>JANQBM010000222.1:41648764-41705673 GCA_025594535.1 Erythroxylum domingense
ATTCCCTAGTGCCAACACGGTCCAAAAGGTGGGTCGTGTCAGCAACCCTCTTTCTGCTTATCGATTTCTGCGATGGCACCACACTTTCCTACAACCTCCGATTATTCTCCAGCAAATCCAAACATGTGACTACGTTTAAAAATTGCGGTAGATAAGTACTTATCCCCACCGCACCGCTGATCCAAACGTAACCTAAGTCCCTTAAATGAATAATAATGAAGGCATACGAGTATTTGGTGTGGTCGTCTAAAAGAATGCATTTATATTTAAGTTGAAATTAACGGGAGTCGAAGAATGGTAAAAAGGGTTGGTTAAGTGGGGGAGTTTGTAATTCTCTACATACGTAGTCTTCTTCTTTTAAACAAATTAACTGGCTTATCCGTATCTATTTTTGATCTTAATTTTTTTAAACGGTCTAGTTACATTTGTTCTTCCTAACTTCCCTATCCATAACACTTATAATAAATGTTGAACTATTGCCATAATTTTAATTAATTAATTAATTAATTATATTATTAATTAATTATATTTTATATATGGGTTAACTATATTTTTACCAATCAATCAATTTATTATATTTTAATTAGTCAATCAATAAATACTATTTGAATTAATTAAATATATTTTTATTATATTTAAAAGCTATAAGAACTTTAAAAAGTTTAATATATAAATCAATTATGAAGTAAAACATATTAAGGAATGCACAAATTTTTAAAGGTGTTTGATATTTTTATTTTATTAAATAATAAATTTTATAAGTAGTAAAAATACAATATATGACAAATTATAGTAGTTAACGACAACAACCATAACACTCAGTAGGAGTCCTGCTGAAGTGCGAGATTTTGAGAGATCTAGTAGTATACAACTTTATCCCTACCTGATAAAGAGGTTGTTTCTGATGATTATAGTAGCCATTTAACAAAAATACTAATCTAACGTAACTCATTATGTTATTTATATTAACAAAAAATTTAATATTGGACAATTTTCCTAAAAATTAAAGGTTAGGGTACTTTAGCGTCACTTTTTAAAATTTGAGTTAATATTACAAAATTAAGTAAAATTTATTTTTTATATTAACCTTTGCATGTAAGTAAACCTTACATGCAAAGGTTATATTAACCTTTACAAAATTAACAACATTTTATGTAAAAACTTGATTTTAAATCACTTTTTGCGACTTATCATATGCATGATTATTATTTTTTTAGTCCTCCTGACAAACTTAATCAAAAGACCTGCAAGTGACTAAATCAGCGAAAAATATAAAAGAAGCTTTTTTTCTTTGTTGAATCTCAAATCATAATGAAGTTTTTAGTTTCTAATGGTCTAAACTCTTGGATTAGAACCTTTGTGATATCGACACCTGGTGTTGCTTGAGATGAGGTGGTATGATATAGATGAGACCACCAAGTGGGGGACGCATTTTTGACCTACAAAGGATTTCGTCTTAGGGCCTTTTATAGAATCTCAGGAACAATAAGAAAGACTGACGAGCCTTATCAGTCTTGTAGTTCTTTTTGAAAAACATGGATAGTGATCGAAGGAAAGAAGGCTATGGAGTTTGTAGTTGGCTAATTTTAACTGGCTCACTTGTGGTCACATGGTGCGGCATCAGAGTCAAGGGGAATAAACTTTTGTTGATAGGCCTTGTGTAACCGTTGATGCTTTGACGTGATGTAGTAATCGATGATGCTTTGATGTGATGTTGTAGCAATCGATGATGCGAAAGAGATGGACCCCACATTGAGTGGAGAGCCCAAAGGAGGTTTACTGGTGGCTCACATTTTCATAGCAATCGGGTCGGTCAAGCTAAGGTACCATAGTTTGAGTGAGTTAAAACGTTATGACACAACAAATAAAAATCTTAGAGATGAGCATGAGCCATCCTTGGTTGTTGGTTTGATCAATGAAGGCTCAAATAGGAGGGAAGAGGCTAGTGAGTTACTGCGAAAATCATAGAATTCTAATGATTCTTCAAGGTCTAGTGAAGATAGCACCATTGTGATAGTTGATAGCTCAACAAATGGTTGGATGCAATAATTCACATTCCACAATTATTAAGCAAGCAACATTTGACTTATGAGTTATTAGAAGACCTCACTATAGAAAATTAACAAAAAAAGGTAAAGAAAGGAACGAGAGTAGGTCAATAGTAATAGCCTCTTCTAGGTCCTACAAGTGAAAGAGTTTGAGTTATTTGTGGTAGAGAACAAGACATGAAATTAAAAGATCAAAGAATTAGCAAGATAAATTTGAATTTTACCTTCCATAAATAAGAAAATAGAGATGGTGGGTTGATTACAAAAGCCTTGTAAAACTTGCATAGGTAGTACTCTCCCACAATTCTCAACGCTAGCAGAAGAAGATTCGTAAACGTTGAAGCAAACCTAAAGAAGCTTGCAAAGGTAAGATGAACAAACTATAAGAAAGCAAAAACTAGTGCAACACCTACACCCAGTTATTAATTTAAATCCAATTATAAGGTTTTCAAGAAATCAAGAAATTAGGCTATAATATTAATTATATTACAGACACAACATGTTTTATGAATGTAAAGATTTGAAAAGGTCAAGATAGAGGTCAATAATGGACTATATATGAGTGCAATAAGCTACTGAAGTGAATACAACCTTAAAAGAAACAAAAAGACGATTTTATGTCACTATGATCCAATTGAGCATATTAAAAACGTGAAATTTGCTCTGCAAACTATTGTTCTAACAATTCGTTGAGTAGAACATTTATGTGTAAATCAAGAAAGAAGGTCACTTTTATAACTTCCAAAGGTTAAAATTGGTACAGTATGAAATTTTGTTAGAGAAATATCATAAAAAACACAAAAATCCAGCAATAAATAAGTCCATTAACTCTTTCACGCGCAATAATGGAACAATGAAGATGTGACATCAAGAGGCGGTTTAGACATAGCATGGGAATATAGATGTGCTTTGAGTTTAAGCTCATGCATTTTTACCGAAGCAAAAAGTGGTACATGTCCCTAAATTTTTATAAGTTATTAATGAAAATTTGGAAGAAATAGACATACTTACATTGGAGAGTTGTACAAATTGTTCATCATTTCTCAGTATAGTTAAAATGACCACCTCCAAAGTAAACAAGCATGTAAATACGTAGAAAATATAGTGAAAGACAGAATTTTGATATAATGAATTAAGAAGCAAAAAGAAATGGAAACGAAGGTAGGATCTAAAAGTTGATAAAGTCACTAGCAACTTTTGTGAATGGAACTTTCGATAGTCTTGTTTAACATGAAAAATCTATAACCGATGGGAATAAAGGAATAGTAAAGCCTTTAAAAAAGAATATATGTAACAAATACAAAGTACTGTTTCTTTTTCCCCTTCAGTTAGAAAAAATGAAGAGAGTGATATAAGAGGGAAATGGTGGATTAGAAAGTAACCAAAATAGGTCTTGATTCTTCATCGTGACTGGCTATATAGGTGACTCCTTCTGCAAAGCTCAATAGAAAATTCGTCTGCCATAAAGTTTTCTGCATTTCAAAAATAAGAATTAGAAAAAAAAAAGTAACCAAAAATAGAGCAATTGATAAATTATGAGCTTACGTTTGGCTAATGGAACAAAAAGGAAAATGAATGATTATGAAAAAAAAAGACTGAGAAGTAACAGGAAAAGGGTAAGAAAAAACATATCTACAAAATTTGGTGGTAGTAATCATATGATAATGAAGGTTTTTATTACAATACCAATCATTATGTTATCTCTCCAAAAAAGGCAATCCTTCAAACTCTTTGCAACCTTCTTCACGTTATCACCTTTAGCTCCCAAAAATCATCCAGAACAAGCATCATTGCAGAATATCTCCTGTGATTAGGTAGAACATAACGTTAATGACAATAGCTATTCCCTCCAGTAATAATATAATCTTGATGATAGAAACAATAGAAACATGATAGGCTTTTATCTGAAATTGAACATTTGGATTGCAAGTAAAAAACTTGACGTCAAACATCAAATTGAAAAGGAAGTATTCATAATTATGATGAAGAAATGAGGTAGAAATATAGAAAACTTTAAACTTGACCTACGAAAGAAAATTAACAATGAAAATACACAAAACCCCCCACCTACTTCAACAAAAAAGGAGTTGATTTTCTTAAAAGCTCCAATACAACTTCATTTTTCTCATTATGTCGATTACATGTTTATTTCTTGTCCATTCCAAAAAAAAAAAAGTAATATCGAGGGAAAGAAAGAAGGGAAGATAAGTTGAAAATCTTCTTCTTTACACAACAATTGAAAACACGGGGAAATAACATAGTTTAACTTTTGTGCCATGAATATGATGTCAAAATTTGGCATTTTGGTTTATTTTAAAGAGTTCTAGAAAGGATGAATCGATACATATTTCTCCATTTTCATATCAGAAACAAACAGGGAAAAAGAATAGAAAATAAACAAACCCATTAATAATTGGTATTACTAAAACAATAATATTAGCAAAAAGTGGCTAGAGTGCAGGGGCAACAAAAATATTAGCAAAAAGTAGTTAGAGTGTAGGGATGGTCCAATTGTGTAAGTCATTAATGATTTCAGATGGGGCAGGTGATGATGATGATGAAGGAGGTGTCGGGGCAGATGTTGGGATGTTAACAGGATTTGACCAACAGTGCAACCACAGTTGAAATTACAGAGGAAATAGTGTCCTCGTCTTAAATTCAGAGTGATTGGAGCAGGGTTTATGGAACCAACAAAATAGGAACCTTGCTAACTTAAACAACAACACGAAACCCATTTGTGAAATTGAACGGTGGACATTGATCAATCAAGAAAATTTTTTTTCATTAACTAGAATTTTATGCATTCATAAGACCTATATATGATAGCTATGCATCGTAAACTTACAGAAGCCATATCTTCTATAGATTTCTTTAAAAAGGACAACTGTAACCAAAGGCCAGATTTAATTAAAGGAAGCATCTGATAGTTCCCATCACAAAAGGTAAACATTCTCACTAACCTTTTCTTCATCTATAAGTTCTATGTTATCATTTGCATCAATGTATTTTTCACGCAAGACTAGGACAATTTCAGTGGTCCCTTTCCAATGTAACTGCACTTGAGAGTCAGGCTGCAAGATAGATCTTTGAATCAAGCACACATTGTGATTTTAAATATGAAAGCAATGCTTTACATACCCGTCATAACTATATCAATTGCAGATGATTATTTAGGTAAATCCCAAATATAATAAACTTATATGTCATATTCTGGATATATTAATTGCAAGAATGATTGTGCCTAATTAGAATATGATATTGTTTACTATTAGATCACTATTGCATTTTGTGAGTATAACCACATTACCTATTTTATTGTAACACCGCCTCTCTTTTTATTTCTGAGTTGAAAGGAATACAAGGATAATTGTAGATTAAGAGATGATAATGTCAAAATTCATTCCCAATTGTAAACAACAAAAAGTGAATATCAACAGTTTAAGCATTACCCCTAAAGACGTAAGCAACTTAAAACAGAGTGGAAAAAACTTTGAATGCCCATACTAAAATAGCTTTTTCTATTGGTGATCCAAAGACCTCAGGTTTTCCCCCACCCTACCAGAGATTATTACCAGTCTATCATGATCTAATGCTCTTAATTACTTCAAACTTTTCACAAAATAATGAGCGAAAAAATCAGTGAAAAGAAGCAGAAATTAATAAAATGAACTTGTCTTCAGAATAAAAGTAGTGCCATTTATGTTATGTGCAATGCCTTCAATGAGTAAAGAGGATAACAAAGGAGTAGTTGTGGCTTGTTTTTTAAGTGGATTAATCCTTCTCCCGTTGGCATAAGCATCAATAACAGTCATCTATAAAAGAAATATGATGATATTAGTGTGCGTAGAAAGCTAAAAATGGAGGTTCGTATCACTAGAAAATGTTTTCCAACAACAAATAATCAGCAGTACGACTAATTATTTTTTCCATGCAAATGACAGTGAAGTTTATAGTCATTTGACAGCATTCGTGGAAGTAATTGATATTGTACATGGAATATAACCTAAGTATTTACACGTGTTAAGACCTTCAATGAATCACCACAGTCATCACCATCTAATGATGAACTACAAAAAGAAATAACAGAAGAGATAAAAACCTTTACAAAGAACAAGTCGCATCAATGAAACACAAAACTACTGGAACACAAACACCATACCACCACCATCCTTTGTCATGTCTCCAACCATAATCTCACCTAAAAGTCTTGTCATCATCCAAAATTTTGATGCTATTACCCAGCACTAAGTGTCACACCTATGACATAAACCAATTTTTTATTTTTATTTTTTATTATTTTAAATTAAATTTTTTATAAAATTAATGATAGCATAATTTAAATTTAAATTAATTTTTTATTAGAACAATATTAGTACAATTAAAAGTAAAATGATAAAAATAAAAAATAAAAATACTCACGGAATGTCATGTTTTTGATTTATGTCACGTCTATGACACTTATATCACAAGCGTGACAGTTATATTTAAGTGATTGAATAACTTAAAATTTAAGCAAAAACTACGAGGTTTTATTAACTAAAAAGTTAATATAGAATAAGTTTAGATAGAGTATCCGTCTGTTCTCTATGCTGACAAGCTATCCTCAAAAGCAATGAAGTGTATGAGGTGGCAGTTGGAAGACGGGTCCCATCAAACCCAATAGCTCATATAGCACCTGAAACAGTCGTAGTAGAGCAACGGAGGATGGTCATTGCGAATCTTCCTACGAACTACGGTCTTTGGAGTGCTATGAGTAGTGGACTTATGGAGAAGCGATGATGAAGTTGTTCTGTAGTGTTATTATGAAAAGTGTTCCAAGCTAAAGAAGATAAGAGATAGGCCAACACCTCTTTGTCCTCTGGCGACAAAGTGGCAGCAAGAGTGAGGATGGAGGCGGGGAGGAAGGATTGAATCTAACATAAAACTTAAAATAATAATAAAACAAAATTTTTAATATATAATAAATAATAATTTAAATTTAGGTTGAATCTAACATAAAATTTAAAATAATAATAAAATAAAAATTAATCGTAAAAGTTCAATTATGTTTAAAGAAAGTCAATAGAAAGGATTTTAAATTTATTATAACTTTTCTCAACATCCTTTAAATATAATTCTTTATAGTTTAAATATTACTTTTTAGCATATGCTTAAATTATCTTAAGCAAAATTACTTATATATAGTAACTAGTAATTCAATTTATTAAACAAATTAATGATAAAAATAATAATTAGTTTTTAACAATAATTATTCAAAAATTTTCAATTAAAGTACAAGAGAAAATAAAGAACCTAAATTTCGACAAATATAATTTTTTTAGTGAGATTAAACATATTTGTATTTTTTGAGGATAAAAATAGTAATTCATTTTTGATAATAATAATAATAATAAACATTAATTAAAATTCAAGAAAATTTAATCTTTTCCACATCAACATGTGGATAAGATTGTCTTTTTACCTTTGATTTTAGTATACTTAATCTTTGCCATCCATTTAGTTACTTCGAGGGCTATAGGAGTAACATGCTTGAGTTTCTCCTCCTCAGCAATGCAATGGGCAATCAAAGCATTGAAGTCTCATTCCTCATCCTGTGAATAATATGTCATCACCAAATTACTTAACTCTGAAAGGAGTGTATTTAGAGTCTGGTGAATTATGAAGACATTAGGAAGAAGAATGTACTCCTTTACTCCCCCTTCTCCCATATACCTTATAGAGAATAATTCTTTATTCAAGGCACTTCTCTCAACACTAGATGAGACTATGTATCTCTAGGAGACATTTCCAAGAAATTACTATACTATGTCTATTTCTGAAAGTTCACTAAGCCGATGGTTAGGTACAGATCTCTTAGTGGTCATCAAACATAATTTGTCAGACCGATCCTGAGCTTTATGGGATGCTTTATGAGCTTTTGAGCTTATGGATGTAGTGAGATGGCCTATGTATCTATGTGGCCATATTAACCTCAACTATTTCCATAGCATTCAATACATCCTCTGTCTACTTCTTTATATTGAAACTGGTCAGGGTTTTAATGATGACATTGATTTTATTGACCAAAAAGGTGACTTTATAGTAACTTTAATTAGATCAACACAAATGTAGGATAATCGTGATACTGAAATCCATTAAACAATATCTTTCTTGAAAATCGAATCACATATATTATGAAATACCTTTAGGCTAAATACATATTATATGCAATTAGACTTCCACATAAAAAGCGATCAGAGTACAAACCATCAACTCTCATGACACTACCACCTTTGGGTGAATAAATCATTTATACAATAGCTTTCCTCCATCTAATGCCTTTATTTTCATCTCAAAATGTTATATAAGGCCAACACCTTTGGGTAAGATAACCAAACATAAAGTCAGAGACATCCTCCAACATGTAAATAGAACGATCCAAAATACTGATTTGAAAGGCCACTTTGGTGACTACATTCTCATCAGTATTCCAAAAAGTCCACTAACACAAGGGATAAAACTTTATCTTATCCTCACATTCTTTATAAGCATATGGTATATGACAATGTACCTTCAATAAATGCAAAAACCCAAATGTACAATCTCATTGTCATACACCGGTGCTAAAGGCATTATCTAAAAACTTTATTTGAGATTTTTGTAAAAGAAAAATCCAAGTAGAGTGACTATCGTGAATTACTTGATACCAAACTGATCACTCGAGACACAAGAATCTCATGTATCTCCCTTATGGCAAGTTCGTTGCACAAAAATTCACTCAAAAATGGCTTCAGAATATCTTAATGCCTTTTTTTGATTAACTATCATAAGATCCCAAACACTAAATATGAGACTCGAGATACGAAAATTTAAAGTATCTCCCTCATGTGATATTCAAAGCATGAAAATTCACTCAAAATAGATTTCAGAACACCTTAATTCCTTTTTCTAGAGTTAAAATTTAATTTATTACTAATGTAATAAATCTAAAAAAAAGGAAATTTTCACTTCATAAATTTCTCGAACTTGTAAATTGACCTAAAACACCCCCGGTTACTCTTACAGGAAATCTGATTTTTTTTTGGTACTGTACATCTGTCCGAACGGGGTGACATCGTCCTAGATGCACTCATCGTCATTGGGGCATGCATTGCACGTGCCAGACATGCATCTGTCTGAAATCATGCCACGTTCAGTGCGTAATGCAAGCATCATACACGTTTACTCCCTGATGGTACTATTCACAGTTGGGCGCGTTGTAACGTATCTCTCGCGAGAAAATGGCAATTTTGACTAGTTTTAGGCCTTTTTTTTGACTTCCCGAGCTCGTTTTCAACCCATTTCTCAAGGCTGAACATATGTATACTACTTTCATGTAGTAAAAACCAAAAAAAAGAACAAGAAACGAAAGTTAACTCTCTGAAAATCTTATAGAGAGAAAAACTGAAAAATCTCCATTTTTAACCACCCGATCACTCCACCACTCTGATACCACGTGTAATACGTAACAATACCTTAGTTACGTACCCCAGATCGAACCTAAAAGGGAAAAAAATGAAGAAATGTAGAAAATACCTAATTTTGGTTTTAAACTTCAAACGAGCTTTCCAAAGCCAAAACGATCCTGAGTCCACCGCCGTCTTCACAAGAATCCATCACTGAGACGCGGGCTAGGTCTTTCTACAGTTTTCTCAATATGTAAGCTCTCTTAACAGGTCAGAGATTCTTTTTGCTTATGATTGATATGACCAACTGCAGGAGACTTTAACCTATTTATATAGCTTCCATATCGGGTTTTCCCATCATAAGGTCGATGTGGACTAGGTTCACACTAAAAGGGATCCATTTTTCACCCAGACTTTGACCCATTAATTTAGATCATTTATTGGGCCACTTTATTATCTTTATCTGGATCAAATTACGTAACTTAACTGATAATTTATTTTAAAACAAATTACAATTAATAACTGTCCACTGTATGAAAATTTGACAAAATTGCCTTTAGAGGCAAAAATGTCATCCTCTTTTAGTTGTATCCAGAATCCACAAACAAAATCTCCAATCACAATAGCCACAAAATATACACATTGAGCCTTCTCCAAGACTCGTGCAATACCAACATAGAAAACCACAAACAAACATTTTCAAGCTACCAATTTGAAGCCCCACAATAACATCATGCACTTCTTCCCTCACCAGAAATCATAATAGCATAATATGTTTGCTCTTTTAGGGGTTTCTCATTCGGCAATCACAAACCTTATTTTCAGAACGCTAGATGAATTATAGGGTTCATTGTTTTCTGGGTTTCAATTGTGTAATTACAATTTATATTGTATTTTAAGATTTTAAAAGCTTTAATCTGAACTTTTCATATTGTTTAGGGTTTAAAACAACTTCAAATTCAATTCCATAAAATCAACAACAATAAAACAATTTAATTAAATTATAAAATTAAAAATTGACTCTGATATCACTATTGTAAAACTAGGTTGGGATTCGATCCTGACCATGACGAAATAATTATGAAACATTTTCGTATTTTTTATTTCTAGAAAACCAAGATCTCTTTAATTTTATAAAATGATTAACATAAATTATAATGAAGCGAAAACTTAATTCAACCTTATTCTAAAGCTTCATCTTTGGCTTATCGTATCCCTCGAATTGTTTCTAAAATCGATCTGTCTCAACCACCATAGCCGTACAAATGCCTAGCCTCTAACGATATCCACTGAATGGATTAAGAGAACTCTGTAACTTACAAAGAGGGTTAAACAATAAGTATTAGTTCCATTAGAACTTAAACCTATTTATAATAGGTTTTTGGAAATTTTAGTAATTTAATTGAAATTAAATTATAATTTCAATTAAATTTTAATTAAAATTACAAATAATTGTGAGTAAATTAAATACTAGTTATGCCTAAATTAGATCAATATCTTATATTGATCCTTATTTATCAAATACCTCACACTTAACTATAAAGTTACTAAAACTTTACAATCAAGTCCAATTGATTAAAATAACTTTACTCTCTTTAACTCATTCTATATGTAAGAGCCATTAGGTTCCCAAATATGTTGGGAATGATTATAAATTATAATTTTAATTGATAATTAGAATTACATAAATTAAAACTCCTTTTAATTTATCTTTAATTCCTTACTTAAATAATTTATAATCATAAATCAAGATTGGTGTCTAGCAATGCATCATAACCACCCAAATATTTAGGCATGTCAAAGTAGTTTTGACTAATCTTTTCATGCATGATTTTTTTCCGTATAATTCAATCCTTTCTTCATACAATGTTCCGATTAGATATAGAGCATGAAATTAATATCTACTTTATTTTGAGTCCAATCATATTAGTTGCGCCATTAGTCATTGATTATAATGAAATTTGTAAACTATTTACAAATCATCATTCCACCTTGATCTAAGATTTCCCGAATCAATATTAATCGAGATCAAAAAAACATTCTCACTAATTACTTTAGGGTGATGAATCTTATTTTGATCACGTAGTTACCTCCATATAGCTTATGCTACATCTAATTACTATCGATTGAATAACCCATGATTAAATAGGTCATAAGTAGTATTAGAATATAGTAATCCTTATTCAAAATAACTTTGGTAACCTCAAGTTAAATGATCACTTGTACAATTATCACAATTAGAATTTTATAGATATATAAGTAATGTTCCAAATGCCCATTTTGTTGAAAGAGACATCTTTATAAGAAAAGTTTATAATCTTAACTACAAAATCTTACTTAGTATTCGGGACGAATCATCACAATAAACCAAAGTTTACTTCTTACTGTAACTCATTGTATTTAGTTATGAAAGGAATAATCTCTAACATTGTATATTTACTTTATCATTCTATATTTAACTATAAAGTAAATCGCAAATTTATTAAGATTTAAAATAAATAATTCAATGGTGGAATTTATGATAAAGCCAATGGAACAGAAAAACATCTTTCTTATTCTTTTTTCAAGAAAATGCCTCATGTTCAAATTTAAATAAATAAAAGAACGATAGGTGGCAAGTGGCATATACGAACAATTATGAAATGTCACCACACCATCCTATCAAATCTCAAATATGACTGTCGCCCCGCCATCCTATCAAGTCTCAACTTTGACTACACAATATTAAAACAAAAAAAGAATAAATTAAAACAATATAAATTTATCTCAACTTAATAATAGTAATCAAAATTTTAAAATTTTCAATTTACTATAAAAATAATCAGATATTATGTTTTTTATTAATATCATTAACTTAACTCGTCTTGTCAAATTTTTATACTCACGTATTTATTATTTATCTAATTAATTATTAATTATTTTATTAAAATTTAAAACATAAAAAATTAATATATTCGGTGCATAAGGCTTTTTGTTTTGCAGAAGTTTAAAAAGGTCATCGATATACGTAGCCTTACTCTTATATTTTTACAAAAAACCTGTTTCTACGAAGCAAGCAATTTTAATTTTCTTTCTTCTTGGTAACACATTTGCTTCTATTTTGTTACATTTTCTACTTCTTTTTTGGTCGGCCAAAAATTGTTGATGGAAAAACAGACTATTAGTTTTACGCTCAAAATTGTAAGTGTACGTGTCGTGACTTATAGTAAAAAGCGGATATCGATTCTACAAGGATTATGCTTAGGCATGACTTAATTTAGGTTGCTTTTTGTTTAAGAAACAGTTTGTTATGGATATAAACTGAAAATTTGAGTTAAATCAAACAACTAACAATGACCAGGTGATAAGCAAAAGTGCAGAAACTTGGAATTCAAGATCTAACAATTAGATATCACCTTTTTTTTCCTATTTTATCTCCTTCCTATCTTATTAATTAAATTGTGCCTTACCTAAGATGTCCTAATGTATTAACTACCCTTTCTCAAGGTTTAATTAATTATCTCTAACCAAATTAAATGGAGATGAATAAGCAATCTTTCAATTTACAAAATCAATCCACCAATTCAACTAGTTATGAAGTTATCCTATGGGTAATCAATTAATTAGGCAAGATCTTTGTTCTAACTAATCAATCAACTTGATGAAATCCCTCTCTCAGTTCACACCTCCAAACCATCACTGCAGATGGCTGGATATTCTTCTATGTTCTCAAGTGTAAGCAACCAACAAACATTGCCATAACCACGTCTCTGGCAGTACCACCGCGTGTCTTATTCTGACGATGCCTACTTCTCCTCACCATCTAATCACAATACCAACAAAATTCATCATCCTTCAACGATATCCAGAATCCATAAACAAAAACTCCAATTGCAATAGCCACAAAATACACCCATCGAGCCTTCTCAAAGACTCGTGCAATACCAACATAGAAAACCAAAAACAAACATTTTCAAGCAACCAATTTGAAGCCCCACAACAACATCACGTACTTATTCCCTCACCAGAAATCACAATTCCATAATATGTTTGGTATTTTCATTCGACAGTCACAAACCTTATTTTAAGAACTCCAGAACAATTATAGGGTTCATTCTTTTCTGGGTTTCAATTATCTAATTACAATTTATATTGTAATTTAAGATTTTAAAAGCTTTAATCTGAACTTTTCATATTGTTTAAGGTTTACAACAATTTCAAATTCATTTCCATAAAATTAATAACAATCTGACTATTTAATCAAATTATAAAATTAAAAAATGGCTTTGATACCACTATTGGGAAACTAGGTTAGGATTCCATCCTGACCACGGTGGAATAATTATAAAATTTGTTCATATTTTTTATTTCTAGAAAACCAATATCTCTTTAATTTTATAAAATGATTAACATAAATCTTAATGAAGCAGAAACTTAATTCGACCTTATTATGAAGGTTAATTTTTGTTTTGTCATATCCCTCAGACTATTTCCAAAATCAATCTGTCTTAACCATCGTAGTCACACAAATGTTTAACCTTTAACGATATCCACAGAATTAGATGAGATAACTCTATAACTCTTATAAAGAGGGTTAAGCAAGAAGTGTTAGCTCTATTAGAACTTAAGACTATTTATAATAGGTTTTGTACATTTTAGTGATCTAATTGGAATTAAATTATAATTTCAATTAAATTTAATTAGAATTATAAATAATTCTAATTAAATACCAATTATGCCCAAATTAGATCATTATCTCATATTGATCCTTATTATCAAATATCTCACATTTAATTATAAAGTTTCTCAAACTTTACAATTAAGTCCAATTTGGTTAAAATAACTTTGCTCTCTTCAACCCATTATATATACAAGAACCATTAGGTTCCCAAATATGTTGAGAATGATTATACATTATAATTTTAATTGATAATTATAATTACATAAATTAAAAATCCTTTTAATTTATCTTTGATTCCCTAATTATATAATTTATAATCATATATCAATATTGGCATCTAGAAATACATCATAAACATAAAAATATTTAGGAATGTCATAGTGATTATGACTAATCTTTTTGTCATGATTTGTCCGTATAATTCAATCATTTCATCATACAATATTTTGATTAGACTTAGAGCATGAAATTAATATCTACTTTATTTTGAGTCCAATCATATTAGTTCTCTGTCATTAGTCATCAATTCCATTAATGACATTTGTAAACTATTTACAAATTGTCATTCCAACTTGGCCAAGAATTTCTCAAATCAATATTAATCGAGAACAACAAAACATTCTCACTAATTACTTTAGGGTGATTAATCATATTTTGATTACACAATTACCTCCATATAGTTTATGCCACATCCAATGCCTACTGATTGAACAACCTATGATTAAATAGGTCATAAGTAGTATCAAAATATAATAATCCCTATACAAGATAACTTTAGTGACCTAAAGTCAAAGGATCACTTATACAATCATCACAATGAGAATTCCATAGATATACAAGTAATATTCCAAATGAATTTCTCATATCGGGTTTGTTTAGTGAACTTGTTAATCTCTAACAAACACCCACATAGTTTTTAAATTTTTGGCATTTTTTTGTCATCTAGGAACAAATTACAAGAATGCTGCTAGAGCGATTAATCTTTAATCGACCCCATCCATTGGGCCTTTTGATAACTTTTATTAAGCTTATTAAAGTGATTATCTTTCCAGATATGTCATGGATCTTTGCTTTCTTTCATGTGTTATCACATTATATTATCAATGTCGCTCTTTTTTGGTGCGATATCGTTTCTTTTATATTTGACAGAATCCGAGATATAACTTTTGGAACCAATAGTTCATAAGATGTGTGTCTGAGTTTGAAAACTATTTGAATTGGTTGCTAGTCATGTGTCGACTTAAAATCCGTGGACCAGAGGATAGTCTTAGGTTAGGTTTCCAAAGTAGAAGCAAATGGATTACAGAGAAGAAGAAAATTAAGTTTAATATTTAAAATTTTAATAAAAATAATTAATAGTTAATAATTATTGAAATAAATAGTAGACAAATGATAGTTATGTGATAAGTATAAAAATTTCACAAAACTTAATATAGGGTTATTTTCATAACAAATAAAAATTAGATATTTTAATGTAATTTTTTTAAAGTTTAAAATAATATTACAACTTTAAAATTTTTTTAATATACTCTAAAAAATGAATGTTATATTTCTTACGAAGATACGAAATCTCCAAGCACATGCTAATGTTGAATTCAAATTAGAAGGTTGTTTCTTATAAGATGATGTAAGACAATGAGTTAATATTTATTCTAAAGATACAAAATCTCCATGCACATGCTAATATTGAATTCAAAATAGAAGGCTATTTTTTATAAGAAGACGTAAGACTATGGGCTTGTTTGGTAAAGAGTTGATAAACTCTTTTTTAGCTAATTGACTCGTGTCAGCTTATTGACTTTTATGAAAAAGTTGTTTGGGTTGTTTGGTTATTAGTTGGATAGGTTGGCTAATTCAACCCAACCAACTGATTTTGAAGAATGAGTAAATTAAATTAGATATGTTCCGATCTTGTGTTTCAGCGAGATTCATAGTAGATGTTATTGTTATTGTTGTTTCAATACATATAAACTAATTTTACTTTGTCTAAGAAAATTTTTAAGGAACAATTTTTAAAATAACTATATTTTGATTTTTATGAAAATATGGTATTAACTAAAATATTGTTTTCAATGTCAAATAAGTTGTAAGGAGCATAATCTTATTAAGAAATTAAATAAAAAACCTTCATTTCACCGTTAACATAAGTGTTGGACAAGAAAATTAACTAGAACATATTTTTAATATAATAAATAAAATATTTTAAAATTTATTGCTATTGAAAATCTTTTTTTAATAGTCAAATAGTTTTTAACATTATTTTATATTAAATAACTAAATTTTATTTATAATTATTTATAAAATTAATAAACTGAAATATTGCATATCATATGTTTTTAATAAGGATATTAACAAATAACTAAATATTCATACAAATTTTTATAGTTAAGAAATCAATAATCAATTTATTTTTAATCCATTTCATATTCGATCTTTTCTCCGGTGGGGTATATGAAAGTTAGTTACTTTATTTAGAATTATTAGTTGGACATTTAAAATTATAGATTAAAACAATTTTTTAATTCAAATTCATATCTCTACTTTAAACCTATATATTTTTGACAAATGCAAAATTCATCTTTTTCAATTAATGTTCAGTCTTTGTGATCCATACCAATTGATATTCCTCCTCTCTTTTTTAATTAGCGTATCAACTCTTTCCAAGCAATCGAGCACTCTAAGAAGATTAAATCAATGCTTTAAAAATCAAATCGGGCATTGAACCAGTCAAAAATAAGTTTAAGGTAAAAAGGTCGTTAACCACTACAAAGCCAATATATAATAAATAAGAAATAAAAATTATAAGAATAAATAAAATAGATTTTAAAATAAAATACTTTGTTGAAATAAAAATACACTAATAATGTCTATTAATATATATTAAATAATAATTTAAATTTAGATTGAATCTAACATAAAATTTAAAATAAAAATTATTCATAAAAGTTCAATTATGCTTAAAGAAAGTCAATAGGAAGGACTTTAAATTTATTATAACTTTTTTCAACGCCCTTTAAACATAATTTTTTATAGTTTAAATATTCTTTTTTAGCACAAATTATCTTAAACAAAATTATTTATATATAGTAACTAGTAATTCAATTTATTAAACAAATTAATGATAAAAATAATAATTTATTTTTAACAATAATTATTTAAAAAATTTCAATTAAAGTATAAGAGAAAATAAAGAACCTAAATTTTGACAAAAATAATTTTTAGTGAGATTAAACATATTTAGTATTTTTTGAGGATAAAAATAGTAATGCATTTTTTAATAATAATAATAATTCAAAAAATTTTAATTAAAATTTAAAGAGATAAACAAAGAATATAAATTTTAAAAATATATTTTATTAGTTAGATTGTGTAAGAATCTTGAAAAGAAAAAAACAATAAACTTATTGAAAAATAAAGATATATGAAATGAGCTTTAAAGCTAATAAAGAATAAAGAAAGAATTATTATCAGATTCTCGATAAACGTTTTTGGTGTTATTCACTCTCTTCAATCTTTTTTTCTTCTTCAATTATCATTCATACTAAACTTTTTATTTTTTATTTATTTATTTATTTTTTAAATTTTGGTTCTTCAATGTATAAGAAAACCAACTGATTTTGTGCTTAATTGGACGGTTTCCTTAAGAAAACCATTAGGTTTATTTTTTCATAAGGGTTATAAATACAAATTGGACAAAAAAATAACCCGATTCAGTCCGATTTTAAAATTATTGATTAAATCGCAATTTAGCGATAAATTTTTATAATTATATTTGTAATCAAAAATTAATCATCATTGCCTTTAAAACTGCGTTGAACTTGACAAATAAAGTCAACTTATCTAGTGTATAAAGCTTCTGTTTTATGAGTGTCTAAGAAGGGTCATAATATATGCAACTTTTTTTTGTATGTTTACAAAGAGGTTAGTTTCGTAATTTGAACATATGATCTTATGATCACAAGTGACAAAGTTTTTCGATTTCTCTAAGATTGAGTATTGTTGAGCATGACAAATACTGGAATGAATTCGCAAACAACGAAGTAGTATGTTATCATTACAATTACACAATGGACAATGTCCATTTCTCTAGTTTGTTTTTCCTTTCTTTTTACACGAACCTTAAAATATTGAAAACTCTACCTCTTTTTGTTGACTCTTTTTTATTAAAATACTATTAATTCAAATTTTTTGTACAGGTTGGGGATCCTTATTCATCAATTTTACTTATATATGGTTAGTAGAAAGTCAAACAATGCTGGCCACAAACTCTAACTACCCACGTCTTTGTGGTCTATACCAATTGATATTCGTCCTCCTCTTTGGGTGATGGGAAATAGGGTCGAGATTCGATCCTGAAAATAGTGAAATAATTACGAAACTTTTTCGTAATCTTTGATTTCTTAAAAATCAAGATCTCTTTAATTCTATAAAATGATTAACACAAATCATAATAAAGCTGAAACTTAATTATTCCGAAGCTTGATAATAATCTTGTCGTATCCCTCGAACCATTCCCGAAACCATTCCGTTTCAACCACTGTAGCCGCACAAATGTCTGTCCTCTAACAGTATCCACAGAATGAGTTGAGAGAACTCTGTAACTCTTACAGGGAGGGTTAAGCAAGAAATGCTAGGTCCATAGAGCTTAAGTCTATTTATAATAAACTTTGAACGTTTTAGTAATATAATTGAAATTAAATTCTAATTTTAATTAGAATTACAAATAATTCTAATTAAATACCAATTATGTCTATATAAGATTCAATATCTCATATTGATTTTATTTATCAAATATTAGTAATTTAATTGAAATTAAATTCTAATTTTAATTAAATACCAATTATGCCCATATAAGATTCAATATCTCATATTGATTTTTATTTATTGAATATTTCATATTTAATTATAAAGTTTGTCAAACTTTACAATCAAGTCTAACTTGTTTAAATTACCTTTTTTCAACTCATTATATCTATGAGACCCATTAGGTTAACAAATATGTTAACAATGATTGTAAATTCTAATTCTAATTCATAATTAGAATTAGATAAATTAAAACTCCTTTCAATTTATCTTTAATTCTCCAATTAAACAATTTATAATCATAGATCAAGATTAGCATCTAGCAACTTATCATGAATACCCAAATATTTAGGAATGTCAAAGTGGTTTTGACTAACTTTTCTATGTATGATTTTTTCTTATAATTCAATCCTTTCATCAATCAATGTTCCAATTAGACATAGAGCATGAAATTAATGTCTCTATTTTTTAGTCTAATCATATTAGTTCTCCGCTATTAGCTATAAATTCAATTAATGACATTTGTAATCTATTTACAAAGCATCATTTCACCTTGGCCAAGGATTTTCTGGATCAATACTAATCGAGAACAATGGAACATCCTCCTTAATTACTTTAAGATGATGAATCCTATCTTTATCACACAACTACCTCTATATAGTTCATGCTACGTCCAATGACTACCGCTTAAACGACCTATGAGGTTGGGGCGTGGACATAAGGGTCTTTATGAAACAATCAATAATTCGCTTCATTTTCAATCAGGTCTTGCTCTAGCTTCTTTAGGGGTTATTACTTCCTTATTAGCTCAACATACAAGTCCAAGGATCAGTTATACAATCATCACTATGAGAATTCCATAAATATACAAGTAATGTTCTAAATGAATTTCTCATATTAGGTTTATTCAGTGAAATTGTTTTATAGCAAGCACCCACATGTTTGTTTAAGTATCTGGATACTTTAGCCTATAAGATCGACAACTTCCTTCATAAGGAAAAATAAAACGTGTGCTAGTCTTTTTACATGCTATTAATGTCCAATCTTAATAGAACAATGACTAGGAACATTTAAAAATAATACATAAATGCAATATGAATCTTATAATTATAATCCCATTATAATTTCATTTGAAGTGTACAATTAACACATGGACTTTATCATACATCTAAACATGTACAAGATAAAGATTGCCTTTAAATAATTTGTCACTAAACTACAACCAAAGCAATTAGCTGTAGAGAATAAGTCAACAATCTCCCACATATACTAAACCAATCGTTTAAGTATCTCATACCATATTATCATATGAAAATTATTCTACATCTCCTATCTTAATTATCATCATAATTAAGAAAATTTTCCTAAATACATTATTGGATCTTTGATGAGACATTAGCTCCTTATGCATGCCCAATGGCTCTAATGTTCTACAGTACATTACTGTCTTGAACAATGCAAAGAAACTCTATCAAGTTCACTAAAGAACTTGTTGATCCAATTAATCATTTCCACTAAATGAAAAATGTATTATGACTCAATTAGCAACCAATTGCTAAATTGGAACCTTTCCAATCCTATTGTTCTAAGCAAATAAACCTTAATTAGGATTTACTTCTAAAGTTATATCCTTATCATTTTGAACTCAAACATCAACTCACACATAGAGTAATGGATATCTTTAATACTTCATAAGTATCTTATATCTCAAATACTAAATAGCTTTAGTACATTATCTATGTACTTGGACTTAGAATAATTTAACAACGTCCAATCTATCTTTATAGATCTAATTCCCAGAATTAAATTGTTACCTTTTCATATCCAACAAGAGTTGCTCTTGGACAATTATGTATTCAACACTTGAAAGTTAGAAATGATGTTCTCTGTGAGCAATATGTCTTCCCATACTCCCACCGAATAGGACAACAATACCCCTGCTAACGTTCTTGTAGACGTGATAAATTCACAATCGTCTTAAAAACAAACTATTTAAATTCATCATGAAAGTTAATCTTTCAATATCTCTTAGCCTTTTAACTATACATCAAGTGTATCTTAAAGGCACTAGTTCCAATTAGAAGTATTGTCATAAGAATTGAAATTTTCAAATGTCATCTTACTCTTATTACTTATCTTAAGAACCATTCTCCTATAAGTATACATTGATTCAAACAATTTGTTCAACAAATATGTAGGATTACATCCAATCTTTTGGATATCTCATGACCTTTTATTATCCAATTTAGTTTTAAACTAAACGGATAATACATACTTCAGCTAAGCATCACATCCTTAAATCACTAGCTTTGACTCTTTTAAGGACCTAGCATTTCATATCTAATATGAAAATTTGCTAATTAATTCAATAGGAACTATTGAAGGTAACTTATTATACTAGGCATTGCTATAGAAAAATAATATTGCACCCTACAATATCTCATATTGTATTTCACTCCTTATATAAATCCATACCTTTGTGGAAATTTTTTATGAAGGTATTTACTCGAGAATGTTCTTCCCTATAGATAACTGAAAATATAGAACTTGCCACAAAGATCTCATCGATGTGTTTCAGCATTCTGAATGTTTAATTTCTACTTAGATTTAAACAGTTTGAACTTTTTCAAAATTTTAAATCATCATTTCATTAAATACTTATGACTATATCACATAAATCATTAGTAATCTAATGAAATATACGTATTATTCTTTTTATGAATTGTTATTCTATCCAATACATCACATGTATAAAATTTAACAATTCAATACCATTATCATCCATTCACCAAAGGTTGATATGGTTATTTTTCAACTTTACAAGTTTCACAAGTTCCTTCATATCCTAGTATGTAACTTTATGATTCTTATTATGTTGATTTAGCGAATACAACATAAAAAGGATAATCTTGGTTATCCAACCTTTTATTATTGCCATTTATTTTAAACATAAGTCTCCTTTAATCCAACACATACAAACTCTTCGTATAAAAGTGGACCAACTACTTTTATTTAACAATCTATTTCTAACCATGCATTCCATATTACATTAATGTTGGATCTAAATTCAATATCAAATACTTATAAGCATGAATTAGAAATACATATGATCACTATCATATCACATATAGGCAAGAAAAATCAAGCAATCGTTTTCTTCTAATGAAAACTATTATCATACTATAGATAAGACTTTAATTATAGTCCACAATTATGCTTTTAGTATGCTAAATTAAGTGAAACAATTTCATCGAGGTATTATACCTTTTAGCTCTAGTCCATTCAGCCTCTTGCATCTTATTATCATAGTGTTGACATATGTCTTACATGTAATTGTCATCAAAGTTTACAAGACATTAGTCAACTCAAAATGTTAATACATTTTGTCATCTATATGATTTTGACATATCTGTACAATTTTATCTCCATATCCTCAATAGGGATTATAACAAAATTGCATAATGGGCACACATATTTCTATCTAACTTTGAGAACTCTTCTCAAACATAATAATTGTCTAAGAAATTTGGTTCACTAACTTAGCATCAACTATACTAAACAAGGTAAATTTCACTGATAAAAAAATAAATGTAAGAAAGCAAGTAATCAATTATATACCATGACTACCAAATTAGATTGGGACTTTAATCATGTATTTGATTACTCCCATTATTTTATTTGAAATAATAGCCCTCACTACTATTCGGAAGATTATTCTAATCTTTCTAGTAGGTAAGATCCCATTTAAGCACAGTTGATCTTGAGTTTGCTCAACAATCCAACTAGACCTAAATTAGGTAGATAACAACTTTATCAATCACATCTCATATGACTTCTAGATTCGTTAGGTGATAACTTTTGGGAAAACATATCCTATATGTTATTCCTAACCCTGCCTCTCAATTTATGTGATCATAAGTTTGCTCATCCAAATCACACAAATTTAGATAAGTAGAACTCACTGTCATAAGACTAAACAAGTTCAAGTTAAAGCAGCCTTAAGTTTACTCAATAAGCCAACTATAAACAAAATTCTAGTTTATTCTTATAACAATGGAAGGCAATAAAGTTTTTCTCAATGTGTAATTAAAATTTTAACAAGCGATTTAATTCCATTTGTCTCATTAATCACAAATTGCATGTAAAATATCACACATATAGAACACACAATTTATCGTGCATCCAATATATATATTATCCATATAACTAAAGTATGCAATTTATGCACTTATAATCAAATTATATGCAGCAAATATCAAGCTTGTTTGATTCTAGTTTTTGATTTTTATAATCTAAAATAACATTTCCAACTCCTTGGAAAAATTAAAATAGATTAAAACCATTGATTCCTAAATAAATTAAATTCCTATTAAAAATAGAAATTTAATTTGAGTTGAAAACAATTTTCAAATCCTATTGAAAATTATTTTCAATTTATCTTGAACCCTTTAACAAAATTTAATTGAAAACAATTTTCAATAAATTATTCTTCTTACTTATTATAATTTAGAAAAACTCCTTTTCAACAGAATATAAGTAACACTTTCTAATCTAATAAAAATTTTCTATTTCTAATCTCATTAGAAATTACTATTTCCTTAATTAGAAAACTATTTTCTAATGTTAAAACGGAAACTACTTTCAAAATTAAATAAGACACTTTTAAATTTAATTAAGAAATTCATTATATATTATTTATTTAGAGATTTATTTCTTAACTAATTAGAAAATCTTTCTTTAATAAGTTAGAAAACTATTTTAAAAAATTAAAGAAAGAACATTTTTCTTAATTAATAAAGGAAATTTTTTTCAGAATTTAATCAAGAAACTTATTATTCATAAATAAAGAAACAATTTCTAAATAAATTTAATAATAATTCACTAAACAAATAAAATCATAAATTTAATTTATCTCAATCAAATTGAAACAAATAAATTTAATTAAGAAACATTTTTCTTAATTACTTAAGAAAACTATTTTCTTAATTTTAAGGAGTCTAATTAATTAATTTCAATTTAATTGAAACTAATTAATCATTATTTTAGAACTACTTTTGTAATTAGTAATTAGGAATCAATTTAATTATTAGTCTTAATCATATTAGGAACAATAGTTACTTTAATTTTGAAATTAAGATCTCATCTTAATTAATATAATCTCATTATAATTATAATTTCTAACATAATCCAATTATGAAAGAAATTATTTAAAATCTTAGCTTGATTCTAATTATTGATTTGATAAATAATTTAATTTAATAATTCAACTATTGAAAAATTATACTAAATTTTAAAAAAATCCTAATAAAATTTACCCTGATTCAATTTTCAACAATTGGAAAAACACTTTTCTAATTTTATTAGGAGTGTAAATTTAATGGAAATTAAGGTTTTTAAAACATTAAAATCAAATAAATTAAGAGAAAAGACTATTTGGAAAAATGTTGAGGAGGTCTGTGAAGATGATGTCAAAACCTTTAAACGGAGAACACACCGCCCCATTTTCTTTACATGTTCCCTGTTTAGCTCCTGAAATATGGGTGCATATGCCCATTTTTTTCCAGCTACCAGGTAATGTTCTATTCACTCACGTCACCAGCCTCTCCCCTTCATCTCTTCTGTCTCACATCGTCACCTACTTTGATTCTCCATCTGCCCATTGCATTTTCTGTTGCGGAATGGGCGTGAATCACCCTTAGCTAGTGGCGTGGCCACTGGTTCATTACTAACATCGCCAACTAGTGGCGATACCATGCCACTAGTTCAACAGCTAAACTAGCGACTACAGTCAGCCGCTGGTTTTAACCCTTGTTTGAAAAATTAAAAACCTAGCTCTGATACCACTGATGGGAAACTGGGTCAAGATCTGATCACAACCGCAGCAAAATAATTACGAAATATTTTTTCAATCTTTGATTTCCTGAAAACCAAGATCTTTTTAATTTTGTAAAATGATTAACACAAATCTTAATATATAATTTTGATATAATGAATTAAGAAGCAAAAAGAAATGGAAATGGAGGTACGATCTAAAAGTTGATAAAGTCACTAACAACTTTTGTGAATGGAACTTCCGATAGTCTTGTTTAACACAAAAAATCTATACCTGATGGGAATAAAGGAATAGTAAAGCCTTTGAAGAAGTATATATGTAACAAATGCAAAGTACTGCTTCTTTTTTTCCTTTAGTTAGAAAAATGCAAAGAGTGATATAAGAGGGAAACGGTGGATTAGAAAGTAACCAAAATAGGTCTTGATTCTTCATCATGATCGGCTATATAGGCTACTCCTTCTATAAAGCTCAGTAGAAAATTCGTTTGCCATAACGTTTTCTGCATTGCAAAAACAAGAATTAGAAAGGCAAAAGTAACCAAAAATAGAACGATTAATAAATTCTGAGCTAATGTTTGTTCTTTATTTTGAACTCGTGGCTAATGGAACAAAAAGGAAAATGAATGATTATGAAAAATAAAAGAATAAGAAGTAGCAGGAAAAGGGTAAGAAAAAAATTATCTACAAAATTTGATGCTAGTAATCATATGATAGTAGAGGTTGTTGTTACAATACCAATCACTATCTTATCACTCCAAGAGAGGTAAACCTTTAAACTCTTTGCAGCCTTCTTCACGTTATCACCTTTAGCTCTAAAAAACCATCCAACACAAGATTGAGTTGTGTGTGCTGCCAAAGTTGAGGCTTAATGGAGAAAGATAGGTTGTAGATGAATTATGGTGAAATTTTAAGTGAATTGTGTGCTAAATATCATTGCAGAATATCTCCTATGATTTGGTAGAACATAAGGTTAATGGCAATAGCTATTCCCTCTAGTAATAATATAATCTTGAAGATAGAGATAATGGAAACATGATAGGTTTTTATTTGAAATTGAACATTTGGATTGTAAATAAAAAACTTGACGTCAAGCCTTCAAATTGAAAAGAAAGTATTCATAATTACGATGGAGAAATGAGGAAGAAATTAACAGTGAAAATACACAAAACCCTATTTTTTGCCCATTTCGAAAAAAATGAAGTCATATCAAGGGAAAGAAAGAAGGCAAGATAAGTTAGAAATCTTCTGCTTTATGCAACAATTGAAAACACAGGGAAATAATATAGTTTACTAGGTGGACTATAGAATTAACTTTTGTCAATGTGGTTTTTTTCATTTGTTTTCTTGATAATAAAATTTAATTGCTTGCAACCAAAGAAGGGGACTTGATATGACATGCATACTCCTGTTTGTTTGTTCATGTTCTTAAATTATCTTTATAGAAGCATAAGTTGTGGATTGATAGGAAAATCAAAATTCAAGATTTAGTCAATTGTGTCAGATAATTTAATGTTAATAGTGAATGTACTATTTTCCCAAGCTCCTCAAGTTTTATGGGTGTGAGGTTGTAAATGAACCACCAACTTGATATGGGCAAATTTATATTAGCTTGTGATCAAATCTTTTTATACTGGATTCTCCCACTCAATTACTCCACTCAATAATTCTCAACTACTAGATATTTCCACTCAACTATTGCAAAGATTTATGTCAGATAATCTAATGTTATCACCTATTAAGTCATGTCGCATCTCAAAATCAGCGGCGTACGTATTTATTACATGCCTCTGTGTTTTTATGCAAATGCAAATTTTGGGTTGAAATTGGTTGGTAAGTTAAACTGTTTAGTCAAGTAAAGATAACCAAAATTTATTAATCTGAGGGCTTCCCAACTCAATAACTTTTAACATTTATGCCATGATGTCAAATTTTGACATTTTGGCTTATTTTAAAGAGTTCTAAAGAGGATGAACTCTTTACATATTTCTCCATTTTCATATCAAAAATAAACAGGGAAAAGAACAAAAAATAAACACACCCATCGATGGCTGATGTGGAACAAATATCCCTCTTAAAATATCAAGAAAACTAGCAATATTATTTTTCTATACTTTAAGAATCAAAACGAAAATGGTATTGCTAAAACAATAATGTAAGTAAAAAGTAGTTAGAGTTCAGGGCAACAAAAATATTAGCAAAAAGTAGCTAGAGTGTAGTGATGGTCCAACTGTGTAAGTCGTTAATGATTTCAGATGGGGCAGGCGATGATGATGATGAAGGGGGTGTCAGGGCAGTTTTGACCAACAGTGTATTATAGAGGAAATAATGTCCTTGTCTTGAATTTAGAGTGGTTGGAGCAGGGTTTGTGAAACCAACAAAATAGGAACCTTGCTAACTTGAACAACATCATGAAACCCATTTGCGAAATTGAATGGTGGGTATTGATCAATCAAGAAAAGAATTTCACTAGCTAGAATTTTATGCATTCATAAGACCTATATGCAATAGCTACGCATTGCAAACTTGTAGAAGCCATATCTTCTATAGATTTCTTAAAAAAGGACAACTGCAACCAAAGGCCATTTTTAATAACAGGAAACACTGATAGCTCCCATCACAAAAGTTAAACATTCTCACTAACATTTTCTTCATCCATAAGTTCTATGTTATCATTTGCATCAATGTATTTTTCACGTAAGGCTAGTTCAATTTCAGCGGTGTCTTTCCAATGTAACTGCACTTAAGAGTCAAGCTACAAGATAAATCTTTGAGTCAAACACACATTGTGATTTGAAATATGAAAAAGCAATGCTTTATATACTGGTCATAACTATATCAATTGCAGATGATTATTTAGGCAAATCCCAAAAATAATAAACTTATATGTCAGATTCTGGATATATTAATTGTAAGAATGATTGTGCCTAACTAGAATATGTTGTTTACCATTAGATCACCGTTGCATTTTGTGAGTATAACCACATTACCCATTTTATTATGACACCGCCTATTTTTTTTTTATGAGTTGAAATGGAGTACAAGGATAATGGTAGATTGAGAGAGGATATTGTCAGAATGCATTCCTTGTTGCAAACAATGAAAAGTGAATATCAACAATTTAAGCATTACCCCCTAAAGAAGTAAGCAACTTAAAATAGTATGGAAAAACTTTGAATGCCCATACTAGAATAGCTTTTTTATTGGTGATCCAAAACCTCATGTTCTCCCCCACCCTGCTAGAGAGTATTACTAGTCTATCATGATCTAATGTTCTTAATTGCTTAAAACTCTTCACAAACTGATGAAGGGAAAAATTATCAAAAAGAAACAGAAATTAATTATATGAACTTGCCTCCGGAATAATACAATGCCATTTGTGTTATGTGCAATGCCTTCAATAAGTAAAGAGGATAACAAAGGAGACAGTGGTGACTTGTTTTTTAGGTGGATTAATCCTTCTTCAGCCAACATAAGCATAAACAACAGTTATCTGTAAAAGAAATCTATTGCTATTAGTGTGCATAGCAAGCCAAAAGTGGAGGTTCATATCACTAGAAAAATGTTTTCCAACAAGAATTAATCAGCAGTAGGACTAAGTTTTTTTTCCATGTAAATGACACTGAAGTTTACATTCATTTGATAACATTCGTGGAAGTAATTGATAGTGTACATGGAATACAACCCAAGTATTTACAAGTGTTAATACCTTAAATGAATCACTATAATCATCACCATCTGATGATGAACTACAAAAAGAAATAATAGAAGAGTTAAAAACCTTTACAAAGAATAAGTCGCATAAATGAAACACACAAAACTACTGGAACATAGACACCATACCACCACCATCCTTTGTCATGTCTCCAACCACAATCTCACCCAAAAGCCCCAGATTCCCCAATGTGTTGTCATCCAAAATTCTGATGTTGTTACCCAACACTCACTTGCATCAATTTTTAAAATTTAAATTTAAACAATAAAAAAGAAAATGTATCATAGGTGTGACTTAAATGTCACTCTCGTGACACAAACCAATTATTTTATTTTTTATTTTTTATCATTTTTATAAAATTAATGATAGCATAATTAAAATTAAAATTAATTTTTATTAGAATAATATTAGTACAATTAAAATTAAAATGATAAAAAATAAAAAATAAAAAAGACTCATGGAATGTCACACCTGTGATTTGTGTCACGTCCATGACACTTATATTACGGGCGTGACAATTATATTTAAGTAACTGAATCGCTTAAAATTTAAGCAAAAACTATGACATTTTAATAACTGGAGAGAGTTAATATAGAATAAGTTTAGACCGAGTATCTGTTTGTTCTCTGTGCCAACAAGCTATCCTCAAAAGCATCGATGTCTATGAGGTGACAGTTGGGAGACGAGCTCCATTGAGCCCAGTAGCTCATATAACACCTGAAACAGTTGCAGTAAAGTAATGGAGGATGGTAATTGCCAATCTTCCTATGAACTACGGTCTTTGGAGTGCTATGAGTAGTGGACTTGCGGAGAAGCGATGATGATGTTATTCTATAGTGTTATTATGAATAGTGTTGCAAGATGAGGAACATAAGAGATTACAATAATGCTGCTGGAGTCATTAATCTTTAATCAACCCCATCCATTAGGGCCTTTTGATAACTTTTATTAAGCTTATTAAGGTGATTATCTTTCCATATATGTCATGAATCTTTGCTTTCTTTCATATGTTATCACATTATATTATCAATGCTGCTCTTTTTCTGGCGCGATATAATTTCTTTTTTATTTGACAAAATCCAAGCTATAACTTTTGGAGCCGATAGTTCATAAGATGTACGCCTAAGCTTGAAAATCTATTTAAATTTGTTGCTATTCATGTGTTAGCTTAAAATCTGTGGACGAGAGGATAGTCTTAGGTTGGGTTTCCAAAGTAGAAGCAAATTGATTATAGAGAAGAAAGAAAATTAAGTTTAATATTTAAAATTTTAATAAAATAATTAATAGTTAATAATTATTTGAATAAATAATAGACACATGATAGTTATGTGATAAGTATAAAAATTGCACAAAACTTAATATAGGGTTATTTTCATAACAAATAAAAATTAGATATTTTGATGTAATTTTTAAAGTTCAAAATAATATTACAAATTTAAAATTTTTTAACATACCCTAAAAAATGAATGTTATATTTCTTGCAAAGATATAAAATCTCCAAGCACATGCTAATGTTGAATTCAAATTAGAAGGCTATTTCTTATAAGACGATGTGAGACTATGAGTTAATATTTCTTGTAAAGATACGAAATCTCCAAGCACATGCTAATATTGAATTCAAAATAGAAGGTTGTTTCTTATAAGAAGACGTAAGACTATAAGCTTGTTTGGTAAAGAGCTAATAAGCTCTTTCTTAGCTGATCAACCCATTTCAGCTTATTGACTTTATGAAAAAGCTATTTGGGTTGTTTGGTCATTAGTTGGTTAGGTTGGCTAATTCAACCAAACCAACTAATTTTGAAGAATGAGTAAAATTAAACTAGATATGTTCTTACCTCACGTTTCAGCGAGATTCATAGTAGATGTTGTTATTGTTGTTTCGATACTATAAACTAATTTAACTTTGTCTAAAATTTTTTTAAGGAAATAATTTTAAAATAACTATATTTTGATTTTTATGAAAATATGGTATTAACTGAAATATTTTTTTCAATGTCAAATAAGTTATAAGGAACATAATCTTATTAAGAAATTAAATAAAAAACCTTCATTTCACCGTTAACATAAATGTTGGACAAGAAAATTAACTAAAACATAGTTTTAATATAATAAATAAAATATTTTAAAATTTGTTGCTATTGAAAATCATTTTTTAATAATCAAATAGTTTTTAGCATTATTTTATATTAAATAATTAAATTTTATATTTATAATTATTTATACAATTAATAAAATGAAATATTTCATATCGTATGTTTTTAATAAGGATATTAAAAAATAAATAAATATTCATAAAAATTTATATAATTAAGAAATCAACAATCAATAGATTTTTAATTCATTTTATATTCGATCTTTTCTCAGGGTAGGTATGTGAAAGTTAGTTATTTGCTTAGAATTATTGGTTGCATATTTAAAATTATAGATTAAAACAATTATTTAATTCAAATTCATATCTCTACTTTAAACCTATATCTTTTAGAGAAATGCAAAATTCATCTTTCTCAATTAATGTTCAGTCTTTGTGCTCTATACCAATTGATATTCCTCCTCTTTTTTATCAGTGCATCAGCTCTTCCCGAGCAATCGAACACTTTAAGAAGATTAAATCAATGTTTTAAAAATCAGATCGGGCATTGAACCAGTCAAAACTATGTTTAAGGTTTAAAGGTTGTTAACCATTACAAAACCAATATATAATAAATAGGAAATTAAAATTATAAAAATAAATAAAATAGATTTTAAAATAAAATACTTTATTGAAATAAAAACACACAAATAATTTCTATTATTATATAGTAAATAATAATTAAATTTGGATTGAATCTAACATAAAATTTAAAATAGTAATAAAATAAAAATTATTCATAAAAGTTCAATTATGTTTAAAGAAAGTCAATAGAAAGGACTTTAAATTTATTATAACTTTTTTCAACGTCCTTTAAACATAATTTTTTATAGTTTAAATATTATTTTTTAGTGTATGCTGAAATTATCTTAAGCAAAAGTATTTATATATAGTAACTAGTAATTCAATTCATTAAACAAATTAATGATAAAAATAATAATTATTTTTTAACAATAATTATTTAAAAAAATTTAATTAAAGTATAAGAGAAAATAAAGAACCTAAATTTTGACAAAATTAATTTTTTAGTAAGATTAAACATATTTAGTATTTTTTTGAGGATAAAAATAGTAATACATTTTTTAATAATAATAATTCAAAAAATTTTAATTAAAATTTAAAGAGATAAACAGAGAATATAAATTTTAAAATTATATTTTATATGTTAGATTGTGTAAGAATCTTGAAAAGAAAAAACAATAAATTTATTGAAAAATAAAGATATATGAAATGAGCTTTAAAGCTAATAAAGAATAAAGAAAGAATTATTATCAGATTCTTGATAAACGTTTTTGATGTTATTCACTCTTTTCAATCTTTTCATCTTCTTCAAATATCATTTGTGCCAAACTTTTTCTGTTTTACTTATTTATTTTTTAAAATTTTGGTTCTTCAATGTATAAGAAAACCAACCGATTTTGTTGCTTAAATGGACAGTTTCCTTAAAAAAACCATCATTGCCTTTAAAATTGTGTTGAATTTGACAAATAAATTCAACTTATATAGTGTATAAGGCTTCTACTTTACGAGTGTCTAAGGAAGGTCATAATATACGCAACTTTGTTTTGTATCTTTACGGAGAGGTTAGTTTTGTAATTTGAACATATGATCTTATGATCACAAATGAGAAAGTTTATCGATTTCTCTAAGATTGAATATTGTTAAGCATGACAAACACTGGAATGAATTTGCAAACAACGAAGTAGTCTGTTACCATTACAATTACGTAATGTACAATGTCCACTTCTCTAGTTTGTTTTTCCTTTCTTTTATTTACACAATCCTTAAAATATTGAAACATTTGCCTCTTTCTGTTGACACTTTTTTATTAAAATACTGTTCATTCAGATTTTTTGTGCATGCTGGGGATTCGTAGTCATCAATTTTACTTGTATATGGTTACTAGAAAGTTTAACAATGGTGACCACAAACTCTAACAGCCCACGTCTTTGTTGTCTATACCAATTGATATTCATCCTCTTCTTTGGGTGATGGGAAATAGGGTCAAGATCTGATCCTGACAATAGAGGAATAATTACGAAACGTTTTCTTAATCTTTGATCTCTTTAAAACCAAGATCTCTTTAATTCTATAAAATGATATCACAAATCATAATAAAGCTGAAACTTAATTCGTACCTTATTTTAAAGCTTGATAATAATCTTGTCGTATACCTCGAACCATTCCTGAAGCTGAGCCGTTTCAACCACTGTAGCCGCAAAAATGTCCATCCTATAACGGCATACATAAAATGAGTTGAGAGAATTCTGTAACTCTTACAGAGAGGGTTAAGCAAGAAGTTCTAGCTCCATAGAGCTTAAGTCTATGTATATAAGCTTTGGATGTTTTAGTAATTTAATTGAAATTAAATTCTAATTTTAATTAAACTTTAATTATAATTACAAATAATTTTAATTAAATACAAATAACTCAGGCAACCCTGCATAGATACACTGATATGAGTTGTTGCACCAGAATCTAACTACCATGTGTGTCTAGGTACCGAAATCAAATTAACCTCATAACAAACTAAAATAAGAAGCATACCTTTCTTTGCACGCCACACGTGATAATTGGCACACTGCTTTTTTAGATGACCTTCAGCTTCACAGAAGAAACAACCTTTTGGATTTCCATCCTTTTGCTATTTCTTTTGTGTTGCTAGAACTGCAACTTCCTTAGTTTTCTTTCTTTTGTTCCTTTTGTCTTTAGATGTTGGAACCAAGTGAGCACTTTCTGCCTGATCATGCTTCAACCTTTCCTCTTCTTAGGAACAATGCATGATAAGCTCATTAAGAGACCATATCTCTTTTTGATAGTTATAGCTCACCTTAAATTGACTGCATTGTGCCGAAAGAGATATCAAAACTAGATGCTCTAACAAGTCTTTGGATAATTTGAAATTAAGTGCTTTCAATTTTGAAGCTATATGAGACATTTCCATAATGTACTCTGTTATGTTTCTTTTTCCTACATACCTTATTGAGATAAGTTCTGTCAAAAGTGTACTTGTTTCATCCTTTTCATTTTTGGCAAATCTTTTCTCAAGATCCTCAAGGAAACCCTTAGTTGTAGTAATCTGGTTGGATATAGTGCCCCGAAAAGTTTCTGGAGTGACATGTTTCATGATCATCAAGCTCATACGATTCGACCTTTCCCACTTTTCCATCTCCCTCTTTTGATCAGAGGTACTCTCACCAGTAAGTGGATCAGGTTGATCGACTCGTAAAGTAAGATCTAAGTCCATAACTATGAGAACAATCAAAACGTTCTCCTTCCATTACTTAAAATTGGTGCCATTAAGCATAGCAATTGAATTAACACTAGTATAGAAATTTGCAGCAAAACTAGGAACTGAACAGAGAATAAAACAAACAAAATCTAATTGCTCATATAACAACACTATAATATGCCAAATTAATCATATACAAATAGTGGTAGACCTTATCACAAGATACCTAACACAACTTTAATATTTAATCTTTGGACAGAAATACTAACTTTTAAGTGGTACCTTGGTATAGTGATCCAACACTAGCAATAAGATATGTCAAACAATAAACCTTTCTTTGAACCGGTTTAATTCTCATATATTATAATGAATAATTGCCGCATATTTACCACCACAAATGTATATGCAATTTGGGCCAAACATTAACTTTCCTTTGGGCCAGTCAATATTCGCATGAATGACATACAGACAAAACTTTATAACATTCTAAATTAAATTAATTTTCATAAGAGAGGTTGTCTTGGAAACATGTTGCTTCAATTAATTTAATTTGAAATGCTATATATTTCTTTAAATTACCAAAATCTGAAATTAAAATACCCAAATTTTGCATAAGCTATATGAAAGGGTCATAGCTCTAATTTGTTGATGCTAGGACATTGAAAATCTTATGAGCTCAAATCAAGAATTGGGTCAAAATTTTACAAATCAAATCAGAAATTATAAATTTTGAGCCCCAAAAACTCACCCCTCATAATATTAATCCGTAACATGCATACTAACAAGGATGAAATTAAAACTCTCTAAAGGATTGTTTTTTATCATTATCTGAATCTTGAATCACGTAGTATATATAAAGCTTTAAAAAACTTCTGTTTTATCGTTGATAGCTGATGGTTAAACAACAACACCAAATAAAAGTCATTATTATCTTTATACAATGGTTAAATTGTAAATCCAAATAAAGTAGTTTTTAGTTATTATCTAATGGTCAAAACTTAAACCAAATCTTATTTATTAAAAGACAACAGAAACATTATTGAAAGCCATGTAACGTACTTGAAAGACATTAAAGGTGATTCTTCCCTTTATCCAAAGGTCTAAAGCCTTATTACAGTGAAAAAGGTCATGGCTTTTACTCAGAAACAGATGACAGATCATTATTGGGTAAAGATTAAAAGCTTTTGAAAACCACCTTTCCAACACTGCTTACCGTCATCGTATATTTCCTTTTTCTTTTAATTTCATAAAAAAGTATTAACCAGATCCATAAAACAGTCAAATCCATCTATAGAAATGATTTCAAGATAACGAAAGACAGAAAGAAAACCATTCTCAATGACCCAATTATGAACAAGTCTCTGATACCACTTGTTGGATTTTGTTAATCCCCTTAAAGGTAGGATTCGTTTATATCAAATCATCAAGAATTATTAAAAACAGAAGCATACCTGAATCTACTATGAAATTTGCACTAGAGTCATGTGGTTTTGTCTTCCAAATTATAACGTAGCCTTTTCTCTAGACTTTTCCCTTAATTCTCTGTTTTCTCTCTGATGATGGGATATCAGAAAAGAATTATGTGTACGTCTAATTTTAGGACCATAACCACTTTTATTAGGATAAAACCCTAATCTAATTTCTAGTTTAGTCCATTATAAAACTAGAAATTACAAACCCAGTCTCCACACATATAAAGCCCACACTTAAAATACATACTTAAAGCCCAAAATACAATTACCATATTAGACCACCTTAATTAATTGGGCTCAACTTTATATAATAGCCTTTATACACAATTATACACATATAAGCCCACATATTTTATTAAAAATCCTTACAGTTTACAGTTTTAAATGGGCGACATATGACTGGAAAGTTTTTGTCATACCATTATACAAGGCCTATCATTATTCTTTTTCTTTTTAATGTATACTTTAGCACAGAATAACTGGTGTTTTTCTTGAGTATCTTTCTTTTTGTTTGTGAAGGTTCAATGTTTAATAAGTAACCATCGGTAGAATTTTACTGTATTGAATGATTTAGTAAGTTGGGTTAATAAATGATCTAAAGAAATAGTAAAATACAAGTGGCAGTCATTTCATTTCAGGAAAGGTCCCTTAAGTGAATGACAATAGAGGCATTGATTGAAAAGAAAGAGTTCATTTAAAAAATAAAAAACAAATGTAATCCTGATAACTACTATACGACGATTCTAAAATGACGGCTTACGAGAGGCACTAGATCACCTGTGCCATTAACGTTGGTCATATTCTATGCCTGAAATAAAACGTCGACGTTTTAACTCGTTTTAATTAAACCAAATGTCTAATGCCTCAGCTTATTTCGCTTTAGCCAAGTTGATTCCTTGTCTTTCTTTGAATTTGCTTCCTAGCTCAACTCTTTCCTTCCCCTGTTAATTCATGGAACATCTCCATCCTAGATCAAGCTTTACGATTCTTAAAGGCTAAGGTATGCTCTGCCACTCTCTCGCTTTGTTTTCCTCCATAAATCTCACATACTTTCTTGTCACCCAACGAAAGAGTTTTAGAGGTAGAGAGAGACGAGAACTCCCTAGTCTAGTTTTATTTTGTGATTTGATTTTTTAAAGGAACTAACTTTGTTGGTGAGAAATGGAGATTATGTATTACTAATTGACCAGGTCCTTATATTAAGACTCTCTTAAAGTCTTGGAGGCTGACATACAACATGCTAATGCTTTGTAAGTTTTGTTTTTGAAATTAGTTTATGTTCTTTTCACTTTGTTTTTTATTTCTGGTCTTTTTCTTTTCTTCTTCTCCCTTCTTTCTGTACTTTTTGAAATGGGTGGTTCTGGTTTTTGTGCTTCTCCTTTTTGCTTTTTTTAAATGTTGTATCCACATGGGATTTTCATAGTTTCTGTTATGATCAATTATAGGAATTTGGCTACTCAACTAATTGGGAAGAAGGAAGATTATTGATTTCTTTTGTTCAGGCTTATGCATTAAGTGACCTTTTATATTGGATTGCAAATATTTCTTCTCTTACTGGAGCATTATTTGGATTGATGCTTCAAGTTCTCCCTGCTTATGATCAAGAGTGGTTCACTAAAATACGTGACCGTTCTAAATCATCTCAAATTGAGTCGTTTACGAGGATGTGGTGTGGCCCTCCTCTAATCGTGAATAAACTCTCTTAGGTTTGTTTAAACTGGAAATATTTATTGAATTCGTGTTTTCACTTGTATATATTGTACTTCTTAAAGGCAATTTCCATATTCTAGTATCCCTGATCCTCAGATCCTGATTTTCATTTGGACAAATTAAATGCTTCTTATTATATTACAATCAGATTCTATTAGAACTTTGTGTGAACCATCTTTTTGGCACCAATATTTGTTTTAGTCAATTATGTACATCATATCTCTTAGTAGTTTTTCCCTTTTAGTTAGTGATGATAAGAGTGCTAAAGCAAAACCAACTTGGAGTTCTTTGTAGTGTGTATTGAAGCAGTGACATTTAGTTCTTGATGTAGATAAAAAATGCCAATTTTTTTTAGGAGAACTTTTCAGTGAGTGTAATCAAATCAGCAAATGAGGTTGTTGCTACATATATGAAGGATGAAACTAGAATGGATCTGGTTATTCATCTTCCTGTAACTTACCCTTTACGTGCTGTGGATGTTGATTGTATGAAAAGCCTAGGCTTCAATGAGATAGGGATAAGTACTTATCCATCACAATTTCCAAACACAGTCACATGTTTGGATCAGCAGGCGAACAACCAGAGGTTAGAGGAAAGCGTGGTGCCACCATAGAAATTAATAAGTAAAAAGAGCGTTGCGGTAAGAAAGTGCTTCTGCGATAGAAATTATACTTTCTATTAATAACGTTCTGATAATTATTATTTTCCATTATACCCTTAACTAACAGAAAGCAAGTCCAATGTATTGTCTTCTTCGTTCTCTCTACCTCTCCGTGTTCCTCTTCCTTTAGACGCTCTCCACCTCACTCGTCTCTGTGTTTTTTTTTCCTTTTATTATAACAGCTTTTATATTTTAATTTGGTATGAAGTTTATGTAATGACTACCTGGTATTCTTCCTAGAGCTAAAAAATGAAAAATGTTAGCTCCAATATATGAGTTTTTGCATTTCTATTCCTTAATTAATCTTGCAATTGAGATAGCAAGCCATTGGATCGAGTATTGAACTCAAATATGCTAGTCTTGCATTATTTATAGGTAATGTTGTATTATCCTGCTTGGCATACTTCTGATATGAAGGCTTTTTTCTTTAGACTATTATTTTGAATGGATTATTGCTTTATGATATTTGCACCACACTAATTATTATCATTCTAATTAATTTTTACGTATTATGTGTAGATGGCAAGTCAAAAGAATCTTCTTACACATTCAAAAAAGCTCAATTGGATAGTCATCTCACAAAAAGTTTTATAGATGCATGTAAAGTTCAAGTAGAAGAGGGTAATCTCCCTACCTCACACTTTAATAGGACTAGGTGGGCCAATCTAGTTACCAATTTTAACGCAACAACAAACAAGATTTATGAAAAAACTAAGTTGAAAAATAAATGGTATGAGCTCAAAAATAATTGGAAGTTATGGAAGGAACTCAAGGGAAAAGAAATAGGTCTTAGTTGGGATCCTGAAAAACAGACAATTGCTGCATCTCTTGAATGGTGTGAGGAAAGGCTGAAGGTACATTGTACACTAGATAATATATATTTACTATTTTAACTATAATATTTAGTTTACTTATTTATAATCACATACTAAATTTTGCAGGCAATACCCCAAGTAGTAAAATTTCGCAACTTAGGCTTAGAATTTGAAGTCGATTTAGGCATATTATTTATAGATGTGGTTATCACAGATGATGCTACATGGTCACCGTCTATTGGGGTGTTGCCACTAGAAAATTCTCAGGGGACAATCAATTTAAGTGAAGATAATAATGACCTGGAAGAGCTAGAATTAGATGATCCTGCTTTGCAAGGTAACTAACAAAGGAATAAGAAAAGATCTGCATCTCAATTTTAAGCTATAAGAGAGGGTAAACGAAAAGTTTCTAATAGTAAACAAGTATCTCATTCAATAAATTCTATCGTGAAGATCTTGAAGAGTAGAAATGAAGAAAGAAAAGCATCTAGAATGGTGAAAATAAATCCTCCAAGTTATAGTTGGGCAAATGTGGTCGCATAATTAAATGCCTTAACAGAAATTCAACGAGGCAGTCATTTATATTATTTTGAACTTGAGTTTTTCTTAAGACAAAACTAAGCGAGAGTGTTTTGGAGCATTGCCGGATGCTGCTATTAAAGTTGGTTGGCTTCAAAGGCAATAATTGAAGAAATCAAGTGGCTCTTTTCTGTCTATGATGTCTAATTTGGGGCCATGATGTTTTTAGGTGGTTCTTTGTTATCGAAATTGGCACTTCGAATAAATGGATAGCATCAGTCTTTTGGAGTTATTAGGGAAAAAGTGATACATATGTCGATAATTTATATAATCACTATGTATACATGACTTTAAGTTCAATCCTTGAAAACATTTCTTCGTTGTACACCTATAATATGCATCACATATTACAGGTAAATATTACTTAGTGGATGTTGGATATCCAAATAGAAATGGTTATTTAGGCCCTTATAGAAACCAAAGGTATCATCTCCCAGAATTCTCTCGTGGTAGTGCACCGAGTGGAGCAGAGGAGACTTTTAATCATATTCATTCATCATTGGGGAGCGTGATTGAAAGGACCTTTGGCGTATGGAAGAAGAAGTGGCGCATAATTGAAACAATTTTGGGATATCCATTTAATAAGCGAGTGAAAATTGTGGTCGCGACTATAGCACGTCACAACTATATCCGTTAACATTCTCAAGATGATCCTCATTTTAAAAAGTATGACGTGGATGGAGAGCTTAATTTGTGCGATGGAGATGATGTAATACATGATGATATTTGTTCTTTTGGTCAAGTAGATGAAATGGCTAATATTCGTGCTGCTATTACTATGAGCATGATAAATGTATAAATTTCATTTGCTCTTACATTAACATGAACAATTATATTTTATCAAATAGTTTATTCCCAATTTTTATTTTCTTTATTTTGATTTAATATTTTACTATTTATAATTTTAATTATATAATATTAAAGATACCTAATTTTATGAAATATCCCAAGGACATCTTGTTACCATGGAATTGTAATTTAAATTATCATTTTTTGATAATATAAATAAGCACATATCAATGAAAAGATAATGATGGATATTATATATTTTTCCAAATATATCCCCTACCAATAGTATCTAAGTAAGGTAAAATATTTTATTTACTAAATTTATTTTATTTATATTTTTATTATTTTAATTTAATAATTTAATATTTATAATTTGAATTTATATGACTAATAATATTTTTATGAAATATTTTGTTCACTAAATTTATTTTATTTATATTTTTCTTATTTTAATTTAATAATTTAATATTTATAATTTGAATTTGTATGATTAATAATATTTTTATGAAATATTTCATTTACTAAATTTATTTTATTTATATTTTCTTATTTTACTTTAATGTTTTCTTATTTATAATTTGAATTTATATGACTAATAATATATTTTTTATGAAATATTTTATTTACTAAATTTATTTTGTTTATATTTTTCTTATTTTAATTTAATATTTTATTATTTTAAATTTTAAATTTATATGAATAATAATATATTTTTATGAAATATTTTATTTACTATATTTATTTTATTTATATTTTCTTATTTTAATTTAATATTTTACTATTTATAATTTTAAATTTGTATGACTAATAACATATTTTTAATTATTTATGCAACAATTAATAGTTTATTAAATCAACGGACATTTTAGTCATTTAATCTCTTTTTAGCAACTGAAACCACACTTGCAAACACCTATTTTTACGTTTTAGCAATTACTAAAATAGCAATCCCAAACAAATAAGTACTTAATGAGAATAAGTACTTATCATTTTGGTAGGTTGATTTCAATAAGTTATTAATGGAAAGTAGAATTCTACTGTAAAAGCATTTTCTTATCGCAACCCTCTTTCTACTTATCGATTTCTACGATGGCATCGTACTTTTCTCCAACCTCCGATTGTTCTCTCGTAAATCCAAACATGTGATTGCGCTTGGAAACTGCGGTACATAAGTCCCTTAAATGAATAATAACGAACGCATGTGGGTATTTGGTGTGGTCATCCGAAAGAATGCATTTGCATTCAAGTTGAAATTAATGAGAGTTAGAGATTGATAAAATGTGTTGGTTAAGTAGGGGAGTTTGTAGTTCTCTACATACGTAATCTTCTTCTGTTAAACATATTAACTAGCTTTTCCGTATCTATTTTTTATCTTGATTTTCTTAAACGGTCTAGTTACATTTGTTCTTCCCAACATCACTATCCATAACACTTACAACAAATGTTGAACTATTTGCCATAATTTTAATTAATTAATCAATCAATTATATTTTAATTATATTTTATATGTGTTAACTATATTTTTACCAATCAATCAATTTATTATATTTTAATTAGTCAATCAATAAATACTATTTGAATTAATTAAATATATTTTTATTATATTTAAAAGCTATAAGAACTTTAAAAAGTTTACTATATAAAACAATTTTGAAGTAAAACATATTAAGGAATGCAGAAATTTTTAAAGGTGTTTGATCTTTTTATTTATTAAATAATAAATTTTATAAGTAGTAAAAATACAATATATGACATATTGTAGTAGTTAACGACAATAACAATAACACTCAGTAGGAGTTTTACTGAACTGCGAGATTTTGAGAGGTCCAGTAGTGTAGAACTTTATCCCTACCTGATGGAGAGGTTGTTTATGATGATTATAGTATCCATTTAACAAAAATACTAATATGACTTAACTTATTATGTTATTTATATTTAAAAAATTTAATATCGAACAATTTTCCCAGAATTGAAAATTGGGGTACGTTAGCGTCACTTTTTAAAATTTGAGTTAATATCACAAAATTAAGTAAATTTTATTTTTTTATATTAACCCTTGCATGTAAGTAAACCTTTTTTAATAATATTAACAACATTTTATGTAAAAAAGGAATAAAATATTCTTTTCACCTACAAAATCATTACTATGATGTTGCTAAAATTCTCCCTTATTGGATTATGATCATGTTCAGCAGATTTAATTCATATAAGAAGATTTGTAAAATAAGGTCGAAGATCCTCCTACGCAGAATATTTAAAGAAAAGGATGGCTCATCCTTACGGAGTAGCTATTTTTCTTTTATTCCAAACAAACACGTCTCTAAGGTCTTAAGCTATTAGATAGTATATATATGTTTCAACATGATTCACTTATGTCTACGTAATTAATAAGCAGTATGCATGTAAACTAGAATTTAACAGATTAATTTTGAATTAAACAAATTTTGAAATGAATTCCAATTTAAAAAACTAACTGAAGCGATTCGAAATTTTATTAGAAAATGAGGACGTTCTATCATTTCCTTTCAATCCTCTCTCAACGGTTATTTCTTTGGCATACAAATGATTGTGCAGGGAAATCATCTTCTATTAATTCAAACTTTAGCGTTGTAGGCCTTAATATCGAGTGAATAGTATTTAGTTACCTTAATTTTTATGTGTAATCTTAATTTTAATTTTAAACTTGATTTTAAATAACTTTTTGTGACTTATCATATGCATGAGTATTATTTTTTTAGTCCTCCTCACAAACTTATCAAAAGACTTGCAAGTTACTAAATCAGCGGAAAACATAAAAGATGCTTTTCTTCTTTGTTGAATCTCAAATCATAACGAAGTTTTAGCTGCTAATGGTCTAAACTCTTGGATTAGAACCTCTGTGATATCGATACCTGGTGTCGCTTGAGATGAGATGGTATGATAGAGATGAGACCACCAAATGGGGGACACAATTTTGACCTGTAAAGGATTTCGTTGTAGGGCCTTTTGTAGAATCTCAGGAACAATAAGAAAGAATGAAGAGCCTTATTAGTCTTTCAGAATTTTGAAAAACATGGCTAGTGATCGGAGGAAAGAAGGTCATGCAGTCTGCAGTTGGCTAATTTTAACTGGCTCACTTATAGTCACATGGTACGGCATCAGAGTCGAAGGGAACAAATTTGTGTAACCATTGATGCTTCGGTATGATGTTATAGCAATCTTTGATGCTTCGACGTGATGTTGTAGCAATCAATGATGTGAAAGAGACAAACCCCGCATTGAGTGGAGAGCCTAAAGGAGGTTTACTAGTGGCCCGCATTTTTATAGCAATCGGGTCAGTCAAGGTAAGATACCGTGGTTTGAGTGAGTTAAAACATTCCGACACAACAAATGAAAACCTTGAAGATAAGCATGAGCCATCCTTGGTTGTTGGTTTGATCAATGAAGGCTTAAATCTGAGGGAAGAGACTCGTGAGTTATTGCGAAAATCATAGAATTCTAATGATTCTTCAAAAATCTATTTCTTAATTAGTTCATTTTTAAGGATCTCAAATTTAGATCTAAAAACTCTAGTTAATAAATCAGGCCTATCTTGTGGCTTTTCCTGAAACTCAAGATTTTCTTAAATCTCCTTCCATATTGGGTTGCAAGTCATGATGGCGAAAATGTCAAGTTTACCATACTTATGTACTAAAGCCATTGCATCAAGATACTGACATTTCATACCCCTTAGACCACCGACAAAGGAAATTGGGAGCACTACTTGATGACCAATTCAATAACCTTCATTCTGACTGATGATAATACTGTCAAAAACACCCAGTAATATCTTTATCCTTATCTCATTTTGTCTTTTTCTATGGAAATTTAGCCTAGATGTTTCAATCTTTATATAAGCACCTACAACAAATTGTTGAAGTAGCCTTAATCTATGAAGCAACATTGACTAATCATGTTCTTTTATTTGGAGCCTATAACAATAGTACTTTATAGCATAAACATTGCCATCTTCCCAAAATTCTTAAACAACGACTAAAAATTATACTAAGAAATCAAATAAATAAAAGGATAAGGTTAGACAACATTATAAAAATGAAATAAGGAAAGAAAAACTTGCTTGTATTCTCCATATTAGACAAATTAGATGGATTAACATGAAATTAATGTCACATTCGTCATCTGAAGCAGTGTTGCTCATTCTCTTTGAAAACAATCGCTTGACTCCACGATGCCATCTAGATTTACTATGAGGAAATAAAAGAGGCTATTAAAGGGGATCATATCAGGCATAGTAAGATTGGATTCTATAACTTATGCCTAAATGACTATAGACTTAGATGTGTGGAGATTTATTACCTTTTCATCATCCACCTCAATCTATATAGTAGCTACTTGTGATGTGGTAGGAAGCTTGTATACACATTGATCAAGGCTAGGATAACACCTCAAGACTATTGTACGATTATCAAGTGTCGAAGTGACCTTAAGACTCCCGAAGAACTTTGCATAGAGATTATGTTCTAGGACTGTCATAATCAATTTTAATGTATCCTCATGAAGTTTGTCACAAAATTTTGTCCTTATTCTAAGTTCCCCATCAGTATCAAAAAAATAGAGTTGGATACCATACATTCTATTAGTTGTCAAATCTAAAGTATCAAGGAAATGATAAACTTGACTTTTAACACAAAATGTAGAAATATTTTTCTTATTTTGTGTTAACTCTTTATCATACCTAGTTCCATATGAAGTAAAAGCCACATTATTATTATATGACAAACATTCTTCCCGAAATGCTCAGACTCTTCATCACTATCAATAAATAATCGTTTTAGAGCTTATGACATTTAATGAGCAATAATGGAAATCTCTCCTTACGAATAACAAAATGATGGGGGTTATAAATAGAATCTTTTTGCATCATAATGCTCTCACAGTTGGGATCAAAAGGAAGCTGTAGAGGTTCAGCAGGACAATTCTTTAGGCATGCTAATTTTGACTGAGAACGGTGATGGTTTATCCCTAAAAGGATTTATGAAAGGGTTTATCTCTTTGATCCTCAAAAGTTGTCATTGAGGTGGATAGAACAGAAGAGGAAGATATATTTGGACAATCTAAATTGTGATGCGTATTATTAGACACTTGAACTAATGATTTTGTACTGAAAACTTCCCTAAGCTGAAGAGATGAATTGTTCACACTTGCATGATCCATGCTAAAATCAGTAGATGGATTTTGTACCAGTTGACTACTGGATGGATGAAGAAACAATTGTTCATCTATAATATATAATGTTATCAATGGTAGAATAAACAGGTTGATCACGAACTAATTGACATCGACGTTCTCCTATGGACAACTCAGGTCGAAATAAATTATATGTAGCATTACTCTTCTTTGTAGCATAAGCTTCTCGACGCCACTACAAAAGCTCACGTTTTTCATTTTCTAGCATTTTAGCATATTTTTTACACCTCTTGGCATTTCTATCCATCTTTGAAAGTAGACAAACCTAGAACGAAGGGAAAAATGACCAACAAATATACACGTTAAAAGATATTGAAAAAATGAAGGAAAATAAAGCCATAAATTAATAAAATAAGATAAAATTATCAACATGTAATTGTTTTATTTCATTGTATAATTATATAATAATTTTTATTTATGTGTACAATTTAAATGTATATTAAATAATTACATTTTGCAAATAACTTTTAGTAGTAAATGATAATTTAGTTTAAAATAATTTTACACTATGTTGAAAAATTTTAAGATATAATATAAATTAATGCAAACTAGTTATTGAAATTAATATAAACTTTTAGCTCAAAAGAAACTAATAATTTTGAAAAAATCATATATAGAATGTTCTCAATAAGTTTATATTACTTTAATTTAACAAATTCTCTCATGATACAATTTAAGAAGTCGTTAAAAGTAGCTGTTTGAATTCATTATTGATAAAAATATTATTAGATTATCAAATTATAAATATGATATAAATTCATAACAATTTTAAATTTTCAATGCTTTAAATAAAAATCAAACTTTTTACTAATTATATTGGATTTCAATTCTTGACTTTTATAAGATGCTTTAATTACAATAGAAAAGCTTCATCTGACATTTAAACTTAAAATCATTATAAAAATAAAAACATTTTGAGAATTGTTTGTAATAACTCAATCATAAAATCATATACTTACTAAAAGCAGTGAATTTCTTGTATATTTAAAAGACATTATATGTTAATTTAATTTTGTTAAATATTTTAATTTTTAATAAAATAATATATGGTTTTATAATTTATCATGCATTAGTCTAAATTTTAAAAAATTTTACATAACTTTTTAGGATTCTAAAAAATAAATATATGCATATATAATATATTGTCTACATATATTTTCGGCGCGAAAAAATGTTTTATGATCATAGTGAATGAATAAAATCAAATATATTTATTTTCAATTTAATACAGGTTAGTATTTTAAAAAATAAGTTAATATATTTGGTATTTAGTCATTGTAGTAAAATTAATAGATACTTGTATATTGTACCTATAACCCTAATCAAAGTTTACGATTAATTCAAAAATGCCATTGGAGTAATTTTCAAATTCATAGTGTGACTAAAGTTATATGTTCGGAGCTAAAATATGGGTCTATGATGATCAGTGGTGTATGATGATAAATAATTAATGCAAAAGTTTGGGTTATAATAATAATTTAAAATTTGTGATCTTTTAAATAAAAATTAAACTTTTCACTTTTTACGAATCGATATTAATTTCTTGACTTTTATAATACATTTTAATTATTATAGAAAAGGTTTATTTGATGTTTAAACTTAAAATCATTTTAAAAACAAATACATTTTGAGAATTGTTTGTAGTAACTTTACTATAAAACATATATTTACTTAAAATAGTTAATTTCTTGTATATTTAAAAGACATTATATGTTAACTTAATTTTGTAAAATATTTTAATTTTTAATAAAATAATAGATGGTTTCATAATGTAACACGCATTAGTAAAAAAATTTTAAAAATTTGCATGATAACTTTTGAAGATTCTTGCAAATAAATATATGCATATATAATATTGTCTATATACATTTTTGGTGCAAACAAATCTATTATGATGATATTAAATGAATTAAAGCAAAAAAATATTTTAAAATGAATATAGAATACCATTTTAAAATTTATTTTTTATATTTAGTATTTAGTATTTCGTTATTGTAGCAAAATTAATAAATACTTGTATACTGTAAATGTAAAATATTAAAAATTTTAAAAATTTTTACATGATAACTTTTGAAGATTCTTAAAAGTAAATATATGCATATATGATATTGTCTTTATATATTTTTGGTGCAAAAAATCTATTATGATGATATTGAATGAATTAAAACAAATACATTTATTTTAAATTCAATATAGAATGATATTTTAATATTTTAAATTTTATTTTATATATTTAGTATTTAGTTATTATAGAAAAATTAATAAATACTTGTATACTGTAAATGTAACCATATTAAATTTTGTTTAAAAAATTTACATCATAAATTTTGAAGATTCTTAAAAATAAATATATGCATATATAATATTGTCTATATATATTTGTGGTGCAAAAAATCTATTTTGATCATATTGAATGAATTAAAATAAATATATTTATTTTAAATTGAATATAGAATAGTATTTTAAAATTTATTTTATATATTTTGTATTTAGTTATTATAGCAAAATTAACAAATAATTGTATACTATAAATGTAACCATATTAAAAAATTTTAAAAAATTAACATGATAACTTTTGAAGATTCTTAAAAATAAATATATGAATATATAATATTTTCTATATATATTTTGGGTGTAAAAAATCTATTATGATCATATTGAATGAATTAAAACCAATATATTTGTTTTAAATTTAATATAGCAAAGGCAATTAAAAAAGACATAAACCAAGTGAAAGTCAGAAACTACAACGTTTTCTTCATTATTCATTGTGCACTATCTATATGTGTTTGCACGTGTGTGTGAGATGGAGAGATAGAAGAAAAGTGATTTTGATAACTTATTCATGGAGAAAACATACTATGTAATATATAATATGCGGAAACTGGACTGGAAATATACAATAAATGGTCATAACAGAGTTGGCATTTTGGTGCATGTCACACATGTTATTTCTTTTTTTTAATTTCATTAAACACATATAATTACTAGATTGATAAAAAATGAAATAACTCTGCAAATATATTACAAAAGAAAAGTCAAGAATTTACGAATACTGGGTAAATGAAGCTTAAACCTCTTGTATACAGCAAAACAGAGGATATGATTAATTAAATATATGTTTCATTATAGTTCGGAGCTCGACCACCATCTTTAAATATATTCACTGGTGAACATCTCTACGATGATACATATCCACTTCTTAATTGATGGATAAATAATAAAAAAAACTCCTCATTTTAAATGAAACTAATATGACACTTAATAAGTTATTTATGTTGGATTTTGTTAATCCCCTTAAAGCCAGGATTCGTTCATATCAAATCATCAAGAATTAATAAAAACGGAAGCATACCTAAATCTATTGTGAAATTTGCACTAGAGTCTTATGGTTTTGTCTCCCAAATGAGAACGTAGTCTTTTCTCCAGAGTTTTCCTTTAATTCTCTCTTTTCTCTCCAATGATGGGATGTTAGAAAAAATTATACGTACATCTAAATTGGGGACCATAACCACTTTTATAAGGGAAAACCCTATTCTAATTTCTAGTTTGACCTATCATAAAACTAAAAATTACAAACCCAGTCTCTACATATATAAAGCCCACATTTAAAATAGAACATAAAGCTCAAAATACAATAACCATATTAGACCACTTTAATTAATTGGGTACAACCTTATATGATAACCTTAACACACAATTATACACATATAAGCCTACATGTTTTGATTAAAAACCCTTGCAATCTCCCACTTGGACTATATTTGTTACCTTAAAATTGTGTATTAACCTTATGAGTACTCAAAATTTTGTTATCATTACTATATGCATCCCTAGACAATCCGGTCCGTTAATCATACCAACATAGAACCAAAGTGTCTATTGCTACAATTAACGCAACTAGACTCATCAATGGGCACATACGCTGATATAACCAAATGACATGGATTAAGCCTGGATGTGTAGCATGGAAATTATAAGCAGCGTGATCTTCACATGCTTATTTCCAACTGGTCCAACCTTATGCTTTAATGAGATGAATTTTAAATAAGTTCAAAGATAAAATAAACAAAATATTTTAAAGCTGAAAATAACCTCGAACAAATTAACCAAAAAACTGTATCCAAAATGACATTAAAAAAATGTCTAATATGAAAAACATCTACAATACAAACTCCCACTGAAACTATATATCCTAAAAAGATGCAACACCTATATGAGCAATGTGCTTATGAAAGACCTTGGGTGGCACTCCTTTAGTAAGCGGATTCGCAATCATAGAGTTTGATCTAATGTGTTGTATAGATAACTATCCACTATGAACTCTCTCTTTAACAATTAGGAACTTAATTTCGATGTGCTTTAACTTTGTTGAGCTCCTATTGTTATTGGAATATAACACTGCTGGGTTATTGTCACAAAATAACTTAAGTGGTCTTTCAATAAAGCCCGCAATGCGTAGCCCTGTGACAAAGTTTTAGCCATATCCCATAGGTGGATGCCTCATAACATGCTATAAACTCTACTGCCATGGTGGAAGAGGCTATAAGTATCTGTTTAGCACTCTTCCAGGAAATAGTTTCTCTAACAAGAACGATATAGCTCGAAGTGGATCTCCTACTATCTTGGCATCCAGCAAAATTAGAATCAGAATAACCAATGATCTCCAGCTTATTCGATTTTCTATATGTGAGCATATAATCATTCGTTCTCTACAAGTACCACATGACCCGTTTGGATACTTTCCAGTGATTCAATCTTGGGTTACTTAAAAATCTCCCTAGCATTCCAATAATTTATGTAATATCCAAACATGTACAAACCTAAGCATACATTAGACTTCCAACAATCGAAGCATTAGGAATCTTCTATATTTCTTTAGCTTCAAAGCCATTCTTAGGGTATTGAATTAAACTGAACTTATCTCCTTTAGACACAGGGGTGTCACCTGGTTTACAATCTTGCATGCCAAACCTTTTAAGTACCTTTTTGATATAGCACTTTTATGATAATCCAAGAATACCTCAAGAGCATTCCCCATGTATCTGCATCCCTAAAACAAAAGAAGCGTCACCAAAATCTTTCATTTCAAATTTCTTTGCTAGAAATCTCTTAGTTTCGTGCAATAAACCTATATCATTAGTGGCAAGCAATATGTCATCGACATATAAAACCAAAAAAATGTACTTACTTCCACTAAACTTATGGTATATATAATCATCAACCAAGTTCATCTCAAAATCGAACGAAATAACAACTTGGTGAAATTTGTAATACCATTGACGAGATGCCTGTTTAAGTCCATAGATGGATTTCTTTAGTTTGCAAACCATATACTTTGTATCTCCTAACATATAGTTTTCTGGTTGCATCATATAAATCGTCTCATCAATGTCACCATTGAGAAATGCTATCTTAACATCCATTTGATGTAACTCAAGATCAAAATGTGTCACTAATGCCATTATTATCTTGAAAGAGTTTTTTAAAGAAACCAGAGAGAAAGTCTCTTTATATAATCAATGCCTTCTTTCTATGTAAAGCCCTTTACGACAAAACGAGTCTTGTACCTTTCTACATTGCCTTTCGAATCCTTCTTGGTCTTAAATATCCATTTGTAACCAATAGGTTTCTCACCTTTATGCAATGTTACAATGTCCCAAACATTATTATCCTTTATGGACTTTATCTCTTCATTCATGGCATCAATCCACTTTTGAGAGTTAGAACTTTCCATGGCTTGATGGAACTTAATTAGATCATCTTCTACCATACCAATGTCAACTTCAAGTTTTTGAAGAAATGCAACATAATCATCTAGAATTGTATTTCTTCTCTCTCTAGGGGATCTCTTTAATGGCATAGGTTCTTGAGGTTGTAGAGTTTGTTCTTCTGGGACAAGTTGTTGAACTTGGGGAGGAGTTTCCATAACATTGTCTTGATCTAGAATTACTTCTTGAACAATGTCAGGAATGGAAACCTGACCTTGATTATTGTTAATAGCAATTAGAGGAATTTCAACATGTTCCTCTTCAAAAACAAAGTCTTTAATCCTTTCTCCCCTCACAAACTCAAAATCCTAAAAAGACAGGGCATTTCCCATCTTAAAATTTTCCTTAGTAGTGGGATCATAAAACCTGTAACCCCTGGATATTTTGGAATATCTGATAAAGTAACAATTGATATTCCTTGAGTCTAGTTTCTTTTCATTTGGCCTATAAAGCCTTGCCTCAGCTGGACATACCCAAATGTGCAAGTGCTTTAAATTAGGCTTTTTGCCCGTCCAAAGCTCATAAGGGGTCTTATCAGTTGCTTTAGTTGGAACTCTGTTGAATTTATATGTTACGGTCTTTAGTGCTTCTCCCCAAAGTGATTATAGCAAGGTAGAACGACTAATCATACTCCTTACCATATCCTTGAGAGTTTTGTTTCATCTTTCAACGACACCATTCATGTTAGGCTAACCTGGCATAGTATATTGTAGCATGATAACTCATTCCTCTAGGAATTTAGCAAACGGTCCTGGACGTTGTTCACCTAATCCGTCATATCTACTGTAGTTCTCGCCACTACGGTCAGATCTGACGCTTTTAATCCTTTAGTTGGTTCTCAAATTCAATCTTAAAGTTTTTGAACATGTCCAAAGACTGTGATTTGTTATGGATGAGATACAGGTAGCCATATCGCAAGAAATCGTTTATGAAAATTATAAAATACAGTTGACCATTCCAAGATGCCATAAGGAATGACACACAAATATCCATATGGATAACTTCTAAGACGCCTGAAGCCCTATTAGCACCCAATCTCTTGACATTTGTTTGTTTCCCCTTAATGCAATTAACATAAGTAGTAAAATTTGTAAAATCAAGGGGATCGAGAATTCCGTTTGACACAAATCTCTCAATACTCCTTTTGGAGATGTGACTTAATCTTTTATGCCACAATGAGGAAGAATTCTCTCCAGTTAATTTTCACTTTAAACTTCTTGTACCCACATGCAAGGCTTCATTACATTAAGCATTAGTGTCAAGCATATATAGATTATCATAACCTGATAAAAAATCAGCACTAACCAAATTTGGATTTTAAAAGAGACTAAATATTCCATTTCCAAATGAACAACAATAACTAGATTTGTCCAAAGCAGAAATAGAAATCAAATTCTAACTAAACGATGGTACAATGAAAGTCTCAACTAAATCCAAATAAAATCTAGTTATTAACAATAATTTAAAAGTCCCTATTGCTTCAACTTCTAATGACTTGTTGTCACCTACATAGAAGTATCTTTCACCATCACTTAGTTTTCGACAACTCAGACAACCCTGCATAGAAACACTGATGTGATTTGTTGCACCAGAATCTAACTACCATGTGTGTCTTGGTACTGAAGTCAAATTAACCTCATAACAAAACAAAATAAGAAGCATACCTTTCTTTGCACGCCATACGTGATAATTGGAACATTGCTTCTTTACATAACCTTCAGCTGCACAGAAGAAACAACCTTTCTGATTTCCATCCTTTTGCTATTTCTTTTATGTTGCTAGAACTGCAGCTTCCTTAATTTTCTTTCTTTTGTTCCTTTTGTCCTTAGATGTTAGAACTAAGTGAGCACTTTCTGCCTTATCATGCTTCAACCTTTCCTCTTCTTGGGCATAATTCATGATAAGCTCATTAAGAGACCATGTCTTTTTTTGATAGTTATAGCTCACCTTAAATTGATTGTACTGTGCTGAAAGGATATGAAAACCAGATGCACTAACAAGTATTTGGATAATTCCAACTTAAGTGCTTTCAATTTTGAAGCAATATAAGACATTTTCATAATGTACTCTCTTATGTTCTCTTTTCCTACATACCTCATTGAGATAAGTTCTGTAAAAAGTGTAATTGTTTCAGCCTTTTCATTTTTGGCAAATCTTTTCTTAAGATCCTTAAGGAAACCCTTAGCTGTAGTAATCTGATTGGACATAAAGCCCCGAAAAGATTCTAGAATGTCACGTTTCATGATCATCAAGCTCATAAGATTCGACCTTTCCCACTTTTCCATCTTCCTCTTTTGATCAGAGGTACTCTCACCAGTAAGTGAATCAGGTTGATTAACTCGTAAAGCAAGATCCAAGTCCATGACTTTGATAACAATCAAAACGTTCTCCTTCCATAACTGAAAATTGGTGTCAGTAAGATAGGAATTGAATTAACAGTAGCAGAGATATTTGCAACAGAAACAGGAACTAAATAGAGAATAAAACAAACAAAATCTAATTACTCATATAGCACAATATTAATATTTAATCTTTGAACAGAAATACTAACTTTTAAGTGGTACCTTGGTTTAGTGATCAAACAGTGGCAATAAGACATATCTAACAATAAACCTTTCTTTGTACCGATTTAATGTTCACATATTATACTGAATAATTGCCGTACATTTACCACCACAAGTGTATATGCAATTCAGGCTAAATATTATACAAAACATTTACCATACAGTCGCATGAATGACATATATACAAAACTTTATAACATTCTAAATTAAATTAATTTTCATAAGAGAGGTTGCTTTGGCAACATATTGCTTCAATTAATTTAATTTTAAATGATATATATTTCTTTATATTACCAAAATTTGAAATTAAAATACCTAAATTTTACATAAGTTGTATGAAAGCGTCATAGCTCTAATTTCTTGATGCTATGGCACTGACAATCTTGTCAGCTCAAATCAAGAATTGGATTAAAATTTTACAAATCAAATCAGAAATTATAAATTTTGAACCCCTAAAACTCATCCCTCATAATATTAATCCATTAAATGCATACTAACAAGGATGAATTTAAAACTTTCTAAAGGGTTATTTTTGGTCTTTATATAAATCTTGAATCACGCAACATATATAGAGCTTCAAAATAATTATGTTTTATCGTGGACAGCCGATGGTTAAACAATAACACCAAATAAAACTCATTATTATCTTTATACACTGGTTAAATTGTAAATCCAAATAAAGTAGTTTTTAGTTATTATCCAATGGTCAAAACTTAAACTAAAGCTTATTTATTAAAAGACAATAGAAACGTACCTGAAAGACATGAAATGTAATTGAAAGACATTAAAGGTGATTCTTCTCTTTATCCAAAGGTATGAGGTCTTATTAAAGCAAAAAAGGTCATGGCTTTTATTCAAAAACGAATAACAAACCATTATTGGGTAAAGATTAAAAGTTTTTGAAAACAACCTTTCCAACACTACTTACCGTCATCGCATATTTCCTTTTTCTTTTAATTATGTAAAAAAGTTATTAACCAGATCTATAAAACTAGTCAAATCCATCTATAAAAAATGATTTAAAGATAATGAAAGACAAAAAGAAAATCATTCTTGATGACCCAATTATGAACAAGTCTCTGACACCACTTGTTGGATTTTGTTAATCCCCTTAAAGGCAGGATTCGTTCATATCATATCATCAAGAATTAATAAAAACAGAAGCATACCTGACTCCATTGGAAAATTTGCACTAGAGTCTTGGGGTTTTGTCTTCCAAATTAGAATGTAGCCTTTTCTCCAGACTTTTCCCTTAATTCTCAATTTTCTCTCTGATGATGGGATGTCAGAAAAGAATTATGTGTACATCTAATTTAGGGACCATAACCACTTTTATTAGGCTAAAACCCTAATCTAATTTCTAGTTTAGCCCATCATAAGACTAGAAATTACAAACCCAATCTCTACACATATAAAGCACACATTTACAATAGATACATAAAGCCTAAAATACAATAACCATATTAGACCACCTTAATTAATTGGGCTCAACTTTATATGATAGCCTTTATACATAATTATACACATATAAGCCCACATGTTTGATTAAAAATCCTTACAATTTATAATTTTAAATGGGTGGCATATGATTGGAAAGTTTTTGTTATATCGTTATACAAGGCTTATCATTATTCTTTTTCTTTTTACTGTATACTTTAACACACAATAACTATAGTTTTCCTTGAGTGTCTTTCCTTTTGTCTGTGAAGGTTCGACATTTAATAAGTAACCATCGGTAAATTTTACTGCATTGAATGATTTAGTAAGTGGGGTTGATAAATGATCTAAAGAAATAGTAAAATGCAGGTGGCAGTCATTTCATTTCAATAAGGGTCCCTTAAATGAATGACGATAAAGGCATTAGTTGAAAAGAAAGAGTTCATTTAAATAATAAAAAGCTGATGTAATCCTGACAACTACTATACGACGATTATAAAATGACGGCTTACGAGAGGCACCAGATCACCTGTGCCACTAACGTTGGTCCTATTATGTGCCTAAAATAAAATTTCAACATTTTAACTCGTTTTAATTAAACCAATCGTCCAACGCCTCAGCTTATTTCGCTTCAGTCAAGCTAATTCCTTGTCTTTCTTTGATTTTGCTTCATGCCTCAACTCTTTCCTTCCCCTGTTAATTCATGGAACATCTCCATCCTAGATTAAGCTTTGGGATTCTTAAAGGCTGAGGTATGCTCTGCCACTCTCTCGCTTTCTTTTCTTCCATGAATCTCGCATACATTCTTATACATTTTCTCTTTTTCTTTGACCATTTTGGGTGCTTCTCTCTGTACAAAAACATAGAGATAGTGATTGTCTGAGTACCCCCCAGAAAAAGAGTTTTAGAGGTAGAGAGAGATGAGAACTCCCTTATCTGGTTTTATTTTGTAGGTTTGATTTCTTAGAGGAACTAATTTTGTTGGTGAGAGATGAAGATTATGTATTACTAGTTGTCCAAGTCCTTATATCAAGACTCTCTCAAAGTCTTGGAGGCTGATATACAACATGCTAATGCTTTGTAAGTTTTGTTTTTGTAATCAGCTTATGATCTTTTCACTTTGTTTCGAAATTTCTGGTCTTTTTCTTTTCTTCTTCTTCCTTCTTTCTTACTTTTTAAGATGGTTGGTTTTGGTTTTTGTGCTTCTCCTTCTTACTTTTTTTAATGGTGTATCCACATGGGATTTTCACAGTTTCTGTTATGATCAATTATAGGAATTTTGCTACTCAACGAATTGGAAAAAGGGAAGATTATTGCTGTCTTTTGTTTAGGCTTATGCATTAAGTGACCTTTTATGTTGGTTAAGTCAAATTTGTGAGCCTTTACAATCATAAGAAGCAATAACCTATGAGCAATCGATCATTTCTAAATGAATTCACTAACTTTATCAATGAAAAGTAGAAAAGATTGCAACTTTCCATGTTATTTAGCCTTATGAGTGCTTTGTACGCAGAAAATTGAATTTTGATGTTGATAACGTGAAGTCTACGTAGTTATTCATAGCTAAAGTAGTTTACTTTGACCGATATTGGATTTTCATACTATCATGATTACAATTATGTGAGTATTTAATATTGGAGCGCGATTAAAACGACCTTTGGCATATGGAATAAGAAGTGGTGCATACTTGAAACAATGTTAGGATATCCATTTAATAAGCAAGTGAAAATTGTGGTCGGGACTATAGCACTTCATAACTATATCCATCATCATTCTCAAGATGATCCTCATTTCAAAAAGTATGACGTGGATGGAGAGCTTAATTTGCGCGATGAAGATAATGTAATACATGATGATATTTGCTTTTCTGGTAAAGTTGACGAAATGACTAGTATTCGTGTTACTATTACTATGAGCATGATGAACATATAAATTTCATTTGCGTTTACATTAACATGAACAATTATATTTTATCAAATAGTTTATTCCCAATTTTTATTTTCTTTATTTTAATTTAATATTTTACTATTTATAATTTTAATTATA
>JANQBM010000222.1:41705773-41732297 GCA_025594535.1 Erythroxylum domingense
TCCTTTTGTCCTTAGATGTTAGAACTAAGTGAGCACTTTCTGCCTTATCATGCTTCAACCTTTCCTCTTCTTGGGCACAATGCATGATAAGCTCATTAAAAGACCATGTCTCTTTTTGACAGTTATAGCTCACCTTAAATTGACTGTATTGTGCCGAAAGATATATCAAAACTAGATGCACTAACAAGTCTTTAGATAATTCCAACTTAAATGCTTTCAGTTTTGAAGCAATATGAGACATTTCCATAATGTACTCTCTTATGTTTTCTTTTCCTACATATCTCATTGAGATAAGTTCTGTTAAAAGTGTAATTATTTCAGCCTTTTCATTTTTGGAAAATCTTTTCTCAAGATCCTCAAGGAAACCCTTAACTGTAGTAATTTGATTGGATATAGTGCCCTGAAATGATTCTGGAATGGAACGTTTCATTATCATCAAGCTTATACGATTCGACCTTTCCCTCTTTTCCATCTCCCTCTTTTGATCAAAGGTACTCTCACCAGTAAGTGGATCAGGTTGATTGACTCGTAAAGCAAGATCTAAGTCCATAACTTTGAGAACAATCAAAAATTTCTCCTTCCATAACTTAAAATTTGTGCTAGTAAGCTAGGAATTGAATTAACAATAGCAGAGATATTTGCAACAAAACTAGGAACTAAACGTAGAACAAAATAAACAAAATCTAATTACTCATATAACTACACTATAATATGCCAAATTAATCATATATAGATAATGGTAGAACTCATCACAAGATACCTAACACAATATTAATATTTAATCTTTGGATAGAAATACTAACTTTTAAGTGTTACCTTGGCGTAGTGATCAAACACTGGCAATAAGACATGTCAAACAATAAATCTTTTTTTGGACCAATTTAATGCTCACATATTATGCTGAATAATTGCCGCACATTTACCACCATAAGTGTGTATGCAATTCGGGCCAAATATTAACTTTCCTTTGGGCCAGTCAATATTCACATGGATGACATACACATAAAACTTTATAACACTCTAAATTAAATTAATTTTCACAAGAGAGGTTGCTTTGACAACATGTTGCTTCAATTAATTTAATTTTAAATGTTATATATTTCTTTAAATTACCAAAATCTGAAATTAAAGTACCCAAAATTTATGTAAATTGAATGAAAGTGTCATAGCTCTAATTTGTTGATGCTATGACCCTGATAATCTTGTCAGCTCAAATCGAGAATTGGGTTAAAATTTTACAAATCAAATCAGAAATTATAAATTTTGAACCCCAAAACTCATCTCTCATAATATGAATATGTAACATGCTTACTAACAAGGATGAATTTAAAACTTTCTAAAGGGTTGATTTTGGTCTTTATCTGAATCTTAAATCACGCAGCATATATAAAGCTTTAAAAAGAATTATGTTTTATTGTTGACAGCCGATGGTTAAACAATAAGACCAAATAAAAGTCATTACTATCTTTATACAATGGTTAAATTGTAAATCCAAATAAAGTAGTTTTTAGTTATTATCCAATGGTCAAAACTTAAACCAAAGCTTATTTATTAAAAGACAACAAAAACGTACTTGAAAGTCATAAAACATACTTGAAAGACATTAAAGGTGATTCTTCTCTTTATCAAAAGGTCTAAGGCTTTATTAAAGCAAAAAAGGTCATGGCTTTTATTCAAAAACGGATGACAGACCATTATTGGGTAAAGATTAAAAGTTTTTGAAAACAACCTTTCTAAAACTACTTACCGTCATCAGATATTTCCTTTTTCTTTTAATTTCGTAAAAAAATTATTAACCAAATCCATAAAACCAGTAAAATCCATCTATAAAAATGATTTCTAGATAACGAAAGACAAAAAGAAAATCATTCTCGATGACCCAATTATGAACAAGTCTCTGAAACCACCTATTGGATTTTGTTAATCCCCTTAAAGGCAGGATTCGTTCATATCATATCATTAAGAATTAATAAAAATATAAGCATACCTGAATTCATTATGAAATCTGCACTAGAGTCTTGGGGTTTTGTCTTCCAAATTCGAACGTGGCCTTTTCTCCAGACTTTTCCCTTAATTCTCTGTTTTCTCTCTGATGATGGGATGTCAGAAAAGAATTATGCGTACATCTAACTTGGGGAATATAACCACTTTTATTAGGCTAAAACCCTAATCTAATTTCTAGTTTAGCTCATCATAAGACTAGAAATTACAAACCCAGTCTCTACAAATATAAATCCCACACTTACAATAGATACATAAAGCCCAAAATACAATAACCATGTTAGACCACTTTAATTAATTGGACTCAATTTTATATGATAGCCTTTATACACAATTATACACATATAAGCCCACATTTTTTATTAAAAATCCTTACATTTTATAGTTTTAAATGGGCGGCATATGACTGGAAAGTTTTTGTCATATCATTATACAAGGCTTATCATTATTCTTTTTCTTTTTAATGTATACTTTAGCACACAATAACTGGTGTTTTTTTTGAGTATCTTTCTTTTTGTCTGTGAAGGTTCAATGTTTAATAAGTAACCATTGGTAGAATTTTACTGTATTGAATGATTTAGTAAGTTGGGTTAATAAATGATCTAAAAAAATAGTAAAATGCAGGTGGCAATCATTTCATTTTAGTAAGGGTCCCTTAAATGAATGACAATAGAGGCATTAGGTGAAAAGAAAGAATTCATTTAAATAATGAAAAACTGATGTAATCCTGACAACTACTATACGACGATTCTAAAATGAAGGCTTACAAGAGGCACTAGATCACTTGTGCCACTAACGTTGGTCCTATTCTATTCTTAAAATAAAACGACGACATTTTAACTTGTTTTAATTAAACCAAACGTCCAATGCCTCAGCTTATTTCACTTCAACCAAGCTGATTCCTTGTCTTTCTTTGATTTTGCTTCCCAGCTCAACTCTTTCCTTCCCTTGTTAATTCATGGAACATCTTCATCCTAGCTCGAGCTTTGGGATTCTTAAAGGCTGAGTTATGCTCTGCCACTCTCTCGCTTTCTTTTCTTACATGAATCTCACATATTTTCTTATACATTTTCTCTTTTTCTTTGACCATTTTGGGTGCTTCTCTCTGCACAAAAACATAAAGACAATGATTGTCTGAGTAACCCCTAGAGAAAGAGTTTTAGAGGTAGAGAGAGATGAGAACTCCCTGGTCTGGTTTTATTTTGTGGGTTTGATTTCTTGGAGGAAATAACTTTGTTGGTGAGAGATGGAGCTTATGTATTACTAGTTGACCAAGTCCTTATATCAAGACTCTCTCAAAGTCTTAGAGGCTAATAAAAAGCATGCTAATGATTTGTAAGTTTTGTTTTGTAATCAATTTATATTCTTTTCAGTTTGTTTCAAAATTTTTGGTCTTTTTCTTTTCTTCTTCTTCCTTCTTTCTGTACTTTTTAAGATGGCTGGTTTTGGTTTTTGTGTTTCTCCTTTTTACTTTTTTTCAATGGTGTATCCACATGGGATTTTCATAGTTTCTGTTATGATCAATTATAGGAATTTGGCTACTCAACAAATTGGGAAGAAGGAAGATTATTATTGTCTTTTGTTCAAGCTTATGCATTAAGTGACCTTTTATGATGGTTAACTCAAATTTGTGAGCCTTTACAATCATAGGAAGCAATACGCTGTGAGCAATTGATCATTTCTCAATGACTTCACCAGCTTTATCAATGAAAAGTAGAAAAGATTGCAACTTTCTATGTTATTTAGCCTTATCCGTGCTCCGTACGCAGAAAATTGAATTTTGATGTTGATAATGTGAAGTCTACATAGTTATTCATAGCTAAAGTAGTTTGCTTTGACTGATATTGGATTTTCATACTATCATGATTACAATTCTGTGAGTATTTAATACGGTTCATTACTGAGGGGATTCTATTTCTTCATTTCCCTTTATGTTCAGGTTAGAGGATGTGTATTTTTCCCTTTATGTGCAGGTCACATATTGATATTGCAAGGATATACTCAATAGATGTATTTTTTAACTTGATGATTGAACAAACAGTGTTTTGGGTCTTTTCCCCAAAAAAAAGGAAGGTTTTTAGGTTCAAAAATTTTTAAAGGGCATTCCTGTATAGTTATGATTAATCAATGAAAGATATAGCGATTGGTGTGCTAAAAGCTGCAAGTGCAGCAAGACATGCCATCAAAACAAGCTCATCACTGGTTGCTGTGAAATCTCTTTGACCTATTGAATTGTAAAATATTTCTTATCTTGTTGGAGCATTATTTGGATTGATGCTTCAAGTTCTACGTGCTTATATTCGAAAGTGGTTCACTAAAATATGTGACCATTCCAAATCATCTCAAATTGAGTCATTTACGAGGATGTGGTGCGACCCTCCTCTAATTGTGAATGAATTCTTTCAGGTTTGTTTAAACTAGAAATATTTATTGAATTGGTGTTTTCACTTGTATGTATTGTACTTCTTAAAGGCAATTTCCATGTTCTAATATCCCTGATCCTCATATCCTAATTTTCACTTGGGCAAATTAAATGCTTCTTATTATATTGCAATCAGTTGCTATTAGAACTTTATGTAAACCATATTTCTACCACCCATATTTGTTTTAGTCAATTATATACATCATATCTCTTGATAGTTTTACCTTTTTAGTTAGTGATGATAAGAGTGCTAAAGCAAAACCAGCTTGGTGTTCTTTGTAGTGTGTATTGAAGTAGTGACATTTAGTTCTTGATGCAGATAAAAAATGAAAATTTTCTTATTAAGAACTTTTCAGTGAGTGTAAGCAAGTCAGCAAATGAGGTTATTGCTACATATATGAAGGATGAGACTAGAATGGATCTGGTTATTCGTCTTCTTATGTCTTACCCTTTACGTGTTGTGGATGTTGAATGTATAAGAAGCCTAGGCATCAATTAGGTGGGGATAAGTACTTATCCACCACAGTTTCCAAACACAGTCACATGTTTGGATCTACAAGCGAATAACCAGAGGTTAAAGGAAAGTGTAGTGCCACCGTAGAAATTAATAAGTAGAAAGAGGGTTGCGGTAGGAAAGTGCTTCTGCTGTTGAAATTCTACTTTCTATTAGTAACCTTCTGATAATTATTATTTTCCTTTATACCCAAGCAAGTCCAACGTATTGTCTTCTTCGTTCTCTCTGGCTCTCTATATTCCTTGATCTTTTAGATGGTCGCTAGCTCACTCATCTCCGTGTTTTTTTCTTTTTTCCTTTTGTTGCAATAGCTTTTATATTTTAATTTGGTATAGAGTTTATGTAACAACTATTTGGTATTCTTCCCACAACATGAGCTACAAAATGAAAAATGTTATCTCCAATATATGAGTTTTTGTATTTCCAGTCCTTCATTAATCTTGCAATTGAAATAGCAAGCCACTGGATCGAGTATTGAACTCGAAGACGCTAGTCTTGCATCATTTATAGGTTATATTGTATTATCCTGCTTGGCATACTTTTGATATGAAGGCTTTTTTCTTTAGACTATTATTTTGTATGTATTATTGCTTTATGATAGTTACACATACCAATTATTATCATTCTAATTAATTTTTTACGTGTTATTTGTAGATGGAGAGTCAAAAGAATCTTACACATCCAGAAAAAGCTCAATAGGATACTCATCTCATAAATTTTTTTACAGATGCATGTAAAGTTCAAGTAGAAGCGGGTAATCGCCCTACCTCACACTTTAATAGGACGAGGTGGGCCAATCTGGTTACCAATTTTAACACAACAACAAACAAGATTTATGGCAAAACTCAATTGAAAAATAAATAGGATGAACTCAAGAAGAATTGGAAGTTATAGAAGGAACTCAAGGGAAAAGAAATAGGTCTTAACTGGGATCCTGAAAAACAGACAATTGCTGCATCTCCTAAATGGTGGGAGGAAAGGCTGAAGATACATTGTACACTAAATAATATATATTTATTATTATAACTATAATATTTAATTTACTTATTTATAGTAATATGCTAAATTTTGCAGGCAGCGCCTCAAGTAGTAAAGTTTCGCAACTGAGGCATGGAATTTGAAGATGATTTATACATATTTTTTACAGATGTGGTTGCCATAGGTAATGCTACATGGTCATCGTCTATTGGGATGTTACCATCATAAAATTCTCAAGGGACAATCAATTTAAGTGAAGATAATAATTAACTAGAAGAGCTAGATTTGGATGATCCTGCTTTGTAAGGTAACTAACAAAGGAATAAGAAAAGATCTGCATCTTAATTTCAAGCTATAAGAGAGGGTAAACAAAAAGTTTCTAATAGTGAACAAGTATCTCATTCAATAGATTCTCTTATGGAGATCTTGAAGAGTAGAAATAAAGAAAGAAAAGCATCTAGAATGGTGAAAATAGATACTCCAAGTTGTAGTTGGGCAGAAGTGGTTGCACAATTAAATGCTTAACGGAAATTGAACGATATAGTGATTTATATTATTTTAAACTTGAGCTTTTTGAAGACAAAAGCATTACCAGATGCTGCTATTAAATTTGGTTGGCTTCAAAGGCAACAATTGAAAAAATCGAGTGGCTCTTTTCTGTCTATGATGTCTAATTTGGGGCTATGATGTTTTTAGGTGGTTCTTTGTTATCAGAATTGGCACTTCGAATAAATGGATATCGTTAGAACTTTTAATTTTATATTAGACTTCTTACTTATTATTGGATTTCTTATTTTCTTATATCAGACTTTTGATTTATTTAATATTATCAAACTTTTCACTATTTTTGTCATTTTTCTTTGGTATGTATGACTTATGGATATTGTCATTTCATATGCCATAGTTTTTCAGTCTTTAATATGTAGTATTCATAGTTGCAAGTATGGTATATGAAAGTGATTCTGATGAAGAATTTGAGCATGATGTGATTTTAAGTGCACTCAGTTGCATGATCATAGATTGGTATAATTGGCATATGCGTAAGGAACCATGTATAGTTTTTCCTTATTCTAGAAGATGCAAACTTAATGAAATAAAAGAGTATTTATGATGTTATGCCATGAGCTCCAACTAAAATATAATTTTAGAGGCATCAACGATATCAGTCCTATGGAGTTATTAGGGATGTTCTTATATACACTCAGACATGGAGTAAATACTAGAAATGTTCAAGAAACTTTTCAACATTCTAGCGAGACTGTCTTTAGGAATTTTACATCTGTATTGGATATTATAACCACCATGGCCATAGACATCATAAATCCAACTGATATAGAATTCAAAACAGTTCTTTGAAGATAAAAAACGACTCTCGCTGCTGGCCTCACTTTAAGGTAAATTCTTTTCACTTTTATAAAATTCATATTTATGAAAAATTTAAACTAGCATTTTTGCACTTACTTTTTTTCTTATATGTACATAATTGCATTGGTGTTATCGATGGAACTAATGTAAAGGCAACTTTACCACCTTCAATACAAGTGCCTTACATTGGACAAAAAGGCCAACCTATTCAAAATGTAATGGCACTATGCAATTTCGATATGCTATTCACGTTTGTTTGGGTTGGTTAGGATGGGTCTGCACATGATGCTCGCATATTCAATAATGCCCTCAATTTCACATTGTGTAAAATTTCCAAAACCTCCCTAAGATAAAAGTGAAACATATGTTGATAATTTATATGATTACTATGTATACATGACTTTAAGTTCAATCCTTTAAAACATTTCTTCGTTGTACACCTTTAATATGCATTACATATTACAGGTAAATATTACTTAGTGGATGCTGGATATCCAAATAGAAATGGTTATTTAGGCCCTTATAGAAACCAAAGGTATCACCTCCTAAAATTCTCAAATGGTAGTGCACCGAGTGGACCAGAGGAGACTTTTAATCATATTCATTTATCATTGTAGAGCGTGATTGAAAGGACCTTTGGCGTATGGAAGAAGAAGTGACGTATACTTGAAACATTGTCGGGATATCCATTTAACAAGCAAGTGAAAATTGTGGTCACGACTATAGCACGTCACAACTATATCCGTCATCATTGTCAAGATGATCCTCATTTCCAAAAGTATGATGTGGATGGAGAGCTTAATTTGTGCGATGAAGATGATGTAATACATAGTGATATTTGTTCTTCTGGTCAAGTTGACGAAATGGCTAGTATTCGTGTTGCTATTACTACGAGCATGATTAATATATAAATTTCATTTGCGGTTACATTAACATGAACAATTATATTTTATCAAATAGTTTATTCCCAATTTTTATTTTCTTTATTTTAATTTAAGATTTTACTATTTATAATTTTAATTATATAATATTAAAGATACCTAAATTTATGAAATATCCCAAGGACATCTTGTTACCATGCAATTGTAATTTAAATTATCGTTTGTTAATAACACAAATAAGCACATATCAAGGAAAAGATAACGATGGATATTATATATTTTTCCAAATATATCCCCTACTAATAGTATCTAGGTAAGGTGAAATATTTTATTTACTAAATTTATTTTATTTTTATTTTTCTTATTTTAATTTAATAATTTAATAATTATAATTTGAATTTATATGACTAATAGTATTTTTGTGAAATATTTTATTTACTAAATTTATTTTTATTATATTTTCTTATTTTAATTTAATAATTTAATATTTATAATTTGAATTTATATGATTAATAATATCTTTATGAAATATTTAATTGAATAAATTTATTTTATTTATATTTTCTTATTTTAATTTAATATTTTCTTATTTATAATTTGAATTTATATGACTAATCATATATTTTTATGAAATATTTTATTTACTAAATTTATTTTATTTATATTTTTCTTATTTTAATTTAATATTTTATTTTTTATAATTCTAAATTTATATGACTAATAATATATTTTTATGAATTATTTTATTTACTAAATTTATTTTATTTATATTTTCTTTTTAATTTAATATTTTATTATTTTTAATTTTAAATTTATATGAATAATAATATATTTTTAACTATTTGTACAACAATTAATAGTTTATTAAATCAATGGGCTTTTTAGTCATTTTATCTCTTTTTAGCAACCGCAACTGCACTTGCAAACACCTATTTTCACGTTTCAGCAGTTGCCAAAACAGTAATCCCAAACAAATAAGTACTTATCATTTTAGCAGGTTGATTTCAGTAGGTTATCAATGGAAAGTAGAATTTTTACTATAGAAGCACTTTCCTACTATAACCCTCTTTCTGCTTATCAATTTCTACGGTGGCACTACACTTTCGTCCAACCTCCAGTTGTTCTCCCGCAAATCCAAACATGTGATTACGTTTGAAAATTGTGGTAGATAAGTACTTATTCCTACCATACCGCAGATCCAAATGCTGCCTAAGTACCTTAAATGAATAATAATGAAGGCATGCGAGTATTTGGTGTGGTCATCTGAAAAAATGCATTTATATTCAAGTTAAAATTAACGAGAGTTAGAGATTGATAAAAAGTGTTGGTTAAGTAGAGGAGTTTGTAGTTCTCTATATACGTAATCTCTATTATTTTGTATCTATTATTGTTTTATGATAGTTACACATACCAATTATTATCATTCTAATTAATTTTTTACGTGTTATTTGTAGATGGAGAGTCAAAAGAATCTTACACATCCAGAAAAAGCTCAATGGGATATTCGTCTCACAAAATTTTTTATAGATGCATGTAAAGTTCAAGTAGAAGTGGGTAATCGCCCTACCTCACACTTTAACAAGATGAGGTGGGCCAATCTGGTTACTGATTTTAACGCAACAACAATCAAGATTAATGAAAAAATTTAATTGAAAAATAAATAGGATGAACTCAAGAAGAATTGGAAGTTATGGAAGGAACTTAAGGGAAAAGAAACAGGTCTTAGATGGGATCCTTAAAAATAGGCAATTGCCGCATCTCCTGAATGGTGGGAGGAAAGGCTGAAGATACATTGTACACTAAATAATATATATTTATTATTATAACTATAATATTTAATTTACTTATTTATAGTAACATGCTAAATTTTTCAGGTAGTACCCTAAGTAGTAAATATTTAGACATATTTTTTATAGATGTGGTTGCCATAGGTGATGCTGCATGGTCACCGTCTATTGGGGTGTTACCATCCTAAAATTCTCAGGGGAGAATCAATTTAAGTGAAGATAACAATGAGCTAGAAGAGCTAGATTTGGATGATCCTGCTTTATAAGGTAACCAACAAAGGAATAAGAAAATATTTGCATATTAATTTCAAGCTATAAGAGGGGGTAAACAAAAAGCTTCTAATAGTGAACAAGTATCTCATTCAATAGATTCTCTTGTGGAGATCTTGAATAGTAGAAACAAAGAAAGAAAAGCATCTAGAATGGTGAAACTAAGAGAGAGTGCTTTGGAGCATTCCCAGATGCTGTTATTAAAGTTGGTTGGCTTCAAAGACAACAATTGAAAAATGCTGTTATTAACTGGCTTTTCCGTATCTATTTTTTATCTTGATTTTCTTAAATAGTCTAGTTACATTTGTTCTTCCTAACTTCACTATCCATAACACTTACAATAAATGTTGAACTATTGCCATAATTTTAATTAATTAATCAATTAATTATATTTTAATTATATTATATATATGTGTTAACTATATTTTTACCAATCAATCAATTTATTATATTTTAATTATTCAATCAATAAATACTATTTGAATTAATTAAATATATTTTGATTATATTTAAAAGCTATAAGAACTTTAAAAAGTTTACTATATAAAACAATTATGAAGTAAAACATATTAAGGAATGCACAAATTTTTAAAGGTGATTGATCTTTTTATTTAACGGATAATAAATTTTATAAGTAGTAAAAGTACAATATATGACATAATATAGTAGTTAACGACACTAACAATAATAATCAATAGGAGTCCTACTGAAGTTCGGGATTTTGAGACGTCCAGTAGTACACAACTTTATCCTTACCTGATAGAGAGGTTGTTTCTGATGATTATAGTAGTCATTTAACAAAAATACTAATATGACGTAACTCATTATGTTATTTATATTAACAAAAAATCTAATATTGGAAAATTTTCCCAAAATTAAAAGTTAGGGTACGTTAGCGTCACTTTTTAAATTTTGAGTTAATATCACAAAATTAAATAAATTTTATTTTTTATATTAACCCTTGCATGTAAGTAAACCTTTTTTTTAACAAAATTAACTACATTTTATGTAAAAAAGGAATAAAATATTCTTTTTACCTACAAAATCATTACTATGATGTTGCTAAAATTCTCCGTTATTATTAGATTACGATCATGTTCAGTAGATTTAATTCATATAAGAAGATTTGTAAAATAAGGTTAAAGATCGTCCTGCGAAGAATATTTAAAGAAAAGGACGGCTCATCCTTACGGAGAAGCTATTTTTCTTTTGTTCCAAACAAGCACATCTCTAAGGTTTTAAGCTATTAGATAGTATATATATATATATATATTCCAACAAGATTCACTTATTTCTACGTAATTAATAAGTAGTTACACGTAAACTCGGATTTAATAGATTAATTTTGAATTAAATAAATTTTGAAACAAATTCCAATTTAAAAAACTAATTGAAACGATTCGAAATTTTATTACAAAATCAGGGTGTTATATCATTTCCTTTCAATCCTCTCTCAACGGTTATTTTTTTGGCATATAAATGATTGTGCAGGCAAATGATCTTCTGTTAATTCAAACTTAGCGTTGTAGGCCTTAATATCGAGTTAAGAGTATTTAATTACCTTAATTTTTATGTGTAATTTTAATTTTAATTTTAAAATTGATTTTAAATCACTTTGGGCTACTTATCATATGCATGAGTATTATTTTTTTAGTCCTCCTGACAAACTTAACCAAAAGACCTGCAAGTTACTAAATCAGCAGAAAACATAAAAGAAGCTTTTCTTCTTTGTTGAATCTCAAATCATAATGAAGTTTTTGATTGCTAATGGTCTAAACTCTTACATTAGAATCTTTGTGATATCGACAGCTGGTGTCGCTTGAGATGAGGTGGTACGATAGATATGAGACCACCAAGTGAGGGACACATTTTTGACCTGTAAAGGATTTCGTCGTAGGGCCTTTTGTAGAATCTTAGGAATAATAAGAAAGAATGATGAGCCTTGTCAGTCTTGAAGTTATTTTTGAAAAACATGGCTAGTGATTAGAGGAAAGAAGGTCATGGAGTCTACAATTGGCTACTTCTAACTGGCTCACTTGTAGTCACATAGTGCAGCATCGTAGTCAAAGGGGAACAAACTTTTGTTGGTAGGCCTTGTGTAACCGTTAATGCTTCGATGTGATGTTGTAGCAATCGATGATGCTTCGACGTGATTCTGTAGCAATCGATGATGATTCGACGTGATTCTGTAGCAATCGATGATGTGAAAGAGATGGACCCTGCATTAAGTAGAAAGGCCAAAGGAGATTTACTGGTCGGTCAAGGTAAGATACCATGGTTTGAGTGAGTTAAAACATTCCGACGTAACAAATGAAAACCTTTAAGATGAGCATGAGCCATCCTTGGTTATTGGTTTGATCGATGAAGGCTCAAATCAGAGGGAAGAGACTCGTGAGTTACTATGAAAATCATAGAATTCAAATGATTCTTCAAAGTCTAGTAAAGATAGCACCATTGTGCACATTAATAGCTCAATAAATGGTTGGATACCCTGAAATAATTCACATTCTGTAATTATTAAGGAAGCAATATTTGACTTATGAGTTAGTAAAAGACCTCACTATAGAAAATTAACAAAAAAAGGTAAAGAAAGGAATGAGAGTAGGTGAATAGTAATAGCCCATTGTAGGTCCTACAAGTGAAAGAGTTTGAGTCATTTGTGGTAGAGAACAAGACATGACATTGAAAAATCGAAGAATTAGCAAGATAAATTTGAATTTTACCTTCCATAGATAAGAAAATAAAGATGGTGGGTCGATTACAAAAGCCTTGTAAAGCTTGCATAGGTAGTACTCTCCCACAATTCTCAGCGTTAGTAGGAGAAGATTCGTAAAAGTTGAAGCAGACCTAAAGAAGCCTAAGAAGGTAAGATGAACAAACTATAAAAAAACAAATGCCAGTGCTATACCCACACCAATTTATTAATTTAAATCTAATTATAAGGTTTTTAAGAAATCAAGAAATTAGGCAATAATATTAATTGTATTACGAACACAACATATTTTATGAATGTAAAGATTTGAAAAGGTCAAGATAAAGCTAAAAAATGGACTATATATGATTGCAATATGCTACTGAGGTGAATACATCTTTAAAAGAAACAAAAAAGATTATTTTATGTCACTATGATCCAATTGAGCATATTAAAAACGTGAAATTTGCTATGCAAACTATTGTCCTAACAATTTGTCGAGTAGAACATTTATGTGTAATCAAGCAAGAAGGTCACTTTTATAACATCCAAAGGTTAAAATTGGTACAGTGTGAAATTTTGTAAGAGAAATATCATAAAAAACACAAAAATCTAGTAATAAATAAGTCCATTAAGTCTTTTATGCGCAATAATGGAACAATGAAGATGAGACGTTAAGAGGTGGTTTAGACATAGCATAGGAATATAGCCAAGCTCTAAGTTTAAGCTCATGCATTTTTGAGCAAGAAGTGCTACATGTCCCTAAACTTTTATAAGTTACTAAAGAAAATTTGGAAGAAATGGACATACTTGCATCGAATAGTTGTACAAATTGTTCATCGTTTCTTGGTATGGTTGAAACGACCACCTCCACAGTAAACATAAGGAAGCATGTAAATCTGTAAAGAATAAAGTGAAAGATAGAATTTTGATATAATGAATTAAGAAGAAAAGAGAAATGGAAATGGAGGTAGGATCTAAAAGTTGATAAAGTCACTAACGACTTTTGTGAATGGAACTTCCGATAGTCTTGTTTAACATGAAAAATCTGTAACCGATGGTAATAATGGAATATTAAAGCCTTTGAAGAAGTATATATGTGACAAATGCAAAGTACTATTTCCTTTTTTTTCCTTCAGTTAGAAAAAATGAAGAGAGTGATATAAGAGGGAAATGGTGGATTGGAAAGTAACCAAAATAGATCTTGATTCTTAATTGTGACTGGCTATATAGTTGACTCCTTCTGTAAAGCTCAGCAGAAAATTTGTCTGCCATAAATTTTTCTGCATTTCAAAAATAAGAATTAGACAAACAAAAAGTAACTAAAAAAATAAAGCGATTGATAAATTATGAGCTAACGATTGTTCTTTATTTTGAACACGTGGCTAATGGAACAAAAAGGAAAATGAATGATCATGGAAAACAAAAGATTAAGAAGTAGCAGGAAAAGGGACAGAAAAAACTTATCTACAATATCAACCACTATGTTATCTCTCCAAAAAAGGCAAGCCTTTAAACTCTTTGCAGTCTTCTTCATGTTATCACCTTTAGCTCTCAAAAACCGTCCAAAACAAGCATTATTGCAAAATAACTCCTGTGATTAGGTATAACATAACGTTAATGGCAGTAACTATTCCCTCCAGTAATAATATAATCTTGAAGATAGAGACAATAGAAACATGATAGGCTTTTATCTAAAATTGAACATTTGGATTGGAAATTAAAAAACTTGACATCAAACATCAAATTGAAAAGAAAGTATTCATAATTATGATGGAGGAATGGGGCAAAAATACAAAAAACTTTAAACTTGACCTATAAAGGAAAATTAACAGTGAAAATACACAAAACCCCCACCTGCTTCAATGAGAGAGAAGTTGGTTTTCTTAGAAGTTCCAACACAACTTCATTTTCTTACTAAGTCGATTACATGTTTATTTCTTGCCCATTTCAAAAAAATGAAGTAATATTAAGGGAAAGAAAGAAGGGAAGATAAGTTGGAAATCTTCTACATTACACAACAATTGAAAACAGGGGAAATAATATAGTTTAACGTTTGTGCCATGAATATGATGTCAAAATTTAGCATTTTGGCTTATTTTAAAGAGTTTTGGAGAGGACGAATCGATACATATTTCTCCTTTTTCATATTAGAAACAAATAGGGAAAGAACAGAAAATAAACAAGCCTATCGATGGCCAATGTGGAATAAATATCCCTCTTAAAATATCAAGGAAACTAAAAATATTATTTTTCTATAATTTTAAGAATCAAAACGAAACTGGTATTGCTAAAACAATAATATTAGCAAAAGGTAGCTAGAGTATAGGGACAATAAAAATATTAGCAACAAGTAGTTAGAGTGTAGGGATGGTCCAATAGTGTAAGTCATTAATGATTTCAGATGGGGCAGGCGATGATGATGATGAAGCAAGTGTTGGGACAGATGTTGGGATGCTAATAGGATTTGAACAACAGTCTAACCGCAGTTGAAATTACAGAGGAAATAGTGCCCTCGTCTTGGATTCAGAATGATTAGAGCAGGGTTTATGCAACCAACAAAATAGGAACCTTGCTAACTTGAACAACATCATAAAACCCATTTATGAAACTGAACATTGGACATTGATCAATCAAGAAATTTTTTTTCACTAACTGCAATTTTATGCATTCATAAGGCCTATATACGATAGGTATGCATAGTAAACTTATAGAAACCATATCTTCTATAGATTTCTTAAAAAAGGATAACTGTAACCAAATTTTAATAAAAGGAAACATTTAATAGTTCCCATCACAAAAGGTAAACATTCTCACTAACCTTTTCTTCATCCATAAGTTCTAAGTTATCATTTGCATGAATGTATTTTTCACTCAAGGCCAGGACAATTTCAACGGCCCCTTTCCAATGTAATTGCACTTGAGAGTCAGGCTGCAAGATAGATCTATAAATCAAACACACATCATAATTTGAAATATGAAAGCAATTCTTTATATACCAGTCATAACTATATCAATTGTAAATGATTATTTAGGCAAATCCTAAGTATAATAAACTTATATGTCAAATTTTGGATATATTAATTGAAAGAATGATTGTGCCTAATCAGAATATGATATTGTTTACTATTAGATCACCATTGCATTTTGTAAGTATAACCACATTACCCATTTTATTGCAACAGCGCCTCTTTTTTTCTGAGTTGAAAAGGAATACAAGGATAATGGTAGATTGAGAGATGATAGTGTCAAAATTCATTCCCAGCTGCAACCAAGGAAAACTGAATATCAAAAGTTTAAGTATTAACCCTAAAGAAGTGAGCAGCTTAAAATAGCATGGAAAAAACTTTGAATGCCCATAGTAGAATAGCTTTTTCTATTGGTGATCCAAAGACCTCAGGTTCTCCCCCACCCTGCCAAAGATTATTACCAGTCTATCATAATCTAATGCTTTTAATTACTTCAAACTCTTCACAAACTAATGAGTGGAAAAAATCAGCGAAAAGAAGTAGAAATTAATAATATCAACTTGCCTTCAAAATAAAAACAGAAGAGTTAAAAACCTTTACAAAGAACAAGTCGCATCAATGAAACACACAAAACTACTAGAACATAGACACCATACCACCACCATCCTTTATCATGTCTCCAACCATAATCTCACCCAAAAGTCCTAGATTCCCCAACGTGTCGTCATCCAAAATTTCGATGCTGTTACCCAGCACTAACCTGCGTCAATTTTTAAATTTTAAATTTTTATCTTATAAATTTTATTTAAAAAACTAAAATTTAAATAATAAAAAAGGAAAATATGTCACAGGTGTGACTAAAGTGTCACGCTTGTGACACAAACCAATTTTTTATATTTTATTTTTTCTTATTTTAAATTTAAATTTTTATAAAATTAATGATAGCATAATTTAAATTTAAATTTAATTTAATTTAATTTTTTTAGAATAATATTAGTACAATTAAAAGTAAAATGATAAAAATAAAAAATAAAAAGGACTCACGGAATGTCATGCCTGTGATTTCTGTCATGTCCATGACACTTATATCATAGGCATGACAGTTATATTTAAGTGACTGAATCGCTTAAAATTTAAGCAAAAACTACGAAGTTTTATTAACCGAAGAGTTAATATAAAATAAGTTTAGACTGAGCATTCGTCTGTTCTCTATGCTGGTGAACTATCCTTAAAAGCATCGATGTGTATGAGGTGACAGTTGGGAGACGAGTCCCATCAATCCCAGTAGCTCATATAGCACTTGAAATAGTCGCAGTAGAGCAACGGAGGATGGTCATTGCCAATCTTCCTACAAACTATGGTCTCTAGAGTGCTATGAGTAGTGGACTTGTGGAGAAGCGATGATGATATTGTTCTGTAGTGTTATTATGAAAAGTGTTGCAGGCTACGGAAGATAAGAGATAGGCCAACAACTATCTATCCTCTGCTGACAAGGTGGTAGTAAGAGTGACGATAGCGGCGGGGAGGAAGGATTGAATCTAACTCAAAATTTAAAATAATAATAAAACCAAAATTTTTAAATATATAATAAATAATAATTTAAATTTAGATTGAATCTAACATAAAATTTAAAATAACAATAAAATAAAAATTAATCATAAAAGTTCAATTATGCTTAAAGAAAGTCAATAGAATGGATTTTAAATTTATTATAACTTTTTCAACGTCCTTTAAACATAATTCTGTATAGTTTAGATATCATTTTTTAGCATATGCTCAAATTATCTTAAGCAAAATTATTTATATATTGTAAGTAGTAATTCAATTTATTAAACAAGTTAATGATAAAAATAATAATTAGTTTTTAATAATAATTATTCAAAAAATTTCAGTTAAAATACAAGAGAAAGTAAAGGACCTAAATTTTGACAAATATAATTTTTTAGTGAGATTAAACATATTTAGCATTTTTGGAGGATAAAAATAGTAATTCATTTTTTAATAATAATAATAATTCAAAAAATTAATTAAAATTCAAGAAAATTGAATCTTTTCCACATCAGCATGTAGATAAGATTGTCTTTCTACCTTTAATTTTAGTATACTTCATCTTTACCTTCCATTTAGTTACTTCGAGGGCTGTAGGAGTAACAATCTTAAGTTTCTCCTCCTCAACAATGTAATGGACAATCAAGGCATTGAAGTCTCATTCCTCATCCTGTGAATAATATGTCATCACCAGATTAGTTTAACTCTGAAGAGAGTGTATTAAGAGTATGGAGAATTATGAAGACATTAGGAAGAAGAATGTACTCCTTTACTCCCCCTTCTCCTATATACCTTATGGAGAATAATTCTTTATTCAAGGCATTTGTCTTAACACTCAATGAGACTCTGTACCTCTAGGAGACATTTCCAAGAAATTACTATGCCATGTCTATTTCTGGAAGTTCACTAAGCAGATCTTTAGGTATGGATCTCTTAATGGTCATCAGACATAATTTTTCATACCGATCCTGGGCTTCATAGGCTACTTTATGAACTTTTGAATGTAGGTGGAGATGGCCTATGTATCTGTATGCATATATTAAACTCAACTATTTCCATAGCATTCTATACATCCTCTGTCCACTTCTTTGTATTGAAACTGGTCAGGGTTTCAATGGTGACACTAATTTTATTGACTGAAAAGGTGACTTTATAGTAACTTTAATTAGATCAGCACAAATGTAGGATAATAGCGATACGAAAATCCATTAAACAATATCTTTCCTGAAAATCTGATCACACATATTATGAAATACCTTTGGATTGAATACATAATATAAGCAATTAGATTTCCACATAAAAAGCGATCAGAGTACAAACCATCAACTCTCATGACACTACCACTTTTGGGTGAATAAAGCGTTTAAGCAATAGCTTTCCTCCATCTAATACCTTTATGATCATCTCAAAATGTTATGTAAGGCCAACACCTTTAGGCAGGATAACCAAACATAAAGCTAGAGACATCTTCCAACATGTAAATAGAACAATTCAAAATGTTGACCTGAAAGGCCACTTTGGTGACTACATTCTCATCAGTATTCCAGAACGTCCACTAACACAAAGGATACAACTTTATTTTATCCCCACATTCTTTATGAGTATATGGTATATGAAAATCTACCTTTAATAAATGCAAAAACCCAAATGTACAGTCTCATTGTCACACACCAGTGCTAAAGACATTCTCTAAAAACTTCATTTGAGATTTTCGTAAAAGAAAAATCTCAGTAGAGTGACTATCGTGCATTACTTGATACCGAACTAACCGCTTGAGACATAAAAATCTCATGTATCTCCCTTATGGCAAGTTTGTTGCACAAAAATTCACTCAAAAATGGCTTCAGAGCGTCTTAATCCCTTTTTCTGATTAACTATCATGCGATGCCGAACACTAAATATGAGACTCGAGACATGAAAACTTGGAAGTATCTCCCTCATGTGATGTCCAAAGCATGAAAATTCACTTGAAATCGAATTCAAAACACCTTAATTCCTTTTTCTGGAGTTAAACTTTAATTTATTACTAATGTAATAAATCTAGAAAAATGGAAAATTTCATTTCATAAATTTCCCGAACCTAGAAACTGACCCAAAACACCTCAGGTCACCCTTACAAAAAATCTGAATTTTTTTGTACTGTACATTTGTCCATAAAGGTTAAAGTCGCCGCCAAAATCGCCCACCGCCATTGGGGCATGCATCGCACTCACCAGACACGCATCTGTCTGAAATCATGCCACGTGTTTGTCAGCTCCCCGTTGGTACTGTTCACTATTAGGCACGTGGTGACGTCACCCTCACCAAAAAATGGCAATTTTTGGCCACTTTTGGGTCCTTTTTTTGATTTCCTAGGCTCGTTTTCAACCCATTTCTTAAGACTAAACATATGTATACTACTTTCATGCAGTAAAAAGCAAGAAAAAACTAAGAAACGGAAGTTAACTCTCTGAAAGTCTTATGGAGAGAAAAACCAAAAAATCTTCATTTTTAACCACCCAATCACACCACCACCCTGATACCAAATGTAATACGTAACGATACCTTAGTTATGTACCCTAGATCTAACCTTAAAGGGAAAAAAATGAAGAAATGTTGAAAATACCTTATTTCAGTTTTAAAACTTCAAACGAGCTTTCCAAAACAGAAACGATCCTGAATCCACCTTCGTTTTCAAGGGAATCCATCACCGAGATGCTGGCTAGGTCTTTCTACAGTTTTCTCAATACATATGCTCTCTTAACAGGTCAGAGATTCTTTATGCTTGCAGTTGATATGGGCAACTGTAGGACACCTTAACCAATTTTTATAGCTTCCATATTAGGTTTTCCCATCACAAGGCTAATATCGGCCAAGTCCACACTAAAATGGATCCATTTTTCACCCAAACCTCGACCCATTGATTTAGATCATTTATTGGGCTACTTTATTATATTTATCTGGATCAAATTACGTAACTTAACTGATAATTTATTCAAAAATCAAATTACAATTAATAATTTTCCACTATATGAAAAATTTACAAAATTGCCCTGAGGGGCAAAAATGTCATCCTCCTTTAGTTGTATCCAGAATCCACAAACAAAATCTCCAATCACAATAGCCATAAAATATACCCATCGAGTCTTCTCCAAGACTTATGCAATACCAACACAGAAAACCACAAACAAACATTTTCAAGCTACCAATTTGAAGCCCCATGATAACATTATGTGCTTATTCCCTCACCAGAAATCACAACAACATAATATGTTAGGTATTTTAAGGGTTTCTCAATCGGCAGTCACAAACCTTATTTTAAGAACTCTAGATGAACTATAGGGTTCATTTTTTTCTAGGTTTCAATTGTCTAATTATATTTTATACTGTATTTTAAGATTTTAAAAGCTTTAATATGAACTTTTCATATTATTTAGGGTTTAAAATAATTTCAAGAGTCAAAGATTGATAAAAGGTGTTGGTTAAGTAGGGGAGTTTGTAGTTCTCTACATACGTAACCTTCTTCTGTTAAACAAATGAAATAGCTTTTCCATATCTATTTTTTATCTTGACATTCTTAAACGGTCCAGTTACATTTGTTCTTCCCAACTTCACTATCCGTAACACTTACAATAAATGTTGAACTATTGCTATAATTTTAATTAATTAATCAATTAATTATATTATTAATTAATTATATTTTATATATGTGTTAACTATACTTTTACCAACCAATCAATTTATTATATTTTAGTTAGTCAATCAATAAATACTATTTGAATTAATTAATTATATTTTTATTATATTTAAAAGCTATAAGAACTTTAAAATGTTTAATATATAAAATAATTATGAAGTAAAACATATTAAGGAATGCACAAAATTTTAAAGGTGTTTGATATTTTTATTTTATTAAATAATAAATTTTATAAGTAGTAAAAATACAATATATGACATATTGTAGCAGTTAACGACAACAACAGTAACACTCAGTAGGAGTCTTACAAAAGTGCGAGATTGTTTCCGATGATTATAGTAGTCATTTAGCAAAAATACTAATCTTAAGTAACTCATTATGTTATTTATATTAACAAAAAATTTAATAGTGGACAATTTTCCTAAAAATTAAAAGTTAGGGTACTTTAACGTCACTTTTTAAAATTTGAGTTACAAAATTATGTAAATTTTATTTTTTATATTAACCCTTGCTAAGTAGACCTTTTTTAACAAAATTAACAACATTTTATGTAAAAAAGGAATAAAATATTATTTTTACCTACAAAATCATTACTATGACATTGTTGAAATTCTCCCTTATTAGATTACGATCATGTTCATCAAATTAAATTCACATAAGAAGATTTATAAAATAAGGTCGAAGATCCTCTTGCGTAGAATATTTAAAGAAAAGGACAACTATTCCTTACAAAGAAGCTATTTTTCTTTTGGTCCAAACAAGCACGTCTCTAGGGTTTAAAGCTATTAGATAGCATATATATGTTCCAACAATATTCACTTATGTCTACATAATTAATAAACAATACATACGTAAACTCGAATTTAACAGATTAATGTTGAATTAAATAAAATTTGAAACGAATTCCATTTTAAAAAACTAAATGAAACGATTCGAAATTTTATTACAAAATGAGGGCGTTCTATCATTTCCTTTCAATCCTCTCTCAATGATTATTTCTTTGACACAAAAATGATTGTGTAGGCAAATCATCTTCTATTAATTCAAACTTAGCATTGTAGGCCTTAATTTCGAGTGAAGAGTATTTAGTTACCTCAATTTTTATGTGTAATCGTAATTTTAATTTCAAACTTAATTTTAAATCACTTTTTGCTACTTGTCATATGTATGAGTACTTTTACTCTTCCTAGCAAACTTAATCAATAGACCTGTAAGTTACTAAATCAGTGGAAAACATAAAAGAAGTTTTTCTTCTTTGTTGAATCTCAAATCATAATGAAGTTTTTGGTTGCTAATGGTCTAAACTCTTGGATTAGAACCCTTTTGATATCGACACCTAGTGCCGCTTGAGATGAGGTGGTACGATAGAGATGGGACCACCAAGTGGGGGACACATTTTTGATCTATAAAGGTTTTAATCGTAGGGCCTCTTGTAGAATCTTAGGAACAATAAGAAAGACTAACGAGCCTTGTTAGTCTTGCAGTTGTTTTTAAAAAACTTGGCTAATGATCGGAGGAAAGAAGGCCATGGAGTTTGCAGTTAGCTAATTTTAACTAGCTCACTTGTGGTCATATGGTGCGGCATCAGAGTCGAAGGAAACAAACTTTTGTTGATAGGCCTTATGAAACCATTGATGCTTTGATGTGATGTTGTAGCAGTCGATAATGCTTCGACATGATTCTATAGCAATCGATGATGCAAAAGAGATGGACCTTGCATTGAGTAGAAAGCCCAAAGGAGATTTACTGGTCGGTCAACGTAAGATACTATGGTTTGAGTGAGTTAAAACATTCCGACACAACAAATGAAAACCTTGAAGATGAGCATAAGCCATCCTTAGTTATTGGTTTGATCGATGAAGGCTCAAATCAGAGGGAAGAGACTCATGAGTTACTACGAAAATCATAGACTTCAAATGATTCTTCAAAGTCTAGTGAAGATAACACCATTGTGCCCATTGATAGCTTAACAAATGGTTGGATACCTTGCAATAATTCACATTCCATAATTATTAAGCAAGCAACATTTGACTTATGAGTTAGTAAAAGACCTCATTATAGAAAACTAACAAAAAAGGATAAAAAAAAGGAACGAGAGTAGGTCAACAATAATAGCCTCTTTTAGGACCTATAAGTGAAAGAGTTAGAGTTATTTTTTGTAGAGAATAAAACATGACATTAAAAGATCAAAGAATTAGCGAGATAAATTTGAATTTTACCTTCCATAGATAAGAAAATAGAGATGGTGTTACAAAAGCCTTGTAAAGCCTGTATAGGTAGTACTCTCCCATAATTCTCAGCGTTAGCAGGAGAAGATTCGTAAAAGTTAAAGTAGACCTAAAGAAGCTTGAGAAGGTAAGATGAACAAACTATAAGAAAAAAAATGCTAGTGCTACACCCACACCCATTTATTAATTTAAATCCAATTATAAGGTTTTCAAGAAATTAAGAAATTAGGCAATAATATTAATTGTATTACGGACACAACATATTTTATGAATGTAAATATTTGGAAAGGTCAAGATAGAGGTCAATAATGGACTATATATAAGTGCAATATGCTACTGAGGTGAATACAACTTTAGAAGAAACAAAAAGATGATTTTATGTCACTATGATCCAATTGAGCATATTAAAAACATGAAATTGCTTTGCAAACTATTGTTCTAACAATTCATTAAGTGGAACATTTATAGGTAAATCAAGCAAGAAGGTCACTTTTATAACATCCAAAGGTTAAAATTGTTATAGTATGAAATTTTGTAAGAGAAATATCATAAAAAACACAAAAATCCAGCAATAAATAAGTCCATTAATTCTTTCACGTGCAATAATGGAACAATGAAAACGTGACATCAAGAGGTGTTTCAGATATAACATGGGAATATAACCGAGCTATGAATTTAAGCTCATGCATTTTTGAGCAAAAAGTGTGACATGTCCTTAAATCTTTATAAGTTATTAACAAAAATTTGGAAGAAATGGACATACTATCATCGGAGACTTGTACAAATTGTTCATCATTTCTTGGTATGGTTAAAATGACCACTTCCAAAGTAAACAAGCTTGTAAATCTGTAGAAAATAAAGTGAAAGATAGAATTTTGATATAATGAATTAAGAAACAAAAGGAAATGGAAATGGAGGTAAGATCTAAAAGTTGATAAAGTCAGTAGCAGCTTTTATGAATGGAACTTCCGATAGTCTTGTTTAACATGAAAAATATATAACTGATGGGGATAAAGGAATAGTAAAGCCTTCAAAGAAGTATATATGTAACAAATGCAAAGTACTTGTTCTTTTTTTCCTTCAGTTAGAAAAAATGAAGAGAGTGATATGAGAGGGAAACAGTGGATTAGAAAGTAACCAAAATAGGTCTTGATTCTTCATCGTGACTGCTATATAGGTGACTCCTGCAAAGCTTAGCAGAAAATTTGTCTGCCATAAAGTTTTTTGTATTTCAAAAATAAGAATTAGACAAACAAAAAGCAACAAAAAAATAGAGCGATTGATAAATTATGATCTAACGTTTATTCTTTATTTTGAACTCGTGACTAATGGAAAAAAAAGGAAAATGAATGATTATTAAAAGCAAAAGAATGAGAAGTAGCTATAAAAGGGTAAGAAAAAACTTATCCACAAAATTTTGTGGTAGTAAGCATATGATAATGGAGGTTTTTGTTACAATACCAATCACTATATTATCTCTCCAAAAAAGGCAAGCCTTTGAATTCTTTGCAGCCTTCTTCACGTTATCACCTTTAACTTTAAAACATCGTCCAACATAAACATCATTGCAGAATATCTCCTATGATTAGGTAGAACATAGCGTTAATGACAATAGCTATTCCCTCTAGTAATAATAAAATCTTGAAGATACAGACAATAGAAACATGATAGGCTTTTATCTGAAATTGAACATTTGGATTGCAAATAAAAAAACTTAACATCAAACATCAAATTGAAAAGGAAGTATTCATAATTATGATGGAGAAATGAGGCCAAAATATAGAAAACTTTAAACTTGACCTATAAAGGAAAATTAACAGTGAAAATACACAAAACCCCCACCTCCTTCAATGAGAGAGGAGTTAGTTTTCTTAGAAGCTCCAACACAACTTCATTTTTCTCATTGAGTCGATTACATCTTTATTTCTTGCCCATTCCAAAAAAATGAAGTAATATTAAGGGAAAGAAAGAAGGGAAGATAAGTTGAAAATCTTTTACTTTACACAACAATTGAAAACACGGGGAAATAATATAGTTTAACGTTTGTGCCATGAATATGATGTCAAATTTTAGCATTTTGTCTTATTTTAAATAGTTCTGGAGAAGATGAATCGATACATATTTCTCCATTTTCATATCATAAACAAACAAAGAAAAGGAACAGAAAATAAACACACCCATTGATGGCCAATATGGAACAAATATTCCTCTTAAAATATCAAGAAAACTAACAATATTATTTTTCTATTCTTTTAAGAATCAAAACGAAACTGATATCGCTAAAACAATAATATTAGCAAAAAGTAGCTAGAGTGCAAGGACAACAAAAATATTAGCAAAAAGTAGCTAGAGTGTAGGGATGGTCCAACTGTGTAAGTAGTTAATGATTTCAGATGGGGCAGACGATGATGATGATGAAGGAGGTATTGGGGCAGATGTTGGGACGTTAACAGGATTTGATCAACAGTGCAACCATAGTTGAAATTATGGAGGAAATAGTGTCCTCGTCTTGAATTTAGAGTGATTAGAGTAGGGTTTGTGGAACCAACAAAATAGGAACCTTGCTAACTTGATCAACATCATGAAACCCATTTGCGAAATTGAACGGCGGACATTGATCAATTTAGAATTTTTTTTCACAAACTGGAATTTTATGCATTTATAAGACCTATGTGCGATAGCTATACATCGTAAACTTACAGAAGCCATATCTTCCTTAGATTTCTTTAAAAAGGGCAACTGCATCTAGAGGCTAATTTTAATAAAAGGAAACATCTGATAGTTCCCATCACAAAAGGTAAACATTCTCACTAACCTTTTCTTCATCCATAAGTTATATGTTATCATTTGCATCAATGTATTTTTCACGCAAGGCTAGAACAATTTCAGCTACCCCTTTCTAATGTAACTGCACTTGAGAGTCAGGCTGTAAGATGGATCTCTGAATCAAGGACACATCGTGATTTGAAATATGAAAGCAATGCTTTATATACCATTCATAACTATATCAATTGCAGATGATTATTTAGGCAAATCACAAATATAATAATCTTATATGTCATATTCTGGATATATTAATTGTAAGAATGTTTGTGCCTAATCAGAATATGATATTATTAAGTCAAAAGGACTTTACGATGACTAATTTTGATGACAATCAAATAACAATAATGTTAGAAACAAAAGAATGTCT
>JANQBM010000222.1:41732397-41756903 GCA_025594535.1 Erythroxylum domingense
TTTATTAATAATAAATATTTTCATTACAAAAGTAACTGGAAGAAAATTAAGTTATAAGTAAATACACTTGCTTTTTAGGGCACTATGTTTACATAACTCCATCAGTTGTTACAATACCAATCACTATGTTATTTCTCCAAGAAAGGCAAACCCTTAAACTCTTTACAGCCTTATTCACGTTATCACCTTTAGCTCTCAAAAATAGTCCAACACAAACGTTGTTGTAGAATATCGCCTGTGATTAGGTAGAATATAAGGTTAATGGCAATAGTTATTCCCTCTAGTAATAACATAATCTTGAAGATAGAGACAATAGAAACATAACAGGCTTTTATCTGAAATTGAACATCTAGACTGCAAATAAAAAACTTGACGTCAAGCATTTAAATACAGACTGAAAACCTCCTGTCGGGTACCAGTGACTCGCCGGCAGTTCTCCAACTCCTCCTCTTCATCGTCGAGCTATTTCTCTTTCTTCACGACGTATCTATTGCCGAGCCCTCGTGCAAAAAGCAATGATTGATGATCACATGGCATGGGTTTTCGTCAAAACCATGACATATGATGGTAGAAGTGATGATTTGGGTTTGAGAGAGGAAGAAAGACAGATCCATCACATATGATGGTAGGGGCGACGATGATGTCGAAGGTGATGTTGCGGCAGATGCTAGGTTTGAGAGATAGAGATTGTTGTCATCTTTTTGGGCTGTTTATTAAGAATGACAGAGAAAATATCTCCTGGAAGGCTAGAACGTTGAGAGAGGGAGGAAGAGAAAGGGTAGAAATTTGGAGAGTTTCAGTATTTTATCTTTGATATGTATCTTTAATTCCAATTGCCATCTAATTAGTCTTCCTTGATTATAATTCATTTTAATAATATATTTAGTGAATCCACATAGATATTTTGAATCGGTTTGAATAGTAAATTCAACTGGTAATAAATCAATACACCATTTTCTCAAAGTTTTGAGATAGGCTAATGTTACCTTCTCATGTGTTGGATACTTGCTTTTAGTGGAACTGAAAGTGCCATTTATATACTTGCATAATAAATATTTTTTCTGATTAGGTGGTTGAGCTAATAAATAACTGGCCCATGTATCCATACTGGCTTCTTTTTGAATTAAAAGTGTATCTTTGGCTAAATAATTATATAAGACAGGTAAATCCTTACAGAGAGTTTTTAATGTACGTACTATTTCAGTATCTTCAAGAGTCCAATTCCACTGTTATTTTGTACTACATTTAAGTTGTAATCTTTTTCATTTCTTAGCTAGGTTTTTGAAAAACCCTTGATCTGAGATATAATTAAGTGATCCTAAAAATTGTTGTACTTGAGTTCTATTTTTTAAATTATCGAGAAATTGTCGTATTTTAATAAGAATATTAGGTTGTAGTTTTAAAAAACCATTATGAAATTCGATGCCTAAATATTCAATATTTTGTTGGGCGATTTGAACTTTCTTTTTACTTAAAATTAGTCCCTTGTCTTTACATTGTTGAAGGACTATTTTGACTTTTTCAAATGATCTTCTTTATCGGTATTTAAGAATATAATAATCTCATCTATATAGGCTAAAGTAAAATCTTCTAATCCTTCTATCCATAAATCGTTGATAAATACTTGGTGCTTGTTTTAAACCAAAAGGCAATACATTCCATTGAAAATGTTTTTGCGAAGGACAGGTAAAAGCAGTTAATGGTTTTGCATTTTTATATAGTCTTAGTTGCCAATAACCAGACTTGGCATCTAGTGTGGTAAACCATTTATGTCCTTTTCATTTATTTAAAACATAATCTTTCCGTGGTAATTTATATGCATCTCCTATGGTTGCTTCATTGAGTATTTTATAATTAATAACCATGCGTCGTTTTCCTCACTTTTGTTCAGAATGATTGTTAACATAAAAAGCAGGTATATAATGTTTACTTGTGCTAGGAGAAATTAATTGTTTAGTTAATAATTCGGAACATTCGGAAATAAATTCTTGTACATCTTGTTGGGTGTATGGGATATTATTTTTAATATTTATTTCTTATGTAGGATCTTTTAATTTTATCTCAATTAATTGAGTATTAGCATTTTTTATTGGATCTAATGGATGTTCACTACAAACTTGATCAAGTAAAGTTTCGATTTCGGTCTGTAACGATACTTTGTTTTGAAGAAAAAATTGTAATTGGTTCATTTTTTAAGATATAAGCTTTAAAGTATGGTAATACGTAGCATGGTAGATAGGAATTTTGAGAATTATAGATTTTTTATTTAGAGACGTAAGTAATGGTTTTTTAAAAGTGATATAGTGTAGATAATGGCAAAAAGGATGATATAATTTTAAAAAATTATTTCCTAAAATGATTGGTAATCTTGATTCTTGTTGATAAATAGAGGGTATTGTAAAGGTATAATTCTCAATGATGATATTATTGTAATAACTGACATACCAAATATATTTAATACTTCCATCTGCTATTCTAATTTGTAATGGTTTGTTTAATCTTTTCCAATTCTTTAATAAAGTTTTAGTGGCTATACATATTGTAGCTCTTGTATCAATATATGCATTGACTTTTTTATTCTGAATCTGTATTTGAATAAATGTTGTATTCGGATTCGTTTGTTGATTATGAGGTTTGAGATTGAGATTCATAATAATATAAAGTATTAATGGTAGAGTCAATTTCATAATCAGATTCTATAAGTTATAATTTATATGTTATAGATGAATTTAATATATTGAGTTTTTCGTTATATTTAGTTTTATTGTGGTGTTTAGGACACTCAGTTGCATAATGTCCTTCTTTACATAACCAGCACTTACATTGTTTGTTTTCTTGAGGACAATAGTGACGTTTGGGTTTAAACTGTCTATAGGCCTTTTTACAAAAAATTTTTTATAAGTTCTAAATGGTTGGTTCTTCAAAAACTGTTTTTTTGGATTTTTTTTCCATTTATATATTTTCTTTTGAAATTTTGGTTTTTGGTGTTTATAAGTAGTAAGGTCATAACCATATTGTTGTGGGATTTCTGAATATTTAGAACAACATAGTTGAATATTTTTATGTTTTAATGTTTTTTGTAATTTTGCTTCTAGGCATTTTTGAGAAATTACTTCTTTTACAACTAAAATAGCACCACCTAGATTATAAGCTATAAGATTTTGGCTTTGTTTAACTATAAATAGTTCTTCTACAGTTTTGTTAATAGGATAAGGTAGTTTTTAAATAAAGATTTGAATATACATTTCTCGTTCACTTCTAGTTAGTTGATAGTAGTATTTTTTAAATTCACAAATATATTGTTCTAAATAACAGATATTACAAATTCATATATTATTTAAGTGCCATAAAGCTTTCTTTCTTTCTTCATTTTTAATTTCTTGTTTATAAGAAATGATATCTTTTCCAATGAATTCTTTATAGATTTCATTTGCTATGATATGAAAAGCTTTAATAGGTTGAAGTGCATTTAGGAAAATGGTGGTATTTTTTATTTTTTCTTCATTGTCTTATAAAAAATTGAGTACAATACCTGTAGTTTTATAAGTAATAAAATTCCATAAGATACTTATATTTTGTAGTCCTTCAAATGGTTTTTCTAACCGTATTACTAAGGCTAATTTGTTAGACCATTCGATTAATAATTTTTCAGGTGATATGACACAATCTAAATTTAAGATTCCATCGGGACCTAATTGTACATGTTTTGGTGTATATTCAATTGGAAATTTTCTAATTTTACGATCTTTGCGATAATAACCAAAGTGATTTAATTCTTCAGTTTCTATAGGTTTGGATTCCCAATTATATGTAGTTTGTTGATGTCTTTTTCGTTTTTCCCTTGCTTAACTACTTTCAGGCTGCTCGGTATTCTTAGTTTAATCCATGAAAATTTTTTGATCGGACTCATAACCATAAATAACTTCGTCTTGATCAGCTATTGGTTTAATAAATTCTTTTCTTAAAGATTGATTTTCGAGTGTTAATTTATTTATTAAATGAGTAATTTCGTTGAGTTGTGATTTTACATCATTTTTTATATTTTCGATATTATTTTCTATATTATTATCGATATTCTCTGAAGTTTCTGTAGATGTGAGTTCTAGATTTCCATGGTTTTACTAGCTCTGATACCACTTTTGGTTCTGCCTTATTATTCAGAGTTTGTTCGAATCGTTGAATTTGATTATTAGTGTCTTTAGTTTCTTGTATTAATAATGTTATAGTGTGGATAATCTTTGTTTGATTGTGTATTAATTCTGTTACCTGATCATTTTCTATCTGAATTTGTTTTTCTAATATTTCGAACCCTTGTGTAGTAATACTTAAAAGTATTTTTCACATGAGTTGTTAATTCTTTAAGTTGTTTTTTAATAGCGATTATATCAATAGTAATACTTTGTTCATACTCAGTTGATTTCATATTAACTTTAGGTTCTGTAATTTTAATTGGTTGATTTTCACTGATGCCAGGTTCTGTAAATCGAATGGGTCTTTTTAATCGTACAGATTGTGAATGAAAAAGATTTCTTTTATTTGGAGGAGTATGACTAAGAGATAGTCTTGGTATAGCAATGTTTTTCATATTTACTGGATATTGTATTTCAGGTAATTCTCTTAATGTTGTTCTTAAATTCGTTCCTACTTTTGCAACATCTTTAAATAATTGTTCAATATAAATTCTATCAATATTTTTAAATTCAATACTATGGTGTGAATTTGTTAAAGCATAGCTAATTTGATAGGTAATTGAAAATGGATATTGTCCAATATTCATTAAATTAGTAAAATGAAATTTATAAGCAATAGTAATTGTTTCATCTAAGTTGTGAGATATTAATGGTAATCCTAATTTTAGACGAGTATTAAATTTTATTTTACCAAAAGCTAAATTTTCATTCATAATTCCGATAATATGATCATTTAAATTAGTCATTCGTTCATCTATGATTGCCATTCTAATAGGAGAATCAATTCCTTCTTGAAAAGTTGATTTTAATAATATTTGAATTGTAGATAAATGTATATATCCTATTTTATGTCTTTTATCACTGGGTATTTTTTGCAATTGTTTATAAATTTGTTCTTGATTAATTAAATTGAGTCTAATATGTCCGCTACATTGATCAATTCTAATTGGTATTTCATGAATAATTTTACCATAATAAATAATATTTTGTCGATTGATTAAGTTTTTGAGAAGAGGATTATGTGTATCTTGGCCAGATTTTAGATTTAATTGAGTTTTTGATATTTGTTTTTGTTTTTCCTTTGAAAGTAGAGTGTTAATATGAAAAATACCAGTTGATTCAGTTAGCTCCAAGTTATCTATGTCTAAAATGTTTTGTTGTTCTTCTGATTCTATAATCATATCTGTAACAGTCACTTTGGTGCTGATGTTCTTGTAATAGATTGGTTAAATAGTTTAATTCTTGATGATAAAAATTATAAAGATTTTGAGCTAAGTTTAATCGTTCTTTTACGGGGGTTTATACTATTGGGATTACTGATCATAAATTGAAGATAATTATATCTTTGTTCATAATATTCTTTTTCGGCTTTATATTGGTTAACTAGATTGTTGATATAATCAATATGATCTTATAATTGTTTACAGAAATTACAACTAATGTTATTCATGGATATGTTGTTGATAATGTTTATTTAGCATCTTCTTTTCTGATTGATATATTTCATAATGCAGACTTAGTCTTGTTTGATAAAGTTGGATTTCTTCCCAAGATGAGTTTTCTGACAAAAGAAGATTATACATAGAAGTAGTAGTTTGAATAAGTTTCCTACTAAGGCTTAGTTTATTTTCATTATGAATTATAGATTGATGAAGAGTTTTACATATTATACAAACAAACATAATGTTATTAATAGTCTGGTGAATAAAAGGGTTTCTATGTTTTTTGTTTATTGCGAAGATAAGCATATTTCAATAGACATTGTAAAATTATAAATCTAAAGTTATATTTAAGACAACCGTGAAATAATAATTGAATAGAATAAGGATCTAGATAAATAAAACAAATAGATTATAATAGAAAAATTGGCATACATGCATAAATAATAATTATCGAAAAGTAGTAATTCCGAGTAATGAAATCATTATGTAGATAGGCATGTTTAATCTAAATTTGCATAATTAATATCAAGATAGAATATTTTATCAAATAGATATTGCCTAAGGATAGGTACAATCCATATGTTGAGATTTGACTAAATAAATCAAACAGATCAGTAATATTTAGAGATGTAAAACTACTATTAAAGAATAAAGAAATAGGTGTTAGATAGTGATTTAGATACATTAAAAAAAAAACAAAGTGATGAAACAACAACTCCTTTGAAGCATACCTGGATTACTTTTTCCGTTTGCATGCCAATTTGTAGGCTAAGTTTTGAAAGGAGCAAGAGGTAAGAACAAAGTTGTTATTTTATTTCATAACTTCTGCTAATAGATACATTTGTCTTTTATAGACGATTGGTTGGCTGGGACAGGGAACCGAAAGAATCGGTTAAAGCACAACCGACATAAAAGCTACAGAATAAAAGCAGAAGAATCTGCTGCAAAAAGAAAAAAGAGAAAGCAGAAGGATCTACTTCTATGGAAAAATGGCCGACATGTGGGCCTACATCCTTTAATGGTAGCTTCTTACTCTTCAATTATTGCATCGATTGATCCAGACTCTTCTTTGTCGGTGGACATAGTAGGGCAGTAGATACATTTATGTTGTGGATGAATGCTCAGTTGTTGACAAATGGCATACTTCCATTGCTCAGATAATTCTTGAAAAATTCCTTCAAGAGTAGAAAATGGTTGTTCAAATTGTTGGATAATTTAAAGAGCTTCGGTCGATATTGATGCTTTGTATGCAGAAGTCATGACTATATTTGGCCCTTTATAATTGACTTTGAGTTGCGAACCTGGCTTAATTTTGGTGCATTGTTGATAAACTCCATCTAAACACTGAAGATTAAATTGGTTAACGAGATCCTTTTGAAAGTGGTGCCTTAGAGGTTCATATATTAGAGGATACATTCCATTCTCTGATTAAGATATCTGCAAGACTATTGTCAGAAGATTTTATATAATGAATATGAAAATTATATTGATTTAATTCCAATTGCCATCTGATTAGTCTTATTATAATTCGTTTTAATATTATATTTAGTGAATCCACATAGATATTTTGAATCGATTTGAATAGTAAATTTAACTGGTAATAAATCAATACGTCATTTTCTCAAAGTTTTGAGACATTGAGACTATTAAATGGGAAGAGTATTGGAGAGTAAAGCTCGTGGTCCCTCAAATAAATGAAGTTCTGACTTGATTGAGACCATCTAATGGGAAAAGATTGGAGAGTGAAGCAAGAAGAGAAGGACAACGGTTGGATTACAATTTTTCGTTGTCATCCCATTCATGTTTAGTATATACTAGTTAATAATGAGAACATGGAGGGAATTGTGTTCCAAAAGTTGATTGCCAAACAAAAACGATTATGGGATCTTAAATTAATATAATATTTTAATAATTTAAGCAATTATAAAATGAAAAAAACATTTTTAATAAATTTCGACGTTATGAAAATGCACATTATCATTTAAATAGTTCAAATATATTATATTAGTTGAGTTAAGTTAAATTTCATGATACAAATAATACAATTTGTAAATATTAAAATATAAAATAATATAAAATAACAATTAAATTAACTTAAAAGTAAATATCTTTTTTATATATCACTTAGCTATATCGAATAAGTAAATTTTGAGTTATTAACTTAAATCTTATTTTTCAATTGTGGTTATAATCATAGATAGTACAAAAAGAAAATTCACAGTCTCTTCAGAAAGATTTACTTTCTCTAATAAAAGCTGATTACAAAATGGATGTAACTATTTAACTTTGAAAATAGTAAAAGCAGAAATTGGCTTTTCCCATGGAAATTTTCGAAATAAATATTGTCTGACCTGAGACTGAGTCCTTATTTTCGTCGTCCTTTCCAAAACCGAATATCATCAACAACAACAGCTCTTCGCTCTCGCAGTCTCTCTCTCTCGTTCTCTATCTCTCTCCCTTGACCATGGCTTCGACGTTGACCAATCTTAGGGTTTTCTTCTTCGGTCTCCTCCTCCTGGCCTCTCCTCTCCTCCAAGGTTTATTTCTTCATTCTTCTAGATAGATCGATCTAAGATTCTTCGTCTCTTCACCTTCATAAGTTTTGTGCATTTCGTGGTCCAAATTGATCTCTGGATAAGAGATCTGTTTCCTTTGATTTATTAATCGATTCGTCTGTTTGTTTGTTTGTTTATCGGACTTTGTATTCTGCGAAATTCTTCTGCTAAGTAAGTTTTATATGGGAGTTGTTATGGAGATTGTTAAGATCATGTAAGAATGTACACCTATTGTTTATGATCTCTGTGTTTTGATCACAAATTCGTGAATTGTAACTGGGCTTTGTGTCGCTTTGTTATTTCTTTTTCATGCATTCTTGTTTTTTTTTTATTATAGTAGGCAGGTGTCAGTCGGAGTCAGATGCCGAAGTTGCTGAAACAGTCGAGGAAGCCACTGATCTTGGGATTGTTGGTGAGGATGCTCTGGATTTTAACGATGGAAGCTTTAGTCCAGCACCAGGAGTTGAAACCGCGGCTGTTTTTCACAAAAATAGCGCCCGTCGTGAGTGCTTGATTTGTTCTGCTTATTTTCTGTTTTGCTGTTTTATGTTGTGTTGACTTGATGGTTTTCTTTTTTTCTTTTTTTCTTTAGTGGTGCCTGCTGGAGAAGAAACTGTCGTACTCGTTGGAATAACAAATCCCGGTAATTGAAATTGTTGGCTTATCTTTCATGAAAGTGTACTATGTATTAGCTTGCATTCTTTTGCCTGATTGCAGCACTTTTTGCTATTTTAAACCAATATATGAGCATGTTGATGTGTCTATGTCAACTGAATTTGCACTAAGCTTAATTTGTTTTCTTGGTTGATTCAGGAGGACAAGAAATTACTGTCCTTGCTATTAAGGCCAGTGTTCATCTTCCTTTTGATCATCGCATGTTGGTTCAGAACCTCACCGCTCAGGTAATTGCATGATATGTTATACATGAATATCAAGTGTCATGTTTGGTACCTCCTTGATGATCAACTCGCTCTTGTTTCTTTTCAATGTATGATCTTTTTCACACAACCATACATGCTTTTGCACAGACATTGACACAGGAACTGGTTCTTACATTACAATATAGCTATCTAAGCATTGGCCCCACAGTAGCTTCCTAGAAATAGATTACTTGATTACTAACTGGGAAATATGATGTGGGTTAGGATGTTGCTTGACCCGATTGACGGGTTGTGTAGTTGAAGCAGGAGTAGCCTTTTTCTTTCTAGTGGGGAAAATGGTGGATAGAGAGATTATGTTTCGGGAACTATAAAACGTAGACAGTTCTCCTTCTCACCTTGTAATGTTTCACTATGGATTGGCTTGCCATCATTGTGTTTATACAAGATTGAAATATTAAGTCCTATAATTTAACTTGTCGAAATTGTTTTCTGTATCTGTATGGCATATGAATTTCACGATTGTTGATTTTTAATAGCACTTTGATAATATGAGGTCTTTGGACTGAGCACCAACTAGGAGAACAAGCTTATACTAAAAGATTGATATGGTTGACTGTAATGTTATATTCTGTATGGTAGATTATAGTTAATTTTCTCTTTTGCAAGATGCAGTTTATTGACTATTTTGTTGAATTTGATTTACTTGTTTAACTTTGTTGAACCTGACACTGTAGTTTCTATCAGGGAGTGATTAATGCATCTTGAAGAGAATTTATATCTTTTATCCACGGATAGGCATATATTTATACTTAGGGGGATTGTATTGGTCATAGTTTCCTAGCAGGATTTGGATTCAACCTGTCTGTTCGCTGAAGACTTTTTTGATGTTTTGGTTGTAGGCCTTTAACAATGCAACTGTTCCAGGCCATGCACAAAGTACTTTTCCCTACCACTTTGCTGTCAGCAAGTACTTACAGGTATGGGAACTGATTGGGGTGCCAGTTAATCAACCTTCATGAGTATTGTCTGTCAATTATAATTTTCATTAAAAAAAGAAAAAACAGTTCAGCTTACATGTTTAGTCAATTCTTTGCAGCCTGGAACTTATGATCTTGTGGGCACCATTATTTATGAGATGGACCAGCATCCCTACCAGAGTATATTTTATAATGGCACCATAGAAGTTGTTGAATCCGGTGGTTTCTTAAGCATGGAATCAGTTTTTCTTGTTACTCTTGGAATTGCTCTTCTTGTCCTCCTTGGTTTGTGGGTCCATGGTCAAATACAGAACCTTTCTAAGGTACTTTCGTACTGAGATACCATTTCGTTTCTATATTTCCTTGGTTATTGGATAATTTATCATCTATGATGAATTAAGATATTGAGAAAGTGTTTGATTTCATATTCTAGTGAATATGTTCCCGGTAGGAGGGATTTGATATCTTATTTATTTTGCTGCTATTTTCTTAGAAAACAAAGAGGACTTCAAAGGTCGAAAGTGGAACTGCAACTAGAGATGCCTCATTGGATGAATGGCTTCAGGTGTGTGCTTTCTGCTTGTATGTGCTTACACAAGTTCCTCACAAGGATTATGACATTGATTTAATCTGTCGTTTTTCCTCATTTGCTTTCAAGTTTTCAAGCACTCTAGTGTTTTCTATTTGTTCTTCCAGCCCCACCTCACTTTTTCAATATTTGCAATAAAAATGGCATGTTTCACTTCCATCCTGACATCAACATACCAAAAATGTTTAGTAATCTGCTTTCTACCTTTTATGATGTTCAGGGTACTGCCTATACCCAGTCAGATTCCAAGAAATTGAAGAAAAAGAAGAACTGAAGTGGAGTTCACCTCTTGTAACTCAGGCTAGGCAATGGTTATTCTAAGAGAGCCCACAAGTAGAACTAGTTCTGAACTTTAGACCAGAAAATAGCTTTCTTGATGTGTAGCATGTGAAAGAAAAACTTATTTCTTTTTTTTGGAGAATTTTGCAAAGTGAGCCTTTTTTGAAGAAAAGATGAGGAAGGATATACATTTTTCAAGTTTTCCTGTCATATACTTAACAGTATGATTGTTTTATGTTGCCCTGAGGACGAACATTAGGCGGTGAAAGTTTTTGGCAGGCAGTACAGAATTTTGGTAGCGTGGTCTGGCCCCAATAAGGATAAGAACACCAACCGGTGTTTGTCGGAAATTTTAATTGGGTACTTTAATGTTTTCACCATCTTCCAAGTGCCCACATGATATTGACCCTTATGAAAATAAAATACTCGTCAGAACTGGCCAATGTTATCTTCTTGGCATTGTTGTGCTATCCTATTCTTGAGGGCACTTGGACGTGCATGGTTCAATCTTGGAGATATTACGAATGGATGGTGATTTCAATTCATTACTTGATCTAGGATATGTTTCTCTTCTAAAACATAAGAAAGTTTTGGAATTATTATTTTAATTAGATTTATTTGTCTGTGCCTGAGCTTACAAATAATGACCCTGATTTTTTCAGGGGCATTCGTTGCCCGACCAAATTATAGCTCACCTGTTTCCTCCCATTTAGAGCTTCAAGTATTGGTTTTCCTTTTTGGAATCTAGATCATCATTTAAGTTGTTGTCTAGCATTCATAAAATTAGTGATAAAGAGAGTATAGTTGGTTATAGCTCATTTGTCTTATTTTAGGTGTTCTTTCAAAAAATGAAGAACTTTTAATTGAATCCTCCTAATGAAAAACATGATTGGCAGTATGTTTAAGAGCTTGAAATAGTAATGATTCTTTTACGTTATGGATGGTATATAAGAGATTGAAACAGTAATGATTCTTTTATATTATGTTGTATATCCCATCCATATAATGTTGTATATCCCATCCATGTAAGTACCAAAAGTTGTTATCGTGTCCTTAAATTTATATAATTAATAATGCACTAATCAACCTACAATCGTATCACGTAGACACCAAGGCAATAGAGTTTTACGTGGTAAAGAGTACAAGCCCGCCGTTCACAAATCCCGCACACCACCCAACTTGGATGGAAGTCTCTGTACAGAAATCTGATTCCTTTCCTGATACCCTTTAGCCCTTAAGCATCATCTGTACAACGATCTTAACTGATCGTGACTAGAAATATGGAGAAGTTTTTAAACTGTATAAACAACATGTATTTTTCATACTTCTCAAGAGAATGAGAAGAATTCTTTGATGAAAGTGGGATGAATTTATGAGTTTTCTTTTGAGTGATTTACATGGCTTCCTTTGGACAAAGAGTTATACCGTTAACTATATCATAAGAGCTAGGCCTAAAGGTGATATGAAAAGCTAAACTTTGAATACTTGCATGGCTCTCATCACCTATCTAGTTCCAGTACTATAAACTTCTGGTTCTTTCTGGCGTGAGTGGCGTCAGTAATGTCTCCTTGCAAAAGTAAACTCAGTGATTTATTGTTAATTAATTAGTGAATCCAGAAGCCAAAGCCTTCCATATAGGGTTACAGCGCAACTCTCTTCATGCACCCAGCTGTTCCAAATAATAGACAAGAGGATGGTTGAATTTCAAATTGAAAACTGTAGTTTGTTTGATTAGAAAACTTGGTGTATTGAACTCCCAAACACTCGTCTAAACTTTTGACAGTTTGCAGTTGATTCACGTGAAGTTAATAGGTCTTAAAACATGATATGTTTCTTTTCATTTCCAAGCTATATGTCAACTATGCGGTGTAGGTAGCTGGTGATCTAGTTGTATTTACAATCCCACAGCTTGTGTTTCTCCAACAATGTGCAGTTTTAACTCTAATTCTGGTGATGACAGTGCATTAATGAGAGCTTTTGAGTAGGTTTAAAAGGGACAAACTAATGGAAACACATAAAGATTTAGTTGTGCACAGTTGAGATTGCATTCATTGCGCATAATGCCCTTTGATTCATCATTCAAGCTGGTGTGCACGTTGCTTTCCTTTTCATCCCGGAAGCAAAGTCATCTCATGGGGGTCCCTAACCTCATGTGAAGCCCTTAACTCCGTGTCGGCATGGCTTTGAAGATAATATCTTGTGAGCACATTATATAACAAGTCCTTGAGGGTCTCAATTTCGGCAGCAATTCCTTGGTTTTAACTTCAAGTCATATTCAAGTTTCAGGTTCTGATCCTGAACATCTTAAGCTTAGGAAAACACGTGTGTTCTCCAATGCAAATTCTCGCTCCTGGAGGAGCACTTCTGTGCTTCTATGTATATTTGCTATTAGCTTCTACAACCTTCTGTTATGGCAGGGACACAGCAATTGTAGTAGTTGGGATTGGTGAATGTGCAGACTGCGCGCAGAATAATATTAAGACCAGCCAGGCTATTTCAGGTAATAAAGTTTTCTGATATGTGCATGACACAAAGCACTTGCTACTTCCGTAGCTAGTGTTTTATTATTACTCTGGGAATAAATTAACTTTGGGACCGGCAATTTCTTTTAAGTCCTGGCATAACCAGGACATCATGTGACTCCATGATTATAGCACTAATGTTATTAACTTGTCTAAGATCTAAGATCGTAGTTGTCCACAGTCCTGACATGCACAGAGAGAAAAGGTGAAATTTTTAGTACTGTCTATGTTTATGCAATAGTGCTGCTCATAAAACGATAGTTGCTGAGGTTCCAGAAAGAAAATTTTCAATTTGAAGTTGTTAGCTCTTACAAAAATAGAGGGAGAGAAACTGTAAAATACTGGAATCCTGCAAGATTGGCATCTTTTGCGTTTCTATCTGTCTGAACTAAGCCATGTTTTGCATTACTAGTTGGATAGACGAGGTCAGTGAACAGTGAGACAATTCATGGTCCCCATGGTTTCCTTTTGTTTAATTCGAGTAATTGGTAATGGTCTTATGTTCTCATATATTTAGGACTTCGTGTGACCATCGATTGCAAGAATGAGAATGGAAAGCTCAAAACAAGAGGGGTTGGTGAACTTGATCAAGATGGAAAGTTCAAGGTTTCCCTTTCAAGTGAAATTGTGAAGGACAAAAAGTTGAAACAAGAATGCTATGCACAACTCCACCGCGCATCATGCACGGCACACGGTGCTCTAGACTCCTCAAAGATTGTGTTCAAATCAGAAACCGATGGCGAACTGACGTTTTCTCCAGCAGAGAAGCTGAAATTCTCACCAATAACCTGCACATCAGCCTTCCTGTGGCCTCACTTTAAGCATCCACTACTCCCTAAAGTGCCGAAATGGAAACTTCCTCCATTCAAAAGCTTTGGCCATTCCTTCCCTCCAAACATCTTTCCTCCACTACCTAAAAAGCCATGCCCACCAAAGCTTGTTTTTCCTCCCCCATCACCAGTCTATAAGGAGCCACTTCCACCGCCGGTACCTGTAGTAGAACCACCACCAGTACCTGTAGTAGAACCACCACCAGTGCCTAAAAAGCCGTGCCCACCAAAGCCTGTTGTTCCTCCACCAACACCAGTTTATAAGGAGCCACTTCCACCACCAGTACCTGTAGTAGAACCGCCTCCACTGCCTAAAAAGCCATGCCCACCACCAGTAGTGGAACCTCTTCCACCGCCGGAACCAAAGATAAAGAAGCCATGCCCTCCTATAATCAAGACGCCACCAGTCTACTTGCCTCCTCCAGTTCCAATCTACAAGCCTAAGCCACCAATTTACTTGCCTCCAAAGGTTCTTCCGCCACCTGTGCCAGTCTACAAGTCTCCTCCTCCAGTACCCATCTACAAGCCACCTCCAGTTCCTATCTACGAACCTCCTCCAGTTCCTATCTACAAGCCAAAGCCACCAGTCTACAAGCCAAAACCACCAGTTTACTTGCCTCCAAAGGTTCTTCCGCCACCTGTTCCAGTCTACAAATCTCCTCCTCCGGTACCTATCTACAATCCACCTCCAGTTCCTATCTACAAGCCAAAGCCACCAATCTTCTACAAACCTCTTCCTCCACTACCTAAGTTTCCACCATTTCCCAAAAAGCCATGCCCACCTCTACCAAAGCTTCCTCCTTTCCCTAAGATTCCTCCAAAGTACTTTCACCATCCCAAGTTTGGAAAGTGGCCTCCTCTGCTACCATATTCTCCAATTCACTAGGCTACAATGTTTTATTATTCTTACAAGGTGCGCCAACAGAATGAATTGTATCTGCAGATCGTGACTGCTGTATTCTCAAGTATATTCACAGTTCTTGTAATAAAGCGTTCAAGGTAGCGAAAGGAAGCAGAAAGGAAGATATTAAGCAAAAGAGTTGAGAAGAGTGCGAATTACTTGTAGTTTCTTTATGTTAAATTTAACGAATCTCCTTTTATTGTGTGTGAACATGGCCCCTTTACATTTTTACTTGGAAATGCTATTACACAGTGCCCATACACCTTAGGGTATCTCTTTCTTCCTGCCGAGGTCATGCATGAAAGGGAAATCTAATACATGGGCATATTATAGTGATTAGGTCTCTATATATGACTCTCGTCTATCAAGTGATTATTTGCTTCTTTTTCACTTGGATGCTTGACTAGAAGCAGGTGGTCCTATCCTGTGTTTCTACCAGAAACCCGTTCATTGTGGCCCTAATGCATGTTCATCAATAATAGCTGGCATGATTTATTGTTAATGCTCAAATATTTTAACTCCATTTGACTTTGAAAAAATTGAAGGACCATCTTTCGGTGTCAAATCCTCTGTCCCCTCTATTCTGGCCCAATTATGTGCCAGAGCATCTAAGCCATCTAATTTTGTGGGTCTCACATAAAATCAATGACTTGGATGCTCTGGCACAGGGTTAGGCCAGAATAGAGGGGACAGAGGATCATGTCCCCCATCTTTCATGGTCTTTACAAACTAAAATAACCCTGGATAAAACATAAATGCCTTTTGTAGATGTGCAGAGTAATCATCAAGGCTGCCAAACTCATACTGTGCAGTTGGTGATTGTCTTAAACTATCTGCAAGAAATCAAGCAGGATATGAACAATATTTACGTGTATTGAAACGAATGAATAGACAGTTCTGGCGACAGGTCACCCTATTTAATTGCAACTCATGGATTATGCTTCTTGAAATCATGATTGAGGGGATGATCAGAAATCTGAAAGTTCGTTACTTGCATGCAATGTCTGAGATGACTTCAGTATCAATCATGGGACTGAAAAAGAGAAGCATTCTTAATTAATTGCTTCCAATTTCTCTAACAGGCCAAGCAAGCAAACTGTCACAACAGATCTAGTGATGGTCGGAAAGAAATGCCTTCAAAACCAATTATTTTGTTCAAGAAGTATTTATGTTTTCTGAGTATCAGTTCTTCTGTTACCGAATCCTGTTTACTCTGTGCCCAAAGCCCCTCATCCATCATCCCCCAACCATCATGATTACTGAAGGGCTTAGAGCGTAAGAGGAACTCAGAAACAGAATATCTGTTCCCATGTTTTCTAAGAAAAGAAAAGAAAAGAAACGAAATTACTTATTACAGAAAATGCGGCTACTTAAAGCTTCTTGTAAGAAAATTTCATGATCGATTCTAGGAAGATAAAACAGTTGGACACGGCAGGCCCTTCCAAGTGCGTAGGAGATAATTGGTTCCTTGTGGTGTCTTTGCTTTGGTCCGTCTCACTAGGGTTGGCAGGAGTCCACATATTTAGTAGCCTTGCACCGCGTGGTCGCAGTCCCCCAATTAAAAATTTTCCCTCCATCAGACGACGCCGTCTCGCCCTCCACTAGAATATGCCCACCTTGGATCCCATACATTACATACTTAACCCCAGTCAAAACTTAACCTGGGGTTAACCTACCGCCTTTACGATCACGACACGTTTCCGCATCTAACGGTTTTGAAAGCCCAAAGAATAGGTAGTCACCGTTTCGTTTCACTATTTATACACCCTTAACTCACCCTATCCTTAAGTTAGATCTGAATACTCGGTGTTAGTGAAATTACGCAAAAAGCCCTGTCTTCAAAATGCCAAACCCTAGGGTATTCTTCGACATCGCCGTAGGCGGCCAGCAAGCCGGCAGAATCGTGATGGAGCTCTACGCAGACGTGGTCCCCCGCACGGCCGAGAACTTTCGAGCGCTCTGCACCGGGGAGAAAGGCGTCGGCAAGAGCGGGAAGCCACTCCACTACAAAGGCTCCAGCTTCCATCGCGTGATCCCCGGCTTCATGTGCCAGGGCGGCGACTTCACTGCCGGAAACGGCACCGGAGGCGAGTCGATCTATGGAGCGAAGTTCGCGGACGAGAACTTCATCAAGAAGCACACAGGGCCGGGGATCCTTTCCATGGCGAATGCCGGCCCTGGAACGAATGGATCGCAGTTCTTCATCTGCACCGCTAAGACCGAGTGGCTCGACGGCAAGCACGTGGTGTTCGGACACGTGGCGGAGGGTATGGATGTAATTAAGGCGGTGGAGAAGGTGGGCTCCGCGTCTGGAAAGACCTCGAAGCCCGTTACGATCTCCGATTGCGGTCAACTTTCTTAAATGGTGACTTGATGATCTCCTGCGATGGGTGGTGTTTTTACATTTCTCTTAGTGTGCGTTTAGTAAAATAGGTCTTGGCGTTGACCTCTAGGGTCCGCATCGTGGTTTTTGTTATCATGTGGCGCTGGAGTTAAAAATGGTCTTGAGACTTTTGTGTGGAGTCAGGCTACCGATAATTTAATAAGAAGTTTTATATCTTATCTCATATCTGATTATTATTGCCGTAAGTGTTAAGAGAGATAAAATTAAATCCAATGAGAAATATCCATGTCTAATTTTGTCATTGGCAAGTTGTGAGGTTGACTTGACAGTAACTACCGTTGGCAAAACGTTAAAAACTGTGGTCCTTGTCATCCTTCGGGCCTCATTACTTTGGTTAATTATAAAAAATTTAGATTTTATTTGAATTAAAAAAAGTGATAATTAAATATTTTTAATTTTAATCCTACGCTTAAGTAATTAAATTTTAATAAATTGTGTGGACCATTCATGGGAGGAAAACCGACAGCTGCCGGTGTTATCTTTTCTTCTTTGACTATTGAAATTCATGTCCTATTATATTAAATCTCACCCACGTTTCTCTACACCAACCCAGGCTTGATCGCACGTTCCAACGGCTGGGCAGCAAGTGTAGCCTTTTCTTCAATTTACCGCGAAACAGGGGATCCCTACTCCACTCCTCGTACTCAAGTCCGAAACTTCCAGTTAGTTGTTTCCCCTCCTCGTCGTCGACAAGACAGGCGCTTTCTTAGACCCCTCTTCCCTCACTAAAAGCACTTAAGACCTTCAAAACGCCGCGTTTTTCAGAGAGATAAATTTAGGGCTTTGCTTTTTTGTTTGGCGGGAAATCGAAGAGCGACTTACCTGAATTCTACGTTTTATAGACAGTTGGTGGTGTACACATGACGTATGGGATTATCTGACAATGCAAAGGGCTTGGTACTGGCTATGACTTCCAGTGCATTCATAGGATCCAGCTTCATTTTGAAGAAGAAAGGACTCAAGCGAGCGGCTTCTGCTGGGACTCGAGCAGGTTCCTGAATTTTGGGTTCAGAATTTGATTTCATCTTGTTTTCTGTGAAAAACTGAGGAAAGATCGAGTCTTTTGCTGAAAATTTAAGTGTATATCGATTGTTTACGGAAACAATACGTGTATCTGAGCGGTATGGCAGTTTTCCTTTTGTCTTTTTTTTTTTTCAGGAGTTGGGGGTTATACATATTTGCTAGAGCCATTATGGTGGGCTGGTATGGTGACAAGTAAGTGTAGGTATTAGGAATTCCAGTGTGTTATTTATATTGTGATATGTAATCCAATTTTGTAATATCATGCAAACAGTGATTGTTGGGGAGGTTGCGAATTTTGTGGCTTATGTGTATGCTCCTGCGGTTCTGGTAACCCCGCTTGGTGCGCTAAGTATTATTATCAGGTCAGTGGATGCAAATGCGTCGAAGAAGCTGCTTCTGTCTGAATTTGATGATCGTTTGTTTGTTGCTGACTTGTTTCAAATTTTAGTGCCATTTTGGCACATTTCTTGTTGAAGGAACGACTTCGGAAAATGGGGATTGTTGGATGTGTGTGTTGCATTGTGGGATCAGTCGTGATTGTAATTCATGCGCCTCAAGAGCATACTCCAGATTCTGTACAAGAAATTTGGACTTTGGCTACTCAACCTGGTTAATATTTTTTCTCTTTTTTCATCATTTCCACTTGACAAATTCTATTTCCCTGATATTCACTCTCTCTTTTTATTATATACATTTTGTCTGTGGTGCAGATTTTTTGGTGTATTTAGCAGCTACACTTTCTGTAGTTTTAGCTTTGATTTTGCTTTTTGAACCTCGCTGTGGGCAGACAAACATACTAGTTTACTTGGGAATATGTTCTCTGATGGGTTCAATCACGGTAATAACACTCTCATTTAATTTAATTATATCTATTGGCATTCTTTATCAAGATTACAGTATTTCATTATAATTTGTTATTTGTCATTCGAGTCACAAGATATCTTCTCTTGTCTTATTCAGGTTGTAAGCATAAAGGCCATTGGAATTGCAATAAAGCTTACCCTGGAAGGGATAAATCAGATAACTTATCCACAGACTTGGTTTTTTCTTACAGTTGCAGCAATTTGCGTCATTACACAGTTAAACTATTTGAACAAGGTAAGTTTTTCTTTGCCCCCATGGTTCTTTATGCCTTTTTGCTTTCCTTGTCGTAGTCTTGAATTTCTATAGAGGGATTTGTTAAGGGTGCCCCTGCCACTTTAAGATATGCTTTTACTGATGTTAGTGACACATCCTAATTTGTGTGTGTGTATGTGATAGTGAGAGAGATGCTGCCATCTTATCTTTTTGAAGTAATTATCTGAAAGTTGCTCTTGACTGTCTCTGCTTCTTGGGAAATGCTGGGTTTTCATCATGGAAGCTCACAAATTTGCATGCCCAGTCATTTGCAAAGGGAAAGAAATCTTCAGGGAAATCATATTTTCATTTTTCAATTATTCAAATTATGATGTATTTTAAGAAAATGATAGCCCTTCGAATAATCCTGCTTGCCACATATTGCTATCCTGGTGCATCTGAAGTTTTCAAAAACAGTGTTTTCTTTGACCTTCTTTATGTAATCTCTATTGTGAAACTGAAAATAAATAGTAGGAAAGGAGAGGAAGAACTAACACAAGGTTTTACGGCTGCAAAGCCTACTTAGTGTTGCATCTTTATTAAGGTTTTGTACAAGTTACATAATACTATCAATATTTTATCATAACTACATTCCTTATCTGGAGGATTGCATATTATATTCTTCTCTTGGATACTAAATCTCTAAAATATTCAACACTTCTCCCCGTGCTGGTAAGTAAATACTTTTTTTTAATTATTTTCAGCTTGTATACAAATTCAACTAGAACAAAAAACAAAAGCTAAATATACTTCTACTTTTTCTTCTCATGCTTTTCTTTTTTTTTTCTGTTGTTTCTTTTCTTCATTTTTTGCTTTCTTTGTTCTGAAAAGAACAACAGTCTTATGCTGTACTGAACTCCAAAATATGGAGAGGCTTAATAGTGATAGGAAAAAGATGGGAAGGGAAGATGACATGCTGGCAAAGAGAAAACTGAAGATGCTTCTAGAAAGAAGGTAGCTGGAGAAGATGATACGCCAGCTAAAAAGGTTTAAACCGAGTTGTGGCAAGATTAAATTTTGCCTCAGAAAAAGAAAACTTAGAAGAACTGAGGTGCATAGAAGTTGCTGTGCTCTATGATGGGATGCTAAGAAGTAGCTTGCCAAAAAAGGACAGGTGGCAACTGCAAATAGAAGAATAGAGGATCAATGTGGCTCTGATATCATATGTAATAAAAAATTGAAAATAAATAAGAGGAAACAAGAGGAAGAACCAACACAAGGCCTTACGCTGTTTGACTGTAAAGCCTACTTCCACAAGCACAAACCTCTCTGCTTCATCTTTATTAGGGTTTTGTGTTAGTTACATGATACAGTCAATCCTTGTTTATAGGGTGTAGAACATATCTCATCATAACTACATTCCTTAAGAGGATACATATAATATTCTTGTATTGATTATTAAATGTCTAAGATAATCATCTATCTTCCAGATGCCTTTCATTTTAACAATTATGATGTTTGGTGATGTCTATTGTGTTGTTGACACAGGCATTGGATACATTCAATGCAGCAATTGTTTCTCCAGTATACTACGTTATGTTTACAACTTTGACCATCATTGCTAGTGCGATAATGTTTAAGGTTATTTGCTTGATCTATCCTTTGGAATTTATCTGATGAATCACCAGATTTAACAAACTCAAATAGTGTATCCGTTTTTTCATTTCCTTTTAACAGGATTGGTCTGGCCAAAATGCAAGCAGCATAGCCTCTGAGATATGTGGATTGATCACTGTTCTTTCAGGAACTATAATACTTCACGCAACAAGAGAACAAGAACCGGCACCTCTAGGTACAGTCATGCATTGCCATTTTCCCCCATCTTTTTACTGTCAAATTTTGGTTTACTTATAATGGTTGGGGAAGATACTTGGTTTACTTAGGATGGTGCGGGGATATACTTGGTTTACTGGGGATGGTAGGGGCGAGATTCACCAGGGATGGTAGTTCTATGCCTGATTTTGTAGCTTGCAACTTGCTTTTCTTGTTTCAATTGAGGAGTAGTGAATTGAGATGTGATGCATGTGGTATAAAATAATTTGGGGCCAAGTCTTTGAATGCTTAAATGATATTGAGATTCATAGTTGCCCTTGTTGGTGCTAACTATGCTCAATAGCTTTCTGATTCTGACACTTTACCTACTATGCACTGTAGGAACTGTCACATGGTATGCTCATGGAGATTGGTTGAAGAGTATTGAAGAAGAGCATTTGATTGATGTCAATAACGGAGATGAAGAATGAATTTTTGCTCTTAAGATGAGATGATTGCTCCAATTTGGGTAGAGACGCGATCAGTTTTGAATAAATAAATTTTTGGTGCAACTCATTCTCCTGGATCAATATAGGAAGAGAGATGTGGAAGGTGCATTTCACGGCTACCAGCCATTGACAAATTGTGGGAGAACATACAGGTAATTCGAGTTGTTCTCGATCTTTTTATCACCTAAACAACCGTCCCGTCCCGTCCAATTCTCGACAGGCCTGAGGTTGCCTTAGCCAGCCATAAGTTGCAACGCACAACACTCGCTTGTCTATATCCGTGTATATACTTCTTCCTTCTGTTCAATTTTGCCCCACTGCTTTTGTTTGCGAGTACTTTGGGTTAGTTGTACATTTTTGTATTATTATGATTACATTGTAAGAAGTTTGACGGCGCAAATACATTTGAGAATGAAGTCAATTACTGAGTACATCTTCCAAGACAAGCAATGTCACCATCAGTCCGCAAGGGACTAGTCTCGCCTCGCACTGTCCCACAATTCAAAATTTTCATGTTGGTTACAAGGCTAAAATGACATTTGTTTTTGTTAAGTAATTTTTTAATCATTTGACAAAATAACATCAAGCAAATTTGGATTAAGTTTAGGTAGTTACAAATTTTTAAACTAGACCTTAATTTGAAATTTAATTTATTTAAATTTGGTCATTAATTTTAATTTAATCTAAATTGAATCAAGTCAGACAAAATTATCATCTTTACGTACAATTAGAAAACATTGAAATTGCAAAAAAAAATCAGTCTTTGTCGTCTAATCTTTTGTCTCTAATTCTTGATATAAACTTGTTAAAGATATTACTTAATGAACTAAAGAACACATAGTACCGCTGCTGCAAATTTTTACTAATGAATTGCAAAGCAATGAGTTGTGACAGGTTCGAGTCCCCTTTGGTTCGAGTCTTAACTCGGAATTTTGTGCAAGGGTTCAAATCCAGTCCAAAGCTTGAACAAACTTGAGATTTGTATCTTCAGCTTGATCTTGATCATGTTTTGGGTGTCCCAAAATTTGATCTGAAATTCAATGCAATATAAATACTGACTCGTGACCAAAGGAGGAGATTGGCAGCAAGTAGATAGTGCCACAACGGAGGAGGTTACTGGCGGCCATCATTTTGCTAATCGGGGAGAAGATGATAGGCGTGTCATTTGAACTGAGCTGATAGTCAGGTCGAACCTCTTAATTTTAGAGCAGATTAGACCAAACTCGAGAAGAAATATCGTACCTAGAAGTATACCAAATTAATGGACAATTAAAATTAATTGATAATAATGGTTAATGAAAAAAATTAATTCGAAATTACAGATTAATCTCATGATTAATCAACACGATTAATTAACCCTAAGATTGCAACATACTATATTCAATAATAGTATAGATAAATACCTGGAAATTGCGGAACAATTGAATCCATTGTTGTTTTCTTTGAAGCGACGTGACAGAGATGCAGAGGATTTTTTACTACTATGCTAAACCTTAATCAGCCAAAGCACATACAGTTCTCAATGGGACGACTGTATTTAAAGTCGGCTAGCAGTAAGGCCTCCTGTGCACTACAAAACATGGGTCAAGCATACCCATCATAGCAAGCCCATGAACATAGGCCCAATGACACGTTAAAGAGAGAATTAACAAGCCCAATTATCTTGACATCAAATTAATTGGGATTTGTACAATATTATGTTTATTATGCTAGTCCATAAAATATTAACAAAATTCTATCAATTCTCCCACTTGGATAGCATAAATAACCTCAATGAACAGTAGAAACAAATCCCCAATTAATATGCAACAATATGTGGCCACAATAGGATGTCAAAATAGAGCCATCAATTTCTCAATCATAAGTCCAAAATAAGGTTACAAGTACCTCAACAATATAGAAATCAGACCCGATAGGAGTACTGATAACATATATGCAAGATACCCATACCTCGATGACCTAAATAAAATGTGTCATAAGAAAATGCACACAAAATGGTGATCTGTTTGTGCAATTCCAAACAAATGGCCTAAGCATCCACCCAAGATGCCAATTAAGATTTAACAAAATATCTCAGAACAACAAAATGAGACTAGTTACAAAATGTCATATATATGGACAAACATTTAAATGTATATGCGCAATATATTAATAAATTATATGGCAATAACAATAATAGCAACAATTGTAAGCAAAAGTCTCTAGACTGAATAACAAAATAGTCAAATACAATGTTGCTATCAAAATTAACATAAAAGACAGACTCTCACTAATCCAAGGCATCAAAAGATCTAAATAGACTCATACGAGTTACATGACTCACAAAAGGCTTAACAGTCAAGTCTTTAGTTAGAGGGTCCGCCACCATAAGATCGGTAGGTATATGCTCTATACGGGCCTGAAAATCCTTAACCTTCTCTCTAACAAACATATACTTTGTATCAAAATGCTTCAAACGTTTGGAGTTCTTGCATATTTGAGAGAAGCCCACCACAGCAGAGTTATCACAATATATGGTTAGAGGTCTGGAAACACT
>JANQBM010000222.1:41800741-41813700 GCA_025594535.1 Erythroxylum domingense
ATAATAATAATAATAATAATAATAATAATAATAATAATAATAATAATAATAATAATAATAATAAATTGATCAAAATTTGAATTTAATTTAATAATTTTCTATAATTTGTAAATTAATAAGCAATTTTAGTACAATAATCAAAATTTAAACTTTAAATTTCTTAGTTTATCTCCAAGTTTTAAGATATAATTTAATTTATCAAATTAAAAAGTATTCAAGTGAGATAAGTCTAAAAAATTAATATCTTTTGATTTAGAATTATAGTCTATAACAAATTCTTATTATGCATGTGTTATGAAAGTTAATATATTATATTGTCGTATTAATTGAAACTTTATTATCCATATATATTTTAAATCCTATTTTATCATATAAGTTGATGCTGAAAATTAGTTAAATATTATTATTTAAGAAATTATATGTTACTAAAAATAATTTATTCTAATAAAGAACAAATATTTTAATTGATAAATAATTCCAAAGTAATATATCTTTGTTAAAAAATTTAATTTTGAGAAATTAAAATAAGTTGTTGAAATCAAAATAAATTATTCAACATATATAATATATTGTATAATTTTTTTCATTTCACAAGCATTCTATGTAGAAAAAAGACTTTATCATATATATACAAGATGTTTAATATTGCGCTAATATAATAATAATAATAATAATAATAAATTATTCAAAATTTAAATTTAATTTAATATTTTTCTATAATTTATATATTAGTTAAAAAATTTTATTAAAATTTTATTAAAATTAAAATAATATCCATAAAAATAAAAAAATCATAATAAGTGTCATAGGCATGACACAAATGTAAAACTAAAATAAATATCCTGTGACATTTATTTTGGTTTCTTTTTTATTTTCATTATTTTAATTATAATTTTTTAAATAAAATTAATAGTAGTATAATTAAAATTAAAATTAAACTAATAATAGCATAATAAAAATCAAGATGATAAAAAATAAAAATAAAAAAGACTCACATAAATGACACAAGTGTTACACCTGTGATACTTATGTCGCACTCGTGTGATAATTATATTTTAAGAGCAAAAATAGAAAGTATAATTGACTTTTGTATATTACATTTTCAAATAGTTGAGCGAAGCGCTTTTACACTCCATCGTTTTCTTTTTCAGCTGTTTGAATTAAATCTACCAATTCAATTAGTCGTTGTCCAAATATTTTTATCAGTTGTTTAATACGACCAATTAGCTAAAAATTATGTCAGAGGCATGACAGTTATATTTTAAGAGCAAAAATAGAAAGTATAATTGACTTTTATATATTATATTTTCAACCAGCTGAACAAAACGCTCTTATACTCGAGCTTATTTTTTTCAGTTGATTGAATTAAATCTGTCAACTCAATTAATCGTTGCCCAAATATTTTTATCAGCTGTTTACTACGACCAATTAGCTAAAAATTAACTGATCTGCTATTTACCAAATAAGGTCATACACCGCGCCAATGGGAGTCTCTCAGAACTAGGGTTATCATATAAGAAGGATATCTTCTGGTGATGCGAATATGTGAGTCCGTGCTTTTTGTCAAAGTTCATACACGATACCTACAAGAACTCTTCCGGATATCCTGTCTTTACCAGTATGGCCAACCGAACATTTTGAATAATTCGCATGCATAGGCCTCAGGGTTCACATGCAAAATTTTGAGACCATCCATGGAAGATCTCAAGCCATCATTTTGGACTCTTGTAATTGTGGAAACTAATCAATGCCGTAATCCAAATACACCAACTTGATTAGATCATTACCCCCCTCGTAGTCACTTGTGTTCAGTGTAAATGAGAGAAAGCACATTCTTGTACAATCGAAGATTGTCGTATCCATAGATTGATCTAGTGTCAACTGCACCTTTTACAGGATTTAAATGTTAAAATCTTGAAATCTCAGTTTAGGATAGGAGAAGCTTAATATATAACAAAGAAGAGCTTCCTTTTGTTTAGCTGAAAACTAGTCTAAACGTTTCTAATACAAATGTGCACAATATTGCATTCTTGTGAAGCATGGGCCTTCAGTATTTTAGGGGACTTCTCCACTTTGCAGCATTGACTATTGTAGTTAGGCCGACGTCTTCAGTCACATCCATACCTTGTGGAAATGGGATGAACTTGCAGCGTAGATGTCAGAATCATGGCCTGAACTTAAACATTTGATGTATGTTAATTGTATGGCCGTAATTATTTACATATATCGATATTGATTGAGATATGATATGATAAACGTAACAAAAATGAGCATATCCCATTTTCTCTTAAATACCCCAGGTCCCTCTATATAAACCTGCCAAAGTTGAAGTATTTGCAGCGTTGGAATAAGCTTCTTTGGAAACAATACAAAGGTTAAAAAACATGCTGAAGTTGTGCCTAGTTTTGTTGATCATTTCCTTAGTGGCAACTACCACAGGGGCCAATAGAGTTGTGTCTCCCAAACACTGGAAAAATCTGATTCATCTCCAGTTTTACTTCCATGACAGAGTGACCGGCAATGACATCACCGCGGTTAGGGTGATTTCTTCCCCACTCAAAAACTCCGCCACCTTTTTTGGAAACATAACTATATCAGACGATCCACTGACTGAAGGACCTGACCCGAACTCAAAGCTGGTGGGGCGAGCTCAAGGGTTGTATGCCTCAGTTGGGAGAGACACATTATGCTTGTTCAATGCCTACAGCTTCTATATGACTAATGGCATTTACAATGGTAGCTCTTTCAATGTTTTTGGCCGCAACCCAACTCCAAACAAGGTACGTGAAATCTCCATCGTCGGTGGTACAGGTGCTTTCAGGGGGGCACGAGGGTTTGCAATCTTAAACACTTACTCGGTTAGCGCAACACTTGCTGTTGTTGGCTACAACGTCACAATATCGCTGGATTGACCAAAATGCAGCATGATCACAACCAAGTCAATGCAATAAAACAAGTCCTGTCACAAAAAAGATGACAATTGTACTTCATCTATCATCCACCCTTTTGTCTTTTTTTGTTAATGGTTTTGAGACCTCAGTTGACAGATAAGCACACTTTCATGGTTAATAATATGCTCAATAGAGTTACTAGCAGTTTTTGTGAACAATTTTTTTCCTGCTGTTGTTCAACCATTGACTAACAATCATAAGTCTACACAAACTTCAATTATCACGGGATACCTGTTGGGTTTTTATCTTGCATTACATGTATCAAAAATAAAAAACAACAGCAGAAATATAAAACAAAACTTAAAAAGTCAAGAAATTTCAAGTGCTACTAGATATAACTTTAACAAAACACGAACTTAAGATGTGTATCTTATAATCTCCTTTGTTCTTTGTTGTCTTCACCTCTTTGGGTTGTCCTAAACTACAATGACCAAAGAAGGACGTCTCTAATGATATCCACATAAAGAGGGAAGCCTGAAACTCCTTAAGAAGAAAGGTTAGAACACATACAAAGTGTTAGCTTTGTGATGTATTCTTTGAGAGATTGATTGTAGAGAGTGAGAGAAGATGACGAACACTTTACCAAAAAATCTCTTGTTTTCACACAACACTTGCACAAAAATTTATGTTTCTTATATCCTTTGGCCTTCCTCTAACTCCCAACATCAATGGAGAGTTAGTGAGAATTAAGTGACTTTTAATTCCATTTTATTTAGCATGAAACTTCCACTCCTTTTTTAAAGGACAATTTTGTCATCTTGCTTATTAAAGGGTAATTTTGTCATCTTACCTAATAAGCAAGATTTACATATGTTATATGATTCACAATCAAATGGCCCTAAATTACCACAAGTGTGTAGGTTAGTCATGCATCTCTCATATCTTGGATCCCCATCCAAAACCATTTTACTCAATCTTTTCATCTTCAATGCGTGTGACCCATTAGATTTTCGGTTATGTTGGCCATTTGAATTAACACTTAATTCAAGCAAGTCATGAGCGGTATCTAGCAACACATCATGACCCCCAATTGACTGAAAAGTTAGTAGTTTAACTACGAATCCTTCCATAGACAATGTTCTCATGCAATTCATCCTTTCATCATCTACACCCTACTTGGTTCAGAATATGGTTAAAGTGTCAACTCCTAATAGACTGACTACGTCATATGTAGCCCAAGTGACATTAGTTCTTATCCTCGAGGCTCATTACTCAATTAGATATGTCACTTAAGACTATCTTCATGAAATTTTTATTCTGGACAGAGATTCTCGAGTAATGACCCCGACAAGAGGCTGTGGTGGTCATCTCATTCTATCAGGAGTGGTGAATTCTTTATTAACTACTCAAATACCTTTGAATACTTCAAGCTGTACTCAATCACTACCCTATGAGTAATCTCTAAGAGGCAATGAGAAATGAAGACAAAGTACATGATTATTATCCAAGATATCCTTGCACACCTTACTATTCTTAGCAAGCATCCACATGCTAACCTAAACAACTCATGCTTATAGCTTATGAGATCCACTGCTAATTGATCTAATCAAGGAGTATAACACATGCTAGTCTATCCAGATTAATAATGTCACATCTCATTAATCCTATGACTAAGAATAATATAGATACTAACATAATTACAAATGATAGGAATCTCATTATCATGATCTCATCATGATTTCCTTCATGCTATGTAATGTATCAAGGACTTCATTAATTCGATTTAAGATCACTATCAATTCATAAAGAACATGAACATCAAATTAACGAAAAAGTATTTTTATTAATAAAAAAGAATTGTATAATAAATACTAAAGGTGATTGACTTTAGAGCAATTATCAATAACCTCGTATTAGTTTTGATATGACATGTCACTTGAGGAATAATATTTGAGGATGAAAAATATCACAAACAAAGGCAACGACTTAGCTGAGCTTCCTTGCAGAAGGCCAGTCTTACTTGCATATATAAATACGAGAACTTTTATACAATGTTGAAGTTGTCAAGGTCATGTAATAACTACTGGATGTGTGTATAGCGAAGCCTGACAACGTCTAAATTGTCCTTAACTTAGAAAATATCCTAAAATTAGAATGACCAAAATATTTCGTAACCCTAATTTTTCTTTCAGTTTAGCTTGTCCTAATTTCTTTTTGTAATATAAAAAAGTTTTCTTTTGGGCAATTTCCTTTGCTTGTTATTAAATCTTGAAACTCCTCTTTGGTAACATTTGCTATCAAAATCTAAAGAGCTAGTGATATTGAAAAGCATTACGTGACTAGTTAGATATATAAATCTCCTTATAGTCACTAAGGCAGCTATATTCATGCCCTATCCTTGATATGGATGCAAATCCTTTCGAACAAAATTTCAATGTATTTACTTGAGGATATAACTGAGCTCATGTACGTGAAATATTATTAACAAAATTGGATATACATACTAGATGATACATTATCCCTTTGATATATTATACATGTCTAATCATATATTGTTTTACAATGATTTAAAATGACATCACCTAGAAAAAAAATAGTGAATATTCCATGGGAGTTGTGCGACAAACAATATGTAGCGATATATAATTTATTTCAGTAAGTTTGTTTTTTAAATTACAAACGGTTAAACCCCATTTATGTCAATTAATTTTGGTATGATAGATAGTATTGTCGATATTTTAAAAGATATGCCTACACTATTTGACGGCAAAAGTCATCTTACCCATCAAATTATGGGTGATCGTAAACATTTGGGCTTAATGAATGTTTTTTTAAAATTATTTGATCTCTTATTTTGTATTTACAATACAACAGAATTCTTCGCTAGAAGTCCAAAAATCGTTGCTAAATTCTAGTAAAAAAATTATAGGTAACGTTTTAACAAAATTGTCTCTAACTTTTTTTTTTTTGCTACGACTAGTTTTCGTATAGGCAGCAATTTGAAAAATGTAGCTAAATATTTTTAGCTATATTTTAAAAAACGTAACCAAACGTTATTGGCAACGATTTGAAAGACATAGCCAAATATTTTTAGCTATGTTTTGAAATTTTTGATATACATTATAACTAAATATTATATCATGTTAGTTATAATTATTAGTAACATTTTTAATCCATGTTATTTCATGTAATATTTAGATTTTTTTGTTGTATAATTTATTATACAAAAATATAAAAAATAATTGAAAATTAAAAGCATTGTATATAAAAGATAAAATATCATTAAATGTTAATTACAATTTAAAAAATACTTATATACAAAAAATATAAATATATTTTAATGACTTAAGACTTGTTTTCATTGTCACTGCTTATATAATCCGGATCAAGTATTTCTTTGACGTACTTTTGAAGTTTGACCAACTTTTATTCATTACTTTCTAATTTAGGCTAAATGATTGGTTCTCCTCTAAAAGACGGTCAACATAGGCTGGTAATTGCAAAATAGTCTATTGTTATACTTTATAATTTTACATTAACCATGTCTCCAAAAATCATAATAATAAATAATAATCATAATTAATATGAAATAACAATAATTTTTAAATATTTCACATATAAATAATAACTGCAATTAATATGAAAAAAGACAATCATTATCATACAAATACAAAATTAAGAACAATACAAAATATTAAAATTTTATCATATAGTAAATAATAATTACATCAAAACATTCAATAAAAAGAACAATAAATATCCTTAACTCTCAAACTATTATAATTTACAACAAGAGTTTGTGATGAGGAAACAATAAAGTAGAAGTCAAACCTGAAACAAAAACATTTACAATTATATTACATATATAGATTTTAACATATACATCAAATATAAGTAAAATTGAAAGAAGAGGAAAAATAAAAACTTGGTACAAAATTCAATCGTCTACAGGAGGGTACCCGCTATAACTACACTGACCCCAATTATCATTTGGTATAATTTCCTCATTATTGAGAGGAGTTTATCATCATTATCATTCAAATTCAATGCACCAAATGACATGTTAGTGCTTTCCTATCCAAGATTATCTTCCAATGTCATTGACATCTACCAAATTTGGTTCTTCAGAAACCCAATTCGCCAAAAGATCAATATTATCAATAGAAATTGGATTAGTTGAACTACTTGTGCTATTAACACTCCTAGTAAACAATAAAATTTAATTATTAGAAAATTATAAGAAATTATATCGAAATTAATAATGATAATAACATTCATTTCTCGAAGCTTTAAATTGTAATGAACAAAAACTAAGTCATTCAACCTCTTATGCTCCAATTTATTCCTTTTCTTGAAGTGGATAAATTCAAATATGCTCCAGTTTCATTCATAGCCTATTGCACTCACACATTAATTTAAAATATGAATTACAAATCTTTTCAATTCTGGAACACCATTTTCGAATTGATCCCACCAAGAAACTGTAAGCCATAAGATAACAAAAGTAGCGATATAAACAAAATAAAGTGATAATTAATTTTTAATAAATAACAAAAAGGAAACAACTAATACCTGGAGAAAGTTATTCTCTTTGTCGAATAACAATTGGCATTCCAAAATTCCCATAAGACAACTTATAAATCTCCATTTGTGAGCTTAAAATATCTTGCATTATGTTAATGCTAACGATTGTTGTAATAATTAAAAGCATTCCTCTATTAACTTCATTTTGCTTAGTAAAATCTGGTCTAAAATAGACACTAGGATTCAAAAATTCCCCAACTGCAAACAACGAAGAAGAAAGTTGTCTTTCTTTCCCTTCTCTCATTAATGATTACAAGATATGGTGTGTACAAAGAAGGCTTATGTTTCATATTAGCCTTGATTGCTTTTGTCACTCTCTCCATGACATTAAAAAAAAAATCATTGTTGGTTTTTCTTCACTATTAGCCAAGCGAAGCACCCTCACCAAAGGCTTATAAACTCGAATAACAAATTAGCATCGAGACCAAAATTCTCTATCTTCCAGTATAATTCTACAAACCTCCACTCCAGCATTAGATCTAGCATACTGAGATGCAATCCACTTATCACTTGTAAACATTTGTCTTAACTCTTTCTTCATCATAACGAAAAATTGAAGTGATGAGAAATTTGTTGCAAATCTTGTCACAATAGGACGATACAAATTCCTACCATTGGTAAATTCCTTTATCAATTCCTTTATCATGAAATTCAATACCTATGTACGATTATTGTTAGACCCCGAATAATTATAGATGAACTTGGTCACCTTTTTAGCCTTTTGCATAGTCTCATCAGTAATAGGAAAATATCTAGGCTCCCCTATACTCTCCAACATTAGGTCAATGTAATGTGCATTACAAGGAGTCCAAAAAAAAGAATTATACTTATTTTGTAATCTTTTTCCTATCGCTTTATCAGCATAAGTAATCTTTTTCCTATCGCTTTATCAACATAATCATTGTCAATAATAAACTAAATAATGTTTTCTGGCCCTACTTTATTTACAACTTTATCACATATCTCAAATAAAGTCTCAGTATTCCTAATAAGGTCGGATGCATCAATATATTTCAAAAACATTGAGCCATTTGTAGAATAAACCAAAAAATTAATAATAGGCTCTTATCTCCTATTTGTCCAACGATCACACATAATTGAACATCCATAAGTAGCCCGATTCACTCTTCTTTCGACCATATAACTTCTAATTTCATAAACAGAACAATTCAAAATTTTACCTCTTAAGTCATCAATCGAAGGACTTTTGTATCCTGGACTATAAGAGGCTATTGCATCCACCATAGGTTGATAATAATAAGACTAAGAAGCATTAAATGATGAACCTGTATCATACCACCATCTAGCTACTTCCATGTCGATATTGTGAGTCACATCTCTTGATTGCATTGCACTACAAATTGAAGGTTGGGCTCAGGAGTTGTTCGTGGTGTAAAAAAACTAGTCACCTACCTTCTTCTCTTCCTCATATCAAGTCCAGGTGCTTCTTCTTAGGCTTAGGATGGAACACTTACCATTAGCACTACCACTACCACCTTCAACATTTCCACAATCACCATGAAAGCCAATAAACGAACTTCCACTACCAATTTTAAAAATCAACCTTTCCTTTTTATCTTTCTCATGTTAATATTCTTTAAGTAATGTTTTCATTTGCCACTTCACATTATGACTTACCTTTTTAGAAGGTTTCACATCTTCTTTAACCCCAGCTAAATGTATCTTAATTAGGTGATTCCTCCACCTTTCAAATGCTTGTTACAAATCAAGCAAATAATATGGTTCCTCACATCGGGAATCAATGCAGTATGAGCTCAAGCTGGATCATTGTACCTTCCTAAAGTGGCTTGATCAGGAGTACTTAAACTTCCTTCCATTTATCTGTAAAAATAAATGAACGCATATATTAAAATAAATAACACACCATTTCATTAAAAAATAAACATATCTATCTTATAGAATATAACTCATTTTGTATGATTACATCATACACAATTAAATTTCATCGAATACAATTCACTATAAGTCAAAAACTAATAGTTCAATTATTCAACAAACATAGTTACATAAAACATACATAAAATAATTTTCATTTCTAACAATCACAAAACAGATATAAACAATTTCCATTTCTAACAATTTCGAACAATTTCAATTCAAAGTTTCAAACATGAGGATCAAATTGAAGGGTATGATTTACATAATCACCAAATAATGAACAACATGTCTTAGGCAATTGTTCATACACATCTATTCATAACATAAGGATCAAGTTGAAGGATATATTCATAACATGAGAATCAAGTTGAAGGATATAACTTATTTGGAAATATTTTTCTTTTCTTATTTAAAGCTTTGAATCTTCTTTTCATTTCTAACAAACCATAATATTATATACACCATTCTATATATTTGGTTCTTAAATATATAAGTTGCTTCTATGATTTTTAATGGACATTAATAAGTTTTAGTATAAGTGGTTGGAGTTTAACCTACACCATGTTCACAATTTGGAAAAAAGTTCTTTTGGACACATATACATCGCTACTTTCACAGATTATCTATTATAAATATTTATGATAGCCCACACATATATATTACCAAATAATTCAACATGTTTTATACTCAATTAATTATTTACCAAAAGCCAATACCCACCCAGATACCATTAACTACTACCGAATTGTCAATAATTTACAATAGCATAATTTTATGCTCAATTAACTATTTACTTAAAGCCAATACCCAAATGCTAAAAATGAAATACCATTCCACAAATTTTAAGAATGTGTTAATTAATAATTTAAGTCTTTGCATTCTCGGTTTTAAATTTTAATTTAAGTTGTTTCAAACTTTCAATTCACATCATCACAAATTCACATGCTGTGCATTTCAATCATAAAAAAATTTAACATAAATCTCATGTAAACCAAAGAAAAAATAAACTAAAACAAAACCGTGAATCATTTCATTCAATTGCAATGTCCAATCCAATATCCAACCCAGAGAAAATCACAAATCCAATTCACAATTTAATTCCAACTTTCAACTTTCAAGTTCTAGCTGATTCACAATCAAAATTGCAATTGAGAAAAAAATCAATTGAAAAGTCAAAGCACACCTAAAAAAAAATCACAGCTTCAAGTTTGTGGTTAGGTCGGGATTAGATTTGGTATTATTCCAGATTTGGTAACTACAGACGTGTGGATAAGAGTAGCCGATGACACTATGATAGTGGCGTGGAGGAGGTTCAGTGGTGGCGACAACATGGTGGTCCTCATGGAGGAGGGCTGAAGATGGTGGCGTGTTCGCGTGGAGTAGCCGAGGAGGGCTTACATAGACTAGGTAGGAAGATGACAGTCCTCGGCAAGGGAGCAACATAACCAGATATGGAGAGGAGAACGAGAGAGAGTGAACGAAGGTAAGTGAGAGTCTGTGAGAGAGTGTGAACAAAAATCAAAATGTAAGTAACAGATGAGTGTCGGGTGTGTAAAGGGGGTGGGTTTTAGGTTAAAAATTTTCATATTTGCAAAACAGTCCCTGTCTTTTTTAAAACTTACGATACTCGGTCGGTACATGACCGATATTTTGAATACTGGTCATATCAAACGAAAACTCCCAGTACTGATCAGTATCTAAGGCTAGTACCAAAAACCTTAATATTGTTTCATTTTTTAGCTGGTACCGACCGATACAGAATGGTATTCATACTATTGCTTCTGACTCTATTTTATAAAAAATGATTCAAAACACATCAAATAATATTGTATTTACTGATATAATTATAACTTGTAAAAAAGAACTTACATATTCATTTATTTGGAGCTTTAATTGTAAGGAGTTTCCATTTTTCCTTTATTAACTTTGAATTTCTCACACTTTTCCTAAATAAAGAAAAGAAATAATCATTAAATTGTGTAATAAGATTAATTGAAGCAAATGTGAAAAGAAAGAAAATAAACCTTAACGTTGGTAGAGGCCCAATAATAACAGATATTGATCCAATTTTTTGGATACATCCGTTTAGGAACATGTCTCCTTGCCTCATCATCTAAAGGAAAATATTTGTCACATTGATGGAGTTGATAACGATGATCCTTAATCCTTTGTTTCAATAATGAATTCATACAACTTGAAACATTAGGATTGTCAATATCGAAAATATTTAGCTTCATCTGTGAACAACAAGTAAAAGTGAAATTAATATTTAAATAAGTAAAACAATATTGAATATAATTAAATAAATTAAAAATTTACCGAAACTTTTTCCAAAGCATTCTCTAGCAAGTTTTCTTCCTTAAACTGCTTGACATGCTTTAAGCAAGCAATTTAGTCCTGACAATTACCCCAACTCATTAGACAATTTTATTAATTGAATCTTATCAATAGGACGACCTTGCAAGGTATAAATATGTATAGACAACTTGCTATTTGTTGCAACATTTGTTTGTTGCAACTCACAACCTTTATTTCTACCTCTTCCTCTTTTTCTGATGGCAGTATTGAAACCTGACAACAAATAAATAATGATAACAAAATATGCATTAAACATGTAAATATATATTTGAACATAAGTTTATTTGTAAGTGTTAAAGATTAACAAACCTGCAGATCCCTCAGTACTAATTAAGACAGATGGAGGTTATTGTTGACTGGTTTCATTGGTGGATGAAGTCGATTATTGTTGTTGGCTAGGATTATATTAATCTGGTTATTAGGGGGAATAATTTTGATAATTGTCATCTTCTTCCCTTTGTTTCTACCAAGTGCCATGATATTAGATATCTATAACTCAAACATCAACAATATGCATTAACATAAATCAAACATCAACAATGTGCATTAACATAACTCAATCATCAATAATTTGCATTAACATAAGTCATTACTCTCAATATTAACTTTACCAAATGCAACATTAATGTTCCAGTCTTTTTGTATATGCTTATAACTTGTTGTCCTAGAGAAAGCTACTTTGGAATGATATCTCAATCATAGCTAATATAACCTATTTCACCTAGCTAGTCATGAAGAATTTAACAATATGTTTTATTCACATGTAGTTGATGGTCATAGCCTAATGAAGCACAATTTTGATGATGTTAGGAATGCATATCCAAATATGTTCTATAAGACCTTAATTATAGGGGACTCTTACATATATGCAGTATTAAACATAAAGGTAACCTGCAATTAAGGGAAAAATGAATATGACTATATTTATGTTCTTACACGGTCATGTATCTTCTTATAAGGTTGTCCAAGTATATACACGGTCGTGTATATACTTATTTGTATTCATATTGTTATTCCAAAGATCACCTTCAAATATTACTAAGCTTTTCTATGTATTAACATAACTCAAACATCAACAATATATTTAAAACAATATAAACAATACTTTTATTACCTTCAATTATCTTGACTTTGAATGTTGACATTTAAACAATCTATGCATGGACAACGAATACAACATTCAACACCCATTTGATCTTTTACAAATTGCATGAAACTCTTAACTCC
>JANQBM010000222.1:41813800-41824566 GCA_025594535.1 Erythroxylum domingense
TTATATGTAATTTTCTTATGCTACTAGTTCTCAATTAATCAATACAAGTTCATATACTAAGTTTGAATTCAAACAAATACTATAGCATGTGGTATTGTTAGACCACATGAATCGAGAAAGGGTTCGTTATGACTCTTAGGCTTGTGGAATATTTCACCGATAAGCCTTATAGGATCTGCATTATGGGTTTCTAGCTTATATACCATCCTAGGGGGTTTATTATGTTTCTCATCATCCATAATTATACATGAATTTCTTATATTACTAGTTCTCGATTAATCAATACAAGTTTGAATTCAAATAAACACTATGGTACTTACAATTGTTAGACAATATGAATTGAGAAAGGGTCTTCTAGCTGGGACTCCCAGGCTCATGGAATATTTCACCGATAAGCCTTATAAGAGATGTATTATAGGTTTCTAGCCTATATATCATCCTAGGGGTTTAGTAAACACATCATCCATAAGAATCGTACTCATTTCACATGCAGTAAATACTTATGTAATTCATACATCTACTCATCAATGATTATAACAATATTCTAAACAACAACACAAAACCAAGACCTATAGATGACAAAGAACCCATTTTACAAATATTTAATCATTTGAATATGGAATCAAATAATCCTTTTATATACTTGATTATAAAAGAACTACGCAAGTTGTACTTCAATATAATTAATTTATCTTCATTAATTTCTCAAATGCTTTCCCTCCTCATCCATCAATATCTCTAATCCAAAGTTCTTTGCCTTATATGAATTCTTGTTTGTAATCTTAACATTGACGTCTTTTAAAAATGCACTCTTAAGCCCATTAATATCTTATATAAGGTTGTCTCCAAAATACATAAGTATTGCTTTGCAATCCAAAGCACCTTATATTTTTTGTTCTTGTATTCTCGACCACACTCCATACTCATAGATGGACTAATATGTCTTAATTTAAAATGCAAAACCATATTATGTTGTAAAAGTACATATCTCTACCCACAACCCTTTTTGAAAATAGAAGTTACTCTAGTTTCTCATTCTTCACAAATAATTAATCAAAGCCCTTATTAACAACATATTGGACTAGAGTTCATCTAAATACATTCAATTTTTTTAATAACATGTCAAGCTTTAAATTAATTGGCCTTATTATATCAGTTTCCGCTTTATATTGTAGGAACTTAGGCTTTCTTCATACTTTATCTCAATTACCATCTATACTCTTAAGCTCATCTAAATCTCTATCTGATGAATATGTCTACATTTCTATAATATTCTTCATTTAAATCTTATGAACCATTATAACAAAACTTGTTAACTTCTTTAAGCCTTTTCATTAACCTCATCATCAAATATGCACTCATAATTAAATAAGCTAGAATTAACAAACTTAATATGTGATTATATCTTGCTGTGATAAGTTGGATCATCTGTCACTTTTATCTACTATATTTAAGGCTAAATGAGCCTCATCGGAATCATAAATAGACTTTTTTACTATTCCAGTAGCACAATTAGGTTATTCACTCTCTATAGAAGTAGCCTATTATCCTTTTTTAGTACTATAACCAACTTGTTCACCCTCTCTAATAGCACAATCAATATGTTCTCCCTCTCTATCATCATAATTATTTTGTTTAACCTCCCCAACCTCATAAGCAAAAAAATGACCATCAACTACCACAACCCCCTTAAGCATCATTTATTATGTCTCAATAAGGGATTCAATGTTGTTTATAAATACTTATATAATTTGATTGTCTTTATTATCAACTAAGATGATCATGTTGATGATGTACATCTCACTTATAAAGTTTATATTTCCATCACTAAAAGAATCATAAGAAAATTGGTAATACAATTCTAAAGTCTCTCTATAGGCTAAGTCCCTTACTGGGAACATGAACTGTAACATGGTCAAATGATCTATTTTATCACCAAGTTGTACATTTCTCCTTCTTTATAGGATATGATAAGGGAAAATACGAAGGTCCCACATGCCAAAACTAAAACTCCATTTTAAGGTCTATCATTGCAAGAAAATAAATTTAATTAACATAATATGTTTAGTAGAATAAAGATGTTTAAAAAGCTTAGAAATATAAAACTAGTTATGTTTCATACATGCAAGCAACAAGTTTTACTCCGAAAACAAAATGGAGATTTCATAATTAACTTAACATTTTTAAAATATAATTATATAATACCTCACATTACAAGATATATTGTATCAAGAAAAATCTAGATTACAAATCACCTAATGAGGTAAAACGTATCATTTAACCACTATTTATGCTTTTCTCACACCTCATTTAATGGATCCTTTCTTCCCCTGTATAAAAATAATCGTCTCTTTTAGATGATCTTGTATCCCTTTAATTATTATTAAAAGACACTCAACCACAAGTACATCTATTATTGAAATAATTAGGAAATAGGGAAAGCTCCCATTGTTTAGCTAAAAAAAATTAAACCATATAACTCACATCACTACCTTCACTCAAAGGAATATATTCCAATCATAAAAAGACTCTAATCTATATGCATAAAGTCTTGTCAAGGCATACATAAGTTCAATAACAAAATCAATATATTGTATGTAAAAAAATTAAATTGATTTTGAAATTGTATCTTACCTAGATAACATATTTTTAGTCATTATGCACTATCCAAAAAATGTGAAAAACTTGTTAATTTACTGGCATTGATCAACATTAAGTATTAGAAACTAATTAACAATGTTTATGTAAAATTTTTTGTATTGGCTCTAGGTTTAGTAACATACATTTATGATTGGTCTAAATAATTGGTAGCAAACTATTATAATATAGAGTAGAAAGCTAGATGTGGTAACGACAAAATGTTGTTATGACAAATAAAAAGGAAAGTTTAAAAGACAAAATATATATTATTTTATCCAAATAAAGTCATATCTAGAAAGGAGGTAGTGACAAGTCAAAATATGGTCTTATTAATATGTCACATAAATGGAGGAAAAAATCCCCAAATGTTTGTGAGAAAATCATAACATCTACCATTCCTTTTCAAAAATAAATATAAAATTATAGAAATTCCTTGTTAATTAACACAAATTATTAAAACTTATATTGCTATATAATTTACATAAAAATTAAAGATTAATCCTTTTAATTAGTTTTTAAATTTTATATTTGGAAGATTTTATTCTCACAGCCTTTTGTTACCAACTTTACATAATGACTGATAGGTGTAGTTTTTATTATATTTTGATATGTGTTTTAGTGTGTTCATAGGTGTTTACTATATGATTATTGCATGTTTAGGCTTATAATTATGTTAATGTGATTGTTTGTTTATGTTTTAAGTGTTATGTGGTTTAGAGCATGATTTTGGATCTTAATCTTGTGTTCTTGAGGTGTTTTGATGTGATTGTTAGTGATTAAAACCAGATAACTGAAGAATGAAGGAAGCTAGAATGTGTACGGGCTACAAGGTATGGTCATAATCATGCATGCAATATCACGATCATAATAGATAATTCTTCTCCAAGGTTACAATCATTCATTCAATGCCATGATCATGATAGATAGTTTTTCTCTAGTGTCACGATCGTGATAGACATTTGTTAGACACAAGTTTTCTCATATGTTTTGATGTTAGGGGGCATTTTTGGAACCAAATGATGTGGGTAAGCCTTAGAATCAACCCTAAAACCTACCCACCATTATTATAAAAGAACATAAACACTCTAAAAAAGCCAACCTCCATTTTACCAAATTGGGATCAAACGAGGACAATCAAGAAGAGCATTGGAGGGACTTCCAATTTTCTAAATTTAGTCCAAATCAAGTTTTTCTTTCTTCCCTTTGTTTATTTTCGTTAAACTTGATTCGTAAACTAGATTTAAAGATGCTATTCATGTTTGCGATGTTTTAATTTTCATATTAGGATTTTTTTCTTAAGTTGTTTTGTGACTTGACTATTATTGATTTAAATACAATATTTTGGTGTTTCGCTATTTGGGCATGTTAATACTTCGATAATAAATCAAGAGAGTGAGTCGAAACTCTAAGTGTGTTTATAGGGTATAATTGCCTTCACGGATTAAAGGAGAATAATTTGGAAGAAAATAAAGCATAAAATGAAGATTCGAAGCACAAGAAGGATGCACAGCTACACAATAGGCCATGCACTTCTCTCAGGCCATGTAGAATTGCAAATTCTAGAGATTTTAGTGATGCACAATTTGATGCACGACTGTGCATCAGCCTGTGCATCTCCCAGAACCATAAAAATTACTGTCAAAGGATGTTTTTGGAGGCTTATCAAAGGAGTAGACTTTATGAGGTGATTTTAGACATAGAGATCATTCTCAAGGCGCAATTTTGGTTCATAGAAGTGGAAAACATGAAGAAATCCATCAAAAAATCCATCAAATACAAGATCAAACCTCTACATTGTAAGAATATTTGATAGAAAACAATCAGAAAGATTTCGAAATACGAACCCATTGTTTTCAATTCATTTTTCTTTCTATTTATGTTTGATTTTGTGTTCAATAATGTATAACTAAAAATCTTGCTAGTAGTTAGGTTAGATAAACCCTATGACAATACTTTGGTTTGATTAGGTATTTTATTTATGTTCTAATATACTCGAGAATATTAGTTCATAATCTGATTTCACACATAGAGATTGAGATATCCTATTCATGAATAGATCTACCGTAATTGGAAGTAGTTATTGCAACCCTAGAGATAGGATTGCATAAATCTTCCAAATTATGGTCAAACCTAATGGAGGGATTCACAAATTGATAAAGTAATTCTATAAACTTTAACTTGATTAATTCAGTTGAAAACCTTATAATTAGTTGTCAGTAGACTCAAGGTCAACTATTAGCATACCATAGGAATCTCCACATTCCAAAGCAATTGCATAATAAAAGATTAATTTGTTAAGAATTTAAGGGGATTCGAAGCCTAGATATATTTTTTTATATCGATACTTTTCTAAGTGAATTTTTAATTCTCTATTCAATATCGTTGCCTATTTTATTTTACTTGTTTTAGTTTTATTCTCTTTTATTAAAAACTCAAAAACAATTTTGTAGACTAGATAATAGGGTAACATTCATTACTAGTATTTATCGTCTTCGTGGGATCGACCCGTACTTGCCGGTACTAGCTACAGCTATGCTGTGCACTTGTGGTCAATCCAATATTGACTAACTCAGAAAAAGTCAATCATATAGCCTAGTAAATAAGAGTATTGAACCTATAAGGACTATAAGTACTAATACTAACCATAATTTTATTATCTAATCTAAAAAGGAATAACTAAATTAAAATAAAAATATTAACTAAAATAAAATTACTAATCTAAATAACAAATTAGAGCTGTGAGAAAGAATGCAGCGATCAAGTGATAATCAACATCTAGATGTAGAATCTCTCTAGAACCTTTCTATGCTTGAATTTATCTTGATTAAATGATTAGCCAAGCTTTTTAGACCCGTGGGAACTCCAAAGTTACAACCATATACTTTTTTAAGAAATATAATCTTATCCTTAAGTTAATTGATTGAAATCTCTTTCTAATTAAATCCTACCTAAGAGAGAATTATCTACTCTATGAATTCTCTTAATAGATTTGAATTTAACCCAAAAGATTTATATGGTCCTACGTCTAGGATTCCATGCAAATCTTATTATTCATGTAATGGTCTATTTATATATACAATTTTTAAATCACTATATATGAAATATAAAATTAAATCAAATTGCTCGCATATTTCAATTCAATCACAATAAGTAATTATGAATAATTTATAATAAAACTTAGGCATTCATTAAAATCAAAGACTTAAAAGAACACAATAGTTCTAGGGTTCATCCTATTTAAATATATCCTAATTTAGTTTATAATAAGATTAAAAAAGCCAATAATAATTAAGAAAGAGAACAAGATAAAATAAAGCAGTCTTTTGCTTTTTGAAATCTTGAAAAAAGTCTCTTCTTTACAACAAAGTGGCTTCATTCTTATATCAAGACTCTCTATTGAGGTCTCTTTTGACTACTCTTTAGTTTCCTTACTTTGTTTAATTACCTAAAAACTCCTTTTATTTTTTTAAAACCCTAAACAAAATTAAAGAATCTTGCCCAAAATGGGTTCACAAGGACTCGTATTGGACCTATATTCTTCACAACTGCAAAAATCCCTAACTTATGTAAAAATAACCAACAATATAGTTTTACAACATTAGTTAATTTTGCACTTACGTTGGCTTAGGAATTCATCAATTGCAAATTTAAGGGTTCATCATAGGAACATGGGTCTAAGGTCACAAATATAGGACCACGTTTAGGTCATGTAGATTCATATGGAAGCTTGGGAAGTTATTTGAAAAATAACTTCTTGTAAGAGGAATTCAAATATTTACCATCATGCGAGTGTCTTCAAATGTTTTTATCTATTTCAGTGTTACAGTAAGTTCCATAGATTTCATTAGCAAGAGAGTTGGGAAGTGTTGAGTTCCAAAATTTTTCTTTACTTTATAATGTTGTAGCAATTAATGCTTCTAAGGGAATTGAACTCTTTAGGGAGTTAACTACATTGGAATTAATTAATGGTCCCATAAAAAGCAGTTATCATACCAAAAATTGATGGGCCTCCCATTACCTATAAATGCAAAGAAGTTAGTTTTGTGCTTATCCCTCAACTTTAGAATGGCTTTAAGAGTAGTAGAGGGAAAGTGTGAACAATCTATTGCCCAGATCCTCCTATTCTTGACGAATTAGCTATGTATCCATCTGCACCATAAAGATCGCTTGTCCTCTATTAGTCTCCAAAGCCTTTGTGTGAGCAATATTGAGTTTATAACTTTAATGGACTAAATCCCCAAACCACCTCGATTCTTAGGTGTACAGATTTATTTACATTTCACCATAGTTTTGTGACTTTTCTCTTTGCTGCCAATCCATAAGAAGTTATTGAACATACTGTCTATAGCTTTCAATACTGATCTTAGAAAAGCTGAGTGGGCTACCCAATAGATGTTGATGGAATTGAGAATCGAGTTAATATGATGTATTTTCCCTACTCACGAAAGATGTTTGGAGCTCTAAAATTTGTTCCTTTTTTATTAGGAAACTAAAACAAGACATATAAATAAGATATAAGACATATTAAGCAAATAATTCAAACATAAGAAAAATATTCTTAAAATGATGTTACGAACAAATTTTATGTATCACTCGTTGAATTCCCCATATTTAAGCAAATTTAAGTAAATTAATTTCATCACTCTTAACTAAGATAAGGAGTAACTCCAAGAAAGAATTTAACCAATCAATCATATCAAATAAGACTCTCCATTATCATTCAATTACAAAGTTCATCAATTTATTAGTCAATTAGCTACTTGTATCAAGTCACAAATAAATTTAATTCAACCCCACAATTCTTCAAACATTAACTCAATCAAGAAAATTAAATATAATATATAATCATAAATAAGAAGATGCTTCAATTTCTAAATATTTTGATAAACCATATTGATAGAAAAGTAGAATGATAACTTTAAAATAACACAAAGGATCATTTAGAGACTTGTTTAACAAGTCATATAAACTTTTAATGCAAGGGTAAACACCTTGCGATGAATACTCATGATTACTCAACTAGGTCACCATTTTAAATGGCTATTAGCACAACTCCTTAGCTCCAATCTTTTTACTTGGATTGAAGTCAATTGTGTGAATTTACTTAATGCTCACTTATTCATACACATTTATTATGGGATACTAAAAATGCTTTAAAATAATTAATTTCTAACTTAAGTGTATATCCAAATTATAAAAAAGGTATGATAGTTTAAATCAAGTATCAATTTTTAAAATTAATAAATAAATTAAAATAAAATCAATCAACAATAATTATAGTTATTTGCTTAAAAATCAAATTATAATAAAAATAAATTATAAGAATTATCTCAATTAATGTTCTTTCAAAAATCAAATTATATAGAATTGTTCCATATTAAGTTGATTATAAAAAATTTAATAAGTATGAATAATTAATTCAGTTCCCCAAGCTTGAGTTGTAAATTGTCCTTAATGTACATGATATATAAGAAAAATGAAAAACTAGAAAATAAGGGGAGTGAGGAAATGAAGATAACTGGCATTCCCTTGATTATAAAAGACTCTAAAATTACAGTTTAAAAGAACAAATAGGTGGTGGGTATTATGATCCAGTAGCGAAAGAACATCAAAGTATACTTGAATCCATAACGTAAACTTCCTTTAACTTAAAACAAATGTAAAAAAGATCAAATTATGTAAAACAATATAGTAAAAAATAATGTCAACGATTCCTAAATCTATTAAATTGAAATAAAAAAACCTAAATTATTGGGTCACCTCCAATAAATGCTTGTTTGTGAATCTTTTAGCTAGACTCCTTCCTCAAGCTCTTCACCTTAGAGGCTCCTTAAATAAAGGCTTAATTATACTTTTCTTCGGTCTTTCAACCTTCTCAAAGTTCCTTTTCCTACTTAAGCTCATTAGCTTCATAATAAGTAAAATGCTCTACTATAATAGCTTTATAGAACTCTCCTTCTTCTCCTTGTATGATACAAGTCTCTAATTAATTTTTTATAATTATTTCCTGCATAAAATGACAAACTTCAGTATCAATCATATATAAAGAGAAATAAGTATCATATTTATCATCTCATAACCACTTGTGCAGGTTATGTTTACTTTACCCCTTAGCAAGGCCCACTTCCATGTTCAAATCCATCATAAGGAAATAGTTAGTTTTATTTTTTACAAGATTAAGAGACATTATTAAGTTTGTTTTTATTGAGGATACACAAAACAATATCTAGTGTGAATTTAGTTATAAAAGAGTTCATATAAAAGGAACCAATGTGAGATACAAGTATGTTATTGCCATTTTCAACTAGAATGTTCTTATTACTAATATAATCTAAATTTGGAGATAGATTTCATAGATCTGAAGAGATGTGATGTGTAACACCAAAGTCTAGTACCCAATTGTTATGATGACTTAATTGTCCTTTTGTTATATATGTTTGAGGCTATGAAGAGTAAAAGGCAAGTTATCTACAAGATTGACAATTTTTGGCACTATAACTTAGTTTATCATATAGTTGACAAACAACACCAGACTAATTCTAACGTCCTCGATAGATATTTTCAAATTTATAAGTGGTATAAGGATGGTTTTGATTTCTTTCATGACTCCATTGCTGGCACTAATGTTATTTGAATTATGCATTATGTGATTATGATTACCATAATGGTCTTTATGATTGTCATGATATCTTCCTCAATTAAGGCAATCTTCTAGGTAAATTGAGTTATGACTTATATTTTTTCTTCTTATTTTAACTCCCCATGATTATGAATTAATTCCTCTTCAAATAGCTTTTTATAAAGATCCTCAAAGGATAGAGGTGTATTAAAACACGAATTATAGCAGTTAGCTCTTTGAACTCATCATTTAAGTCTTTCAATGTATAAGAAATAATTTGTACATCATTCAAGTGATGTCCAATAAGTACTAAATCATCAACTAAACTTTTCATTCTGCTTATATATATGGTTATAGTGCTACCTTTCTTTTTATTTATTATAAGGGAAAATAAGAGTGAGAGAATCCAAATATTTGATCAATTTTAAAAACTTTTTTCTAATTTTCCCTAAATATTAGCTAGAGTCGTACAATTACTTTATTAGTACCCCAATTAAATTATTAACTGTAGCTTAAATGTTGAGAAGTAGGAGATAGTCTTGGCATCTCCAAACAAGGTATCTAGGATCATTTTATGGTGGATAGGGATTAGTTCTATCAATGTAACCAAGAATTCTAAATCCAAAAGAATATTGGCCATGAGCTTTCTAAAAAGCACAATTTTAACCATTTCTCGCTACTTTGAATAGGATTTGATAAGCAGCATTGAGAGATATAAAATTCATATTGGTTAGAAGAGAGTTACCTTGAATTATGTAATTTATAGGTACTGTATTTATTGGTTTTATAGTCGAGTCTTATGTATTCTCTATTTACTTTCCAAAACTCACAAGATTCTTCTAGATTTGGTTTTAGGTTAGGCTTTATAGGATTCTTGAATAGGCTAAAGTTCAATCCTCCAAAGAGCCTACTAAAAACTTTTCATTATGTTAGGATGGGCATTATGGTTTGAATTAGGAATAATATTTTTAAGATAGGCTTTATGAGCTAGGTTAGGCTTCATAATGACAATGTAACGCCGAAGTCTTTGAGCCCTTTTTGTATTGGTTTATACTTAGAGATACTATTGTATATTGATATATACATGTTTGTATAAGAGTTCAAAAGTGTATTTGAATCCTTTTGGTATCTATGCCAGTGATATATGATGTTATATGCCCTACATGACCTTAGAGTTTATCGGTTTGCGAAATCTTGGAAATTTCTGACATATAAGCTTTTTAGTGTGAAAAATCGAGTCCATTGGATGGATATGACCATGGTGGTCGAATTAAATGTGCTCTAATGCCTTGGAGGTGGTTGGACATGATTTATAGACTTGTTGGACACCTAGAAAAAGGGTTTATTGGCAAAATTGTTAAAAGTGAAAGGACTTATTTGTAATTTTTCAATTCTTAGAGGACCAATTCGTAATTTTATAAAGTTAAAGGGCTTAATTATAATTTTCAAAAGTCTGAGGACCAAAATGAAAATAAAAGTTTTAGTCATTCTTACATTTTGGGCTTAA
>JANQBM010000222.1:41824666-41860735 GCA_025594535.1 Erythroxylum domingense
ACAATATAATTAATTAATTAATTAAAATATGATAAATTTTTATTTCTCAATATTTTTACAAATCAACCACTGTCAATAGTAATGATAATCATTCCTTCCTTTTAACCAACCATCATAATTATAATGATAATATCCATTCTTATTCCTTACTATATTCATTCTCATTCCTATTACCATTCCTCTGTGTGAACCAACCGCCACCTGAGATTAGTCGCATATTCGGAAAGTTTTCCTAAAGGGGCTGGAACGTTTTCTCTCTCTTATCAGTCCGAGACTCCAATTGATTCGGTAACCTACCGTCCTGCTCTGGTTTTCCTTTTTCGTTAACTTTTGTCTCTGCTTGCACCAATTGGTTTTAGACCGAGGCAAGAATAATAGTCACTCACAACTCTCCGTGGCTCAGATTGTTGGGGATGCAAAGCTTCTTTCACTGAGTTCCTTTTTTGATGGTTTTAAATCTGCATGTTCTAACCAGTTTCCTTTTTGTATTGGTATTTTATCACAGACTTTCGTCTATTGGTTGAAGCCCTAACTTGTTCGTCTTGGATGCTCATGCTCCCACTCTCCTGGTAATTTCCTGCTTTAATTCCGAATCATCTTACTATTGCTAAATCGTTAAAAATTATTTTAAAATAGTTTAAAATGTGTTGATAACAATGTTTTAAAAACAGGACTAAACCGTACATCGAACATGTCGAAGGGAAGGTTTAAGGCTTAAAGGTTCAATCGATAGTTAACCATTATAAAACCAGTATATAATAAATAAAAAGTAAAACTTATAAAAATAAGTAAAAATAAAATATTTTATTGAAATAAAAAATAAACCAATGTTTATTGTCAAGGAAAAAGCATAAAAGTTAAATAATTCTCATTATCAATTTTAATAGAGAAGACCAACAGCAGTAGAATAGATACACAAAAGACCAACAAATGTTACTCACTTATTAAACTTTGCTCCAGCAATTGCTCCACTTCAAATAGCTTAAGCGAAATATTGCTACTTTTCAATTTTGGTGCTTTAGATCAACAACTTGAATAGTTGAAAGAGTATATATAGCCCAATTATTAAAACCTGAAATTGATAAGAAATGAAGTTCTAAATATTACAGAAATTGATATGAAATAGAGTTTTAAATATTACATAAATTCATGTTCCACTCTAACAAACTTAAGTACTCCATTAACTACATCATATACCATTAATCCAATTCTACCTCCAATCCAACTACCCAGTTGACTTCCTACAAGATAACCTAGGCGTCCAAGGCTCTGCTCACCATAAAAACCATCATAGTAAATAACTTCAAAAAAGTTGTAGTGCTTAAATCAAAACAATCAAAGATTGTAAATTTCCCACTCTAGGATAAATAAGCTTCCCCAACTAGTAGCCACTTTTCAGCTATAACTGCATTCAATATAATGGTTAACAATCTTGAAGGAATTGTTACAACAAGCATTGAATCTTGTAAATTGGCAGCTAAATGAAGAAAGAAGTAAGAAAACAAGCACCCTAGTTTGTAGAAAAGCAAAAAAGAAAGAACATGTGTAATACATAATTAATCGCTCGAAGCAAGAACTATATCTAGCATATAACAATTATTGTGTGTGGTCATATCAAGCACAATGTTCCATGGAAAGGGTCAAAAGCATTCCCCATTAAGTTGAAATTTTCTAAATTTTTAGTTACTATATCTACTAATGAAACAATCAAGGACGCTTAGTTTTAAATGAGATTAACTGACCTTGTTGTATATCTCCAAATAAGAAACACGAAGAAGAAATTCTCGCAGTGGTGTTTGACATGTTAATATTAGTTTTAGGGACATATTGATAGCATATCTAGTCAATTCCATGATATAAGTCTCAAATACATAATGGTAGGCAAAACAATCCTACCTCTTGTATTATTCTAAAAACATCCTTTACAGCCAATGGAATAACTCCAGGTGACTTTTGTTCTCCCTAAAATTTAAAGGCAAAACATAAAACCATATAGGAATGATGAATATCATGTTTGAAAATTTGAGACATATGGCAAGTAATACATCAAGATTCTAGTAGCAGATGAAATTAATAACCAATCAAGTCCTTGACGTAAACAAAAGGGCTTCTTGTTGTTGTCTATAAGGGATAGTTATCTGCCCCATTTTCTTCTATTAATCACCATTTTTTATGTCTAGTATGAGTATAATAAAATAAATCCATGTTTGATATTGCATTTTCCATCTAAATAACTAACATAATTTGTTTCTCATAGTCGCCACTTATTAATAGTATCTGGGTTTATAAGCACAAATAATTAGTCACTGAAGTAGAACAAGAATGCAGGGAAAGAAATGGTTATATATTCCAATATATTAGTATTCATTTAGATACTTACATGCATTGTTTGCGTCTTCCCACTACTAGTAACACCATATGCAAATACAGTGTCTGTTCCAAAGAGATTAGTTATCCACTGCTTTGAAGTAGGTTTGGGCTTAGTATATTTATCTGCTAAACGATTTCCGTTAGTCTTTTGCATCTAGAAACAATTGTTGGGAAGTCAAAGATGAAAATGCCAATATCGTAATATCTATAATGCAGTCTTCTCAATGGATTGAAAAAGCAGTACTGATGTTGAAGTGGTGCTTAAGATGAAATCCTTTCAGCTATCTAGGAATCCACTTGGCCTGGCAGAAAAGAGGCTACTTGCCATTAAGGCAATGCATTTCAATAGTGTCAATACTTTTCATGCCCTCAAGGACAATTTACATAGATGAGCTCAAGTTGATGCAAAATTCTAGTTTCAAATATTTCCAAATTCAAATCCCTGTGATGCAGGTGGGCAGCATTTAAAAATAAGAAGCTGCTCCAATAAGTTCTAAATGGATAGATAAACAGGTTTCCTTTAATGCAAAATAACAAGCTCAAATGGTTTCTGAACTGGAACCCTTTAAAAACCCTAAAATTATTCATTCCTTGTCCTTAGAAGACAGAGAAGCAACAGTAGGACCAAAAGCATGCGGTATTAAATTGTTTAACCATGACCTTTTTCTATGGAGAGTGGATTGGAGCTAGGTGAACTCCTTAAGACGCCACTGCTTGAATATCCAGAGTGACTGAGCTTTCCTTCACCAAGTTCCTTGATCCTTGATCGAAAGAAGCTGGAAATTTTTCACAGTAATATTATTAGTGAACCTACGTCATATCAGATGAAACAAGGAACGACTCACTCATTAACATAAAACTCATTCTTCTGCGTAGTTTTTTCGAGCTATCCACAACCATCAATTGGATTGGATACTCTGACCGTTGTCTAACTCTGGAATGTTGGCCATGAAAAGACAAGGGGCTTGAGCAAAATCCAGTGAAGTAACTTGTATTCTCGTTTGATACAACTATAGCTGATTGCATGTGAGCAATTCAAGCAAAGTGCTCATACATGAGCTTCAGAATAAGCTGTCTATAGTGGACATATGAGTTGTAGATATCATGGAAGAAGACACTGGACAAATATGAGACACTTGAGCTTGAGCATTAGAAAAGGAGGATGCAGAGTTTTCACAAATGCTTACAGTATTTTCCTAGGAATTTCGCTTGCTAGATAGCTTGGAGATAATCTTAGACTCATTATTCCACCCTTTAGTTTTCCCAGCTAAACGCTTTGAAACAACTTTCAAGGAGTAAATTTCAATTCTGAAAAGAAAAAGGTTAATCTAGTGAGGTGTAGTGCAATCGTCTAAGAAGCAAACTAAGTTGTAAATGCATTATATACATACACATCTTCTAAAATTTCAGGGCAATAAACATTTGCAGCATCAAGAATGCTGAGAGCATCCCACACTTGAATAATTTAAAAATCAAGCAAAAGCACACCTGAATAATTTAAAATTGAAGCAAAAGCAGAGAAGAGAAACCAAAAGGTCAAAAAAGATGAAAAACCTGTTTATGGGACAGGGCTCGATGTGGAGAGATGATAGAACAGTCTTGTCTTGAGAGCTTTGCCTTTTAGAAGACCAACACCACCATAGTAACTGTCGACATCCTCACATGGATGTGAAATTGCAGAATGTGCAGGAGCCACTACAAAACCACTAATCATAAATAACAAGTAAACAGTAACAATCCTCCAAGAGAAGCTTCAACGTCTGAAGGATCATCAATTTTCAAGTGAAGCTTCAACGGTGGCATCTGTTGTACTCAAGCCTTGCATTTTTAGCTTTCTCTCTTAGTTTATTTAGATTGAGCGAGTTAAGAAGTTTGTAACGAAATGGAGGCGGTGAGAGATGGTGAAGAGAAGACAGGGAGGAGAGGGTTCGATGAAATGAAATCTGAAGTTTGAAGAAAAGAGCTTGATTTCTACATCTTTGGAGGCAGTGAGAGATGGTGAAGAGAAGAGTTCTTGGTGAAGAGAAGATCAGTAGCTCTTGGTGAAGAGGAAAAACCCGAACCTTCAGTGAAGAGAAGTAGCATCTGGTATATTTAAAGTTTTGTGTAGTGATAGATCGATTGGACCGGTTCGATAAAAAACCAGTTGGTTCGCTGATAAATTGGTCGGTTTTAATACATAAAGGTTATTAGGTGAAACCGAACCAGACCACTGGCCGGTTTAAACATTTTCAAGTCAGACTGACCGGTCCAATCTTATTTTTAAAACATTGGTTGATACCAGCATTGCCTAAAGTAGAATGACATGGAATTTAACAGGGTATTGATTTGTGATTTCATTTTTTAACCTCCTATTAATAATTAATTTTAGTTATAAAATGATATCTTACTAAATTTTAGGCATGAATGTCAATCAACGTTGAAATCAGTAAATAGGATTTACAAATTTTTTAATGGTAAATTTAAAGCATTTTTAGAATGCCGTACCATATTAGTTCTCGAAACCAAAGTCGGCTCTAAACAGAAAGGTTTCAGAACTAGCTTTGGTATTTGTCGATGTCGCTCTTTCAGTTGGTACCGACTAAAATACTGGTTTATAAATTTAAAATAATTTTAAGACTAAATTAAATTTTTAAAATTTCTCCTACATAAAATAATAATAATAATTACTTAGACATAAAAAAGAATATGATTAAATTATTTATAATTTATTTAATAAATAATAAAAATATAAATAAGAATATATTAAATAAATTTTATATTATTAAATTTATTCAAAGTGATAATAGATAACTAAATATATTAATTTAATACAATGTATCTAATACTTTTAAATAAATTTATTTATTTATATTGATAATATATATACTTTTCTAATATATACATGTGAAAAATATAATAATAACTTTTGAAATTAAATTTGTTTTAATTTATATAAAATATGTGAAAATTATTAGTAAAAAATAAATAAGTATTTGTTATATATGAGTTTTTAAGATATGATTGAAGGAAAATAAAAAATTGTATAATATAATATATTGATAGATTATTTTATATTTTTATAAAATTATTCGAAACACAATTTGATATTGATGGTACAAGTCAGGTACGATTTTCGTAATATTGTTTTAAATTATAAAAGGTAAATTATAAATTTAAAAGTTAAATCCTACGAGAGAGCCCAGAGGTTTAAATTTCAGAATCTAAATCATACAAGAAAGAGATTTGTTTTGTTCTGTGCATTTTGTCCCCTGGTCTGCTGTAAAACATAAAAATCGTTGCATCCCCAGGGACCCTACCTAATACACGAGCCAAGTTTTGATTGGTTGAGTTCCCTCTTTTCAAAGTGAGACTGAAAGATAAGAGGCAAAATCTTTAATTCTGTCTCGCAGCCGCAACACCAATGGTTTACATAACTTCGTGGGACGAGTTCGTCGATCGATCTGTTCAACTGTTTCGCGTTGATCCCGATTCTGTATGTTACTGAACTCGTAATCTTTTGCACATTCTTCTGTTTGCTTTTTGATGCTGAAATGACGTTTTTGTTTTCATTTGTGGTATTTACTCAATATGATCTGATTGAATAACTTATTAGCTTTCTTTTTTAAGTTTTTGCTGCCAATTGAATAACTTATTGGCTTTCTCTTGTAAGTTTTTCTGTCAATTGAAATCAGAAGACGCTTATAAATTTGTCCTACTGTTGTTTGTGGTTTATGACACTGAACTTGGGATAAAGACAAGGTATTGCATGAAGTACCGACACTGCGACGGCAAGTTAGTTCTCAAAGTCACTGATAACAAAGAGGTATTTGTGTTGCTCATTCCTTTTCTGTCGACGTCTTATTGATTCTGTTCCTGGACCTTCTAAGTTCACCTAGTGTGATGATTTCTCTGAAATTGAGTATATCATTAGAAGCACAGCTTTGGATATAGACTATGAGGATGGATGTGCAAACTTGTAAACTATGGTTAAAATCACTTAATGAATTTTAGACCTCAACATCTTTTTGTAGAATTATTAAGGTGTGCGTGGCTAACCAAATTCACAAAGTAATATTTGGATCGTTGTGTTGTTTATTTGATTTTGTAGGCTTTTGAATCTTTTGTTATTTAGTTGAACCAATAACAACTTGCACTTGATTCAATAAAGATGATTTCCTTTAAATAATTCAATTTGTGAGAAAAGATGGATGTTATATTTTGATGGGCATGAGATGAGAAAACAGGAGATTCTTTCACTTTTAGAGGTAAAGCTCTTTGTTTATCATCATTTAGTGCCAATAACTTGATGGGTAACGATGACAACCATAGCTACGTTACTTAATTCTGAGCAATGTTGAACAGTACTTGTGTATTTATTACTAGATATGCCTAATTTGGCATAGAATTTATATTTTATTTGGCTAAATTGACACGATTCCATTTTTTCTCCAAGAAAAGTGAACTTTCTGTTTATTTTATGACCTAGGTTGATCTGTTTCTTGAATTGAAATTGTTTCTTTTTTCTTCATATATGTCTGTCTTGGAGACATCAAGTACAGGCTTGTGTTTCTATCGTCTTGATAAGGGTAATTATGTTAAATACTATTTAGAAATGTGCAAGGGTTGGCAGCATAAATTCCATGAAGCTATGCTGTGCTCAGAATCCAGTCACCTGTGTGATCTGAACTTAGGTTTCAAAGGTGAAGTTGCAAAAGTGTCGTGCTAGGTTTTGTAAATCAGACATTATTGAGAAATTAGTTCTGAATTGAATTTTTTGTTCTGCAATAATTTGAGCTCAAAAGAAAGTCTTTTTAAAGTTTGCCGACCTGCATGCCAAGAAAAATATCTGCAATGGAATCTGATGTTTATCTTATGTGGTGGGACCCTAAACTGTCAGCATCATGAATATAGTCACTCATAGATTCTGTTATATGGAAATGATGGTTGGTTTGTACGGAATCCTAATTGTTCAGGGTTGAGGAGGAATTTTTCAACTATGAAGATGTCAGTAGCTTAGCATTGTTAGTCTTCTTGACATAATATTACTGAAGGACTGCTAGTTTGAAAGAGACAGAGAGGGAAGGAGGAAAAACAAAAGAATTGTCCAGAGCTGGGTATATTGTTTAATCAGCCTGGTTATCTGAGTTTATTTTCCATTTATACGCCGCAGAAATCAAATTAGACTTGCGGTGTATTTAGACTCTAGTTAAAGGCTCTCTACAATTTTATGCACTTTACCACGGATTCTCATGTTCATTCCGTTAGAATATAGATGAAAAATGTTGGTTTTGTAACCATTCAGAGGAACATGCTGATTAAATATTCCCTCGGCTGTTTAACTACATGACTTTTGAAGTATAAGGTTTTTCATTTTTGGTTGCCTCAATGTCTCTTGTTATCTGCCAGTGTCTTAAATTCAAAACAGACCAGGCACAAGATGCTAAGAAGATGGAGAAGCTAAACAACATATTCTTCACCTTGATGTCCAGGGGCCCCAATGGTATGATCTCTTTTTGAAGTTATGTTTTGGTGAACAATCAGGATTTTTTTTTATTAGTCCCAGATCACACTTAGGCATGAGGTCCCGTCAAGCTCCCTAGTTCCTGGCTTTTAAACTTGTTTCACTCAGACTTAAGTTTCTTATGTATTTCTCCTTTCGGAGTGGTTATTAATACATTTTCATTTTTCAAAAAAAATAAAAATAAAATTCAGCAACTTCTGCTCTAGATAAGGATGCAGTGACTCGAAATGTAATCCACAGTGGCAGATCTGGATTTGTCAAGCTTTTTCTAATTAATCTTATCTTGCTTGCAGCGAGTATTTCAGAAGTTACAGGGAAGGAACATAGTGAGGCACAGTCATTGAAGAAAGGCAGAGGAAGGAAACAATGACTATCTTTTTGGCTGCTTGACAGTAATTGAGTAGGAGTGTGGACATATCTTCCATTGTGGGAAATTAAACAAGTTTTTGGAATTACCTTGCTTTTGTGATACCGACGAAAATGATGGGAATTTGCTTCTGGGCTGATATGTGACGATGAATCAATTCAACATGTTAATTACATCGTTACCACCTCCAGCTTTTATTAAGGTGTATTCATCTTCTATGTCGAAACCCATAAAATCCATACGGAATGTAAATTTCTCAACCTTAACTAAAATATCTTTTATAATGGCCTTAAGCTATTTGATTGACCTATCTACTAATAGAATGATCATCGTAAATGGTTTAGATTCACCAAACCTTAACTTCATAAACATGTCATTTGGCATCATTTAATAATGGCACCTAAATATATCAATTCCCTTTCAGTTAAAATATGTCAATATAATAGAGGATGGTAAAACTTCCTAGATTCTTTAATTTTTTTGGATAGCTTATTTTGTAAGACAGTGTCATACCCATCACTTAATATCGTCATTTATAATTCCTTAGGCTATTCTTATTATAAATGATATCCTTTTAAGTACTTGGAATAATTTGGAATGTATGAAACAGTTTTAAATAGGGGTATGTTGACATGTAACTGTTTAAAAAGTTACAAAAACTTGTCAAATTTGTCTTCCTTTCTAGTTTTCTCAATCATACTTAGGCATCAAATTATTAGTTTGTAGTCTTTAACTAATTCCTTCTTTGGCTCCTTTTCTCTTTATCCTTTACCTCATCATTCTCATCTTGTACAACAGTCTTCTCCTCCTTTTTCTTTCTGTTTCTCTTCAACTTTTAACTCATTTCCAATCCTCAAAGTCACTGCATTCACTTGCTCTCTTAAGTTAGGTTTTCCTGAAAAAGCACCTCGTTACCTTTTGTAGATAAGATGAACAAGTTGTCCAATCTAATTTTCCATGTTGTAAAGGACACTTATTGATTTTGAAGAGATTCGTCATTACTCTAGAAGCGGGTTTCAGATGCATTGACAAATTTTATTATGGCCTCCTTAATACTTAGCTTCCTTTCTTACAACTGTTGTCACTAAAATCTAGGTGTGGAAGACCTTATTTTTATTATCCTTAATTATCTTATAAAAATTTTGGATGAATTCTCTACCCCAAATTCTAGGTATTATTATAATGGTTATATTGAGACCAATTCTCCTTAAAAATAATTTGCTTAATTAGTTGTCCCATATTATAAAAGCCCTGACATTCATGATTAAGATGCCCTCCACCACAAGCATCACATCTTATCGCTTTTACCAATTGAGCTATCAATCTCATATTATCAATCTTCCTGATTAGGGCTTCTAACTTTGTCTATAATGTTGTCACCATATAGACAAAATGAATGTTGCATGATTTTGGCATTAGCCCCCGATTCTTCCGTTATCATTCATTCATGGCAATATTTTTGATAATGTGTGTAGTTCAGTATGAGTTTTAAAACTAGTGGTCCTACCCAAAGATGCATCAATCAACTACTTAGGTGGATAGGTTAATCCACTTTAAAATGTATACATCTGTGGTCCCAATCACGTCATCCACTTTAAAATGTTTACATCTGCAGTCCCAATCACATCCATGTTGTGGGCACTTTCTCATCATCTCCTTCCATCTCTCCCACGACTCATACGATGTGTCACCTTCTAACTATTAAAACGACAATATTTGGTTCTTGAATAATGTTGTTTATGTTGGAGGAAAAATGCTTAGCTAAAAGATTATGAGCAAGCCTGCTCCATATCGAAATGTTTCCAAGAGGCAAAGACTTCAACCATAATTTAACTTCATACTCAATGTACATCAACAACAACCTAGTGAAAGTCCCATTAATAAACGAGGTTTGTGAAGGTTCAATAGTACATAGTCTTATCTCTAGCTAATAAATAGGTTGTTTCTAACAGACCCACATTAAAAAATCATATATATTAAAATAATAAAATAATACTAACTAAAAATAAACATAAAAGATAATAAAATAAATAAATATAAAATAAGTGATAGTAAATAATACAATAAATATAAAACAAGATAAAGAGTACAAATAAAAATAAAATAAGTAAATAAATAAATACCCAAATAAAAAAGAAGACAAATAAATAAATAAATAAATTTGGCCCAAACAATGCAACCAAACAAAATCCCTTTCTAACCCATATAAACAAACTTGATCCAGCATGACCCAACTCGACCTGCCCCAACTTGCCCAACCAACTTGACCCAACCCAACCACATACTCGACTTGGTGCCATTATCATCATCTATAAATATCTCTAAATTCCATGTTTAACTTTCTTGTTCCTATCACCTAATGTAAAAGGGAATAATCTCAAATGATTGGCATACTCTAAAACTTTATTGAGCTTGAATGTATTATAGATCTCTAAAAAAATTTGCAATATATATATTTGAATCCTTATCTAGCAGCCTATTAAATTATAGTTGTTGAATCATCTGAACTATCTTATGTTTGATCTCAAAATTTTTGCCCTCCACTTTTAATATAATAACACTAGATTATAACCCCGTAAGTGATGGTCTAACATAATCTCCCATAGCACGATATTCTCCTTATCTTACCATTATTTCTAATTACTAGAATCTCATAACTTATAGGTTTCTCTTCCTTAAATTCCAAAATAAAGTTCTTGAAATTTCTAAATTTGGATCAATAATAATCTAGAGTCATAGATCAAAGTATATAAATATTAAAATTCAACCATTAAATACAAGATTAAGAAACAAAGTTCCAAAATAAAGAAATAAAAACAAAAATAAAATGATTAAATTTATTAAAATAGAGTGTTCCTAATATCCTAATTTGTAAAAATGGTACCAAAGCATAATGTAGTGTTATATGTATTTGATCAAAACTATGTTAAAGATTTGTAGGCAAGTGCATTTACCATACTTTCAGTATAGTTGAATGTCAATCCCATGAAGATTATAAGTACTAGTACTAAGTTTCTTTTGTTATCTAATTTAAAGAATAAATTATTGAATTAAAATAGAAAAGATTAAATAAACTAAAATCATCAATTTAAATAACAAACTAAATCAATAAACAAGAATTAAGTAATCAAATGAAAATCAAGATCTAGATGTATAATCCCCTAGAACCTTTCCATGCTTAAATCTATCATGATTAAATTATTAGCCTTAATTTTTTAGATCGATAGGAATTTTAAAGTTACAAAGCATTTCTTTTTTAAGAAATACAACCCCTATTCTTAAGTTGATTGATCGAAATCTTTTTCTAGTTAAAACATCTAAGGATGCAATAATTTGTTCTATAATCTCCTTTGATATACTTGACTCTACCCTAGAAGATTTATGTGGTTCTATCTATAAGATGTCATGCAACTTTTATATTATTCGTGTCATGATATATTCATACATATGATTTCTTATCCCCATATATGAAATTTGAAATTGGATAACAAAAACTAGCATATTTCAATTCAATCACAATAAGTAATTATAAATAATTCACAACATTAAACTAAAAGAATAAATCTAAAATAATAATGTTCATCCCATCTAGATCAATCTCAATTTAGTTCATAATAAATAAAAGAAAATAAAAATAATCAAGAAAGAAATAATATAAAAGAAATTATTCTCTTAGATCTTGAAATATTGATGTTCTTGATTGAATCTTCAAGGAATCCCCTATTTTGAATTAAATTTGCTTCTTTTTATGTTAAGACTTTCCATTGTAACTCTTTTTGACTACTTTCTAGTCTCCCCTTTGTTTAACTCCTTAATTAACTCCTTTTATTCTCAAGAAACTCTAAAACATTTCAAGAATCTTGCCCAACACAGGTCTAATATAGACCTTTATTCTTCAAAGATATAGAAAATCCTAATTTACATAAAAATCATCTGCAACATAAGTTCATTATACAGATGCACGTTGCACCTATATTAGATTAGCAACTCCTTAATCATACATCTAAGGATCATATTAGAAACATAAGTCTGAAGGCCATAAACACATGTCCATGTTTAGACCGATGTAGCAAGTTCTCAACGAAATAAAATGGACTAATTGTAGATTTTTTGAACTGTCAACAGTAATAACATTTATTACCTTTGAGAATCCGAAACACTAAGATCTATGTGACTATCGAAACCAAATCCAGATCAAGTTATACCTTTTTGCAGCGAAAATATGTAGAGAAACTGGTAGTAATGAGAAGAGCTAGTCAAATGTCGCACTTCTACCAATATCTACACTCTCGCGAGACTGAATAACCCCTTCTGATGTGCTAGCACCACTTTATGAGAACCATCTCTCTCTCTATTTCTAGCAAAGGATGTCTCCTTTAGGGTTCCTAAGTAGATGAGAGCAGATGATGTTCTTATGTCTTCTAGTCATACTATATATCCATATGTAAAACTCTAAAACCCAAAACCCAAGCCCTAAAGCCCAAATTTGATTAAGGCCTAATGAATGTTCAGTCTGCTTGGTGTGCAACTCTGTAGGCTTATTTAATATCAACAAGAGGCCTAATAATACTACATAATATTAAATAAGGTCGGAATACGACATTACCTAAATCAAAACTGATCAATTAGAGTACATTCTATAATTTGTTCATGGGCATATACCAACAGTCTCCCACTTGCACAAGAACCAATTATCCTCAAGTAGTCCCTTTGTCTCATATGTCTAGATTGAGCATAAGGTAAGAAATAGTGTCATCCTCATTAGGCTTAATCATGTTTCTTGATTTCAAAGTTAGACTTTAAAGAAAATGACTGACATTCACCTCATTTTTGCACGACCGTGCAACTTTTCAGTTTCAACTCATCAAGGGGCCCAAAGATATCTTTCTCCAGTTATATAGAAGAGACAAATTCCATCTTGTTCATCCACATTTCTCCGCATGATTCATAGTATGCCCGAGCATTGTTTTTATAATCACCTTTTATGGCTGAAATTTGACAATGTCAAAATAAACTAATCTACATGTAGGAAATCGTGACAAACTCAAGTCAAAGGACTATATTCAGTAGCTGTGATGAGAACCACTTATGACACTTATATAACAATCCTTAAAGTGTTCTCATAGTAGGTCGATCCAATTGCATGTTCTCCAATATGTATCCATGTGATTAATATAATATCTCCATATTTATGACCCCGTGATACATGGTCATATGTTAATCAACACACTAGTCTCGATAGTCATTATTATCCCTTACATTAATGACATTAACTAGGGACCTTTTAGAATAATTGTATCCATATTATAATAGGGTCTCACGATCAAGTCACGCACTTGATGACCAATTGTGAGATACACATTATTCATGGGATCATAATTCAAATTTATTTATAACTCTATTAAAAATGAATTTTGTAAACAATAACAGGGCATTACTAATGGATTATCCAAAAACATGTCACAAAATTACAATCTTATATAATCACACATTCAAATGTCTAATACCTAGTGCTCTAGTATGACGATCATGTTTAGCCTTCAGGAGGGGCTTAGTCAACGGATCAACTATATTAAGATTTGTTGACACTTTGCACACCTTCACATCACCTCTATCAACAATGTGTCGAGTAAGGTGAAAAGGCCTAAGTATTTGTTTGATCTTCTGATGAGATTTTGGTTCCTTAGCTTAGGCAATGACTCCATTATTATGAAAATAAAGATCCATTGGATTCACAATGCTAGGAACCACACCAAGTTTACTGATGAACTTTTTAACCCAAACGGCCTCTTTTTCTATTTCTGAAGTAACAATGTACTCAGTTTCTATTGTTGAATCAGCAACTGTGTCCCACTTGGAACTTTTCCAACACACTGCTCCACCATTCAGGTAGAATACAAATCCTGACTGTGATCGGAAGTCATCTTTATCTTTTTGGAAGCTGGCATCAGTGTAACCATTTACAATTAGTTCTTCCTCACCTCTATAGATCAAGAACATATCCTTAGTTCTTCTTAAGTACTTAAGAGTGTTCTTAACAGTTATCCAATGGCTTTCAAAATCTGCACAAGTACACAAAATGGCATACATTATAGACTTTATAACAGATGCATATGAGATTCTACTCATGCGGTTTCACTCATCCAGTGTCAAAGCTGAACCTTAGTCAAAACTATCCCATGTGACACGAGTAAGAAGCCTTTCTTAGATTCTTGCATATTGAATCTATGCAAAACCTTATCGATATAAGTACTTTGACTTAGTCCAATAAGCCCTCTCGATCTATCTCTATAAATCCTAATACCCAAGATGTATGCTGCCTCGCCTAAGTCTTTCATGGAAAAATAACTTCCTAACCAAGCTTTCACATATTGAAGCATAGGAATGTCATTTCCAATTAGTAGTATGTCATCTACATACAAGACTAAAAAAACAATTGCGCTTCCACTAGTCTTCTTGTAAACACAAGGTTCTTCTTCATTTCTGAGGAAACTAAGCTCTTTGATTGCCTCATTAAAACAAAGATTCCAACTCCAAGAAGCTTGCTTCAATCTATGAATGGATTACTAAAGCTTGCAAACTTTCCCAGGATTTATAGGAGATGTGAAACATTTAGGTTTTGTCATGTATAAATCCTCTTCCAGATTCCCGTAAAAGAAAGTTGTTTCCACATCTATTTGTCAAATCTCATAATCATATAATGCAACAATTGCTAGGAGGATGTGAATGGATTTAAGCATTGCAAGTGGGGAATAGATCTCATCATAATCAATATCATGAATTTGCTTGAAACGTTTTGTACACATGTACATTGGCATCCATGTCAACTTTCTTCTTGAAAACCAACTTACACCCAATAGTTTTTACACCATTAGGTAGGTCAACCAAAACCCATACTTTGTTTTGATACATGGATTCCATTTCACATTTCATGGCCTGAAGCCATGTATCAGAGTTAGGGCCCATCACTGCTTCCTTGTAGGATGTAGGTTCATCATCCTCTATCAGTAATAGATGATGATGTTCAGTCACCATGAAACCATATCTTATGAATTTGTGATAGAACCTTTCAAACCTATATAGGCCTGGTGTCACAGGTGTTGTTTCTACAATATTTTGTAGATCAAAATAAGGCTCCTCTTATGTTGGAGCATTCTCCTGTGACTCTTGAATTTCTTCAAGGTGTACTTTACTCCCACTAGTTCCTTTAGAAAGAAATTCTCTCTCTAGAAAGACACCATTTTAAGCAACAAACACTTTATTCTTGGTGGGATTTTAAAAGTAGTATCCTTTAGTTTCCTTTAGATACCCCACAAAGAAACATTTATCGGATTTGGTTCCAAGTTTTTCGGATGTTAACCTTTTAATATAAGCTTCACATCTTCAAATCTTTAGAAAAGACAAAATAGAAACCTTTCCTGCCCACATCTCATATGGTGTCTTTTCTACTACCTTCAATGGACTTCTATTTAGTGTAAACACAGCTGTTTTAAGAGCATATCCCCAAAAGGACAATGAAAGATTTGCATGAATCATCATAAATTGAACCATATCCAATAATGTTCGATTCCTCCTTTCAGACATATCATTCCATTGTGGTGTTGCAGATGGAGTGAGTTGTGAAATTATTCCACACTCTTTAAGATGGTCATCAAACTTTCGGCTTAAATATTCACCAGCTCGATCTGATCGAAGAGCTTTTATTGTCTTGCCAATTTGGTTTTGTACTTCATTTTGAAATTCCTTGAACTTTTCAAAGGATTCAGATTTATGTTTCATTAAATATACATAACCATATCTACTGAGGTCAATAGTAAATGTAATGAAGTAATGAAAACCTCTTTTATCAATAGAATTTAATGGTCCACATACATCAATATGTGTGGCACCCCACTCCCATTAGACATTTGTGCCAGTATGACATCAAACATTCGAGCACATGCCCGATCGAACTGCCATACCAACTATATCATTTTCACTTAACTCATGGCATCATAAATTAAAAACATAAGAATCACAGTGACTAAAACCCAAATTCCTCATTTTATTTCATAAGCAATATGTGCATTATCGGGTTACAAGATCGTCCATATATGTACAATATCAACAACCTATCAGAGTCTACAGATTGTCTAAAAAATATGCTACATATATGAGGAATTATACAAAAAGTTTGTCTAAATCCTTCAGTCCCAACTCACTGACCTTTGAGCCCTATTTTCTATCCAAAAGCAGTACTAGTTCTCTTCTAAATTGACTTAGAAGCTATATCATCTCTCTCGGACCTGAAAAGTCAATGTTGCAATTTTGGTAAGTTTTGCGAACTCCGTGAGTTAACAATCCTCGATGGTTCACTCTTATCACTTAACACAACAATTCATACAGTCATATAATTATTTCATTTATCCACATATAGCATCACAAAACACTTTGCACACAATTTTCACATTTCTCATTCAACAAAATTCAGTAATACATTGCAATCATTCAAATCATACATATCATGTATATATGCAATGTTCATGAGACTCACATTCATTTATTACTTTGTTGTGACCGAGTGTCTTTTTCACTGTCCCATATCTATTATGGATATCGGGCTCATTAATATTGTCCCTTATCTGTTAGGGATACAAGGCTCATTTTACATATTGAGCCTGAGGCTCAACCATGTTCTGAGCTTTAAGCTCTTTTTCACTGGCGACTCCTGTCATAATTACCTTTATCTTTCATGCATTCATGTAATAGAATGCACCACATGTATTCAATCAATCATTGTGTTCAATCAATCACACTCACATTCACTTTCACAATATCATTCTTATTTGTCATCGAACCTTGGTCTGACATTCAACATTTAAGTTGAGTTAACACATATTCTGTCAAATTCACATTCAATAAGCGCTTCCAATTATGGTATTAATGCATCAAATTCCTTGGACATTCAAGGTCTGGAATCAGTACATACATAATACATAACAATTTAATACAGAGTTTAAACCAACAATTAATCGAAGTAAGACCATCTTAGGTTACAGTTTGCTCCAGATAGCTTATTGCCTCGATGTCCCATCAATATATGGATACGCTCAGTCTATTTGCTCCTCTATATCATGCAAACATATATAACACACATTACTACTTTGTAAATTCATATGAATACTCAATCATATACACATGTATATGTGTCTTGTATAATGCATGTTCAATAACAAATCCCAGGTATATTTCCTTAATATACATCTCATAATCAATTAACAACACCTTTCAATCATTCTTTAATATCTAATAAACTTTACTCACTTTAATCACCTCATTCACAATCAACTAGGTTCATTCAAGATCTCATTTAAACCTAAATACCTCATATGGAAGCACCTAACCATTTGTTGTTTCAAACCACACATAAAAGAAGTATATTTGATGTTTATCCAATTTCCCACAATCGTGGGATTTGTTTGCAGAAAGTTTCTGCCCTCGCTAAGCATTCCCACAATCGTGGGAATTCCCAAGATCGTGGGATTTGATGGCAGAAAATTTTCTGCCTTCGTTAAGTATTCCCACAATCGTGGGATGCTTCTAGTAGAAGAATCCTAGCAATTTCTCCAATTTTTCCATCTTTTTCCAACTCATACAAGTTACTTCTATCATCTCATATACTTATTCAATCATTTCTAGCTTAATACACCATTTCCTCTTCATTCATAACTCCATTTCAACTCAATATCATACACACACAAATCAAAACACATGATTGATCATAAACACCAAAAATAGAACATATTCCTATACACTTTCAATTCCAAATTTTTGCACATATTCAACTCTAATTCTCATCTTTATTTCAGTTCTAAATATCATCTTAATTCATCTCAATTCAAGACATCGTAATACTCATTCTTATTATCTCTAAACTCATGAATTATCATTCATCTTAACACTATTTTAAACATAACTCTATTTACCTCTTCAATCCACACATCATCATATTTCAAACTTCCTTTTTCATAAACATCCATCCCTTAAATTTATCATCATAAATGCTTTTTACCAAACAATTCATGAACAACATTAACACTCTAAAATTTAGAACATGTTGTCTTTCATTATTATTACACCCACGTTAAAAGCCATATAAAAACTCATGACCAATCATCAAATCTCAAATCATCCATCATATTAGTTTCATCTACCACTACTTATGAAGATTAAAGCATTAACTTACTTGATTTAGCTTCAAAAATCTTCAAACTCTTCAAGATCTCACTTAACCCTAGCTCTTCATACAACTCACGCACATCATCATTCAAAATGGTAGGATTGGGACTTTAGTGAGAAATGAAAGAGAGAGTTAGATGGGAGTAGTCAGTGAAAGATGAGGGGGCTAGGTTCAACGTGAATGGAGATTGGTGAGTCAAAATCATGAAAGAGGGAGCAAGCCACGAAAAAGAAGAAGAAAACAATCCCTATAGGTTTGAACTAGGTTCTCTCATTTAACTAGTCCAATCAACTCCAATTTATACTCTAATTGTCTCCAAATTTTAATGACATATGTCATTAAATCCAAATGTCATTTATCAAAATTTTCATTGCCATTTGACTCATATTTCTACTACCATAAATAAATTTTCTTGCCACTTGGCATTTTTCCTAATCCTGAAAATACTCAAAATTTCAGTAAATTTCTAATTTTCTCCAAAAATTCTAAATCAATACTTATACATATCAATTCAATTTTCTCAATTATACCCAGAAATGTCAATGAATGCATGTACAATCATTTTAAGGTGCAAAATTTAATATTCACATATGTGTGTATGCTATATTATGCATGAGCATGAAATGCAATTTCCAATTTCCCAATTTCTCATTAACTCCTTCATGTACAGTATTTTAGGGTTCTAATCCTTAACATGGGATAACGAGATGTTACAGTATATATGAGTGCTAATAAATCACTAGCCCTCTGACTGTGTCCAGTAAAAGGCACCTTAGTCATTTTTCCCAATAAACAAGATTCACATGTCTCATATGATTCAAAATCAAAAGAGTTTAAAAGTCCATCATTATGAAGCTTGTGTATGCACTTCTCGTTTATATGTCCCAAATGACAATGCCAAAGGTAGGTGGGATTCGAATCATTGGATTTGAATCTTTTAGTATTTATGTTATAAACAGGCCTTTCTAAATTTAGAACATAAAGTCCATTCTTTAATTGGGCACTACCATAAAATATGTCATTACGAGAAAATGAACAACAGTTGTTCTTAATCATAAAAGAAAAACCTTCCATGTCCAAAAATGAAATAGAGACAATATTCCTACTTATAATAGGTACATGGTAGCAATTATTGAGTTCTAAAACCATGTTTGAAGGTAAAGATAAATGAAATATCCTTACAACTAAAGAAGCAACTCTTGCTCCATTGCCTACGCACAAGTCCACTTAACCTTTTGCCAAAAGTTCTACTATTTTGCAGTCCCTGCACATTCACTCAAATGTGAGAACCACAACCGGTGTTCAATACCTAAAATGTAGAACTAGAAGTAGCAACATTTACTTCTATAACATAAATACCTGAAGTAGAAATGTCATTACCCTTCTTCTTCTTTAGATCTTCCAAATATTTCTTGCAGTTTCTCTTCCAGCAACCCGACTCATTACAATAATGGAAAAGAACGTCATTAGAAGGACCAGGCTTAGTCTTTAGGTTAGGATTAGGATTGTGCTTGTTCTGATTCTTGGTCAAACCTTTGTCTTTGCTTTTCCCCTTCCTTATACTATTGCATTGTTTCTTAAATCCTTTCCCCTTTTGGACTATGAGGACCTTAGGGTTAGGGTCCTTCTTAATGTTCTACTCAGCAATCTTAAGTATCCCATGTAACACAGTCAAAGAATTAATTAGATTATGCATATTATAGTTCATAAAAAAAGTATCATAATCATCTGGCGGAGACTGAAGAATGATTTCAGTAGCTAACTATTGGCTTATAAAAAATCCCAATCTTTCCAAGTTCTCAACATGGCCTATCATCTTAATGACATGTGGGCTAACTGGGCTCCCTTTCGCTAGCTTGCACTCTAAGAGAGACTCACAGTTTGATATATCTCATTTTGTGCTTGTTCCTAAAACAGATTTTTCAGGCTTGTAATCATCTCATAGGCTTCTATGTTATCAAACTGCTTTTCAAATTCTGGGTTTATAGTTGCCAACATAAGATACCCAGCATCAAGAGCATCATCCTTATGCTTTTTATAAGCATTCCTTTCAACAAGGGGAGTATTGGAAAGAGGTTCCCTTTTGGGGACTAGCTTTTTAAGGACATAATCTTTCTTTTCTTGCTTGAGAACAGTTCTCAATTTTCTATACCAATCCAGAAGGTTTGAACCATTCAACTGGTCCTTCTCAAGGACAGATCGCAGTGAAAAACCTGATGAAGAGTTAGTGGTCATGATTATCTACAATAAAATGTGCAAAGTTTTAGTGACGTGTTCATTAATAAAACCCAATTCTTAACAATTAAGAATCTCCCACTATACTCATATATCAAATGTCCCTTATAACGAGTATAGTGGTCCAAGATCCATAATTCACTAAGACCCAAGTATGCTTTAGCTCATCTCCTGAATCTTAGTTATTGTTAAGTTGTCATTCTTGTACTAATTTTGGGATAAATTTCTTTAATGTGTTGAAATTATTATTCGAAATTGATGGAATTGTTTCTAAATTGTTCTCAAGTGGTTTTCAACACATGAAAGATGAAATTGGATGAAAAAGATGAAAAGAAAAGAAAGACAAATCGAATTCCCAGCTAACAGAAGAAATAATTGACTAAACATGGGCACGTGCAAGAAAAAAATCCTATCTGCAGAATTTGATTTCAAATCAGATTCGATCCATCCAAAATCTTTATGATTTTTGAAATCAAATTTTGCCTTATTGGTGGGGGTTTATGACCTGAAGATCTGGGAGATATATCTGTTAAAGATCATGATAAGATGAAGGAGGGAAGAGATTAAAAAACATAAAAGACATTCATTGTTCACGAAATTACTGTTCACACAGAACCTTAGGCTGAGTTTTACAATTTTTCTGCAACTTCTTTTCTTTTCTAATTTTTATGGTTTTAGGCTAGAATTTTCGAACTTTTTAGAAAAGACTAGGGGTGGAGACTTTATCTTTTTTTATTCTTTTATTTGTTCTTACTTTTGTTATGAGTAGCTAAACTTTTCTTCTTGGTTGAAGGGAATCGTGTTATCATCTAGTATGGTGAAATTTCTAAATAAATTTTATTTCATTGATGAATATTAACTGTCTTCCGAATTGTTTTTTATGATTGAATTGATTGATTTCTAGTGCGCAACTAGGAATTGATTTGTTTAATTTATGGCTATATTGGTAGGATATGACATTCAGTCTTGCTAATCACAAGTAGCAATTAGGATTGCCATCTTTACGTTAGCATTAGAAATTTTAAGAAGACGCTTAGGTAGATTAAATGCATGTCAAACATGTGTTGTCTTGTTGATTGGTTTCTTAGTTCATTGGTTTCTTAGTTCTTAAAGCTATTAATCGATTAAACTTAAGATCGTATCTAAGTTGTTGAGTAATAAGAATGTTTAGAATACATGTTTATATTCATTTAATCTGAAGAAAAAACACCCCCCCAATGAATGTTTGTTAATGGACTGAGTTTTATATCGAGGATCCACATTAGTTTGATAACATCGGTGACCTAAAACCAAGGTTTGTTCACTGAATTTCCATATTTGAATAATTTTATTTATTTTTAATTTCAGCTATTTTCAATTCCTTTAATTTACGTTAATTAAAACCCCCTCTTTGTTTTAGTTTTTAACTCGTAACAATTTCTAATAGAATTGCTCGTAAGAACAATCTCAACTCTTCACTAACTACATTTTCTTTTATTGCTAGAGTTGGTATTAATTTGGTTGCAGGCGACAGCGGTACCAAATTTTGGCACCGTTGCTGAGGAACTTCTTAACGGTTTATATATGTTATATGAGTAGATAAGACAACTCAATTGCAATTTGATTCAGAAATTAAGAAGACAGTCAAAAGACTGCGAAAACAGACGAAACAATAGAAACAAGTGCAAAAAATAGAAAGAATGGCTGCGAATCGCACTCTTCGTGAACTAGTCACGCCTACGGACGCTCAACAGCCCCACTGCATCAACTTTTCAAATTTAGGGGACAACAACACTTTTGAATTAAAATCTAGGCTGATCCATTTATTGCCTATTTTTAAGGGTTTACCAGAGAGGATCCTTACAAATATTTGAAGGAGTTTGACGTGGTTTACATAGGTATGAAGCCAAAAAAAGTGACGAAAGAGCAAATCAAACTAAGAGCTTTTCTCTTTTCTCTCAAGGATGATGCTCAATATTGGTTATACTATTCAGCTAGAGAAAATGTGCAAACATGGGCTGAAATGAAGAAACTCTTTTTTTAGAAATATTTTCCAGCATCGAGAGCTGCCAACATTTGAAAAGAAATTTATGGCATCCGAAAACACACGGGGGAGACTCTTTACTAATATTGGGAAAGATTTAAGAAACTTTGTGCTAGCTGTCCCTATTACCAAATAACTGACCAGTTGTTGATTCAATATTTTTATGAAGGCCTTTTGCTCACGGATAGGAGTATGATCGATGCTGCAAGTGGTGGAGCTCTAGTTGACAAAAAATTGACAATCACAAGGGACTTAATAAAAAATATGGCTTGCAATACACAACAATTTAGGATCCGTTCTAGCCATAGCTCAAAACATGTCAATGAAGTGAATGTGACAGCATTGGAGAAAAGATTAGATGACCTTACATCTTTAGTGCGACAACTGCGGTTACAAAGAAAGAAGAAGCAAAGGTATGTAGAATTCGTTCAATGTTAGGAGGACACCCTACTGACACATGTCCTATTTTTTAGGAAGAAAACGCAGAATAGGTGAATGTCGTAGGGGGTTTTGCTGGGCCAAATCAAAGAAAATATGACCCATTTTCTAATACTTACAATCCGAGTTGGCGCGATCATTCGAATTTACAACAGCAAAATACAACAAATTTTAGCAATTTAGAAAACTGTATGTGCCTAAACAACATCAACAAATGACATCCAATTCTTTGGAAGATATAGTTCAATCTTTGGCTACTAATACTTTGACGTTTCAGCGGGATACTCAAGCTAGTATCCGAAACCTTGAAAATCAAATGAGCCAAATGGCAACCGCCATTAATATATTAGAGGCACAAAGTTTTGAAAATTTTCCAACTCAACCGAAAATCAACCCCAAATATAGTGCTAAAGCTATCATGTTGCAGAGTGGGAAGGAATTGAAGGGACCACCACCGAAAATCTCTAAGAGAGAAATTGAGGAAGAAGCAACAAAGGAGGTAGTTGAACAACAACAAAAATGTAGACAAACCTAAAAAATTGGTTGTGCAACCCCCTTTTCCTAGTCGACTCAACAAGGCAAGGAAAGAGGAGCAAGAGAAGGAAATATAAGATATTTTCAGGAAAGTCCAAGTAAATATGCATTTACTTGATACAATAAAACAGATTCCACGTTATACTAAATTCCTTAAGGAACTTTGTACTTCAAAACGAAAGTTAAAATTTGATGAGAAAGTGCAATTAGAGGAGAATGTTTTAGCTATTTTGTAAAAGAAAAAGCTTCCACCTAAGTTTCAAGACCCAGGTACGTTCACTATCTCATGTAAAATTGGTGATTTGAGAATTGAAAAGGCTATTTTAGACTTGGGTGCTTCCATAAATGTCATGTCTTATGATGTTTATAAGTCTTTAAATGTGGGACCTCTCAAGGAAACTAATGTAGTGATTCAATTAGCGGATCGTTCAAATGCTTATCTAAAGGGTGTGTTAAAGGACGTTTTAGTTCAAGTGGGGGATATGCTTTTTCCAGCTGACTTTTATATTTTACAGATAGGGAGTGATGATGTATCTTCTTCAACCCCGATTTTGTTTGGAAGGCCATTCTTATAAACCACAAGAACAAAAATTGATGTTCATGATGGGTCATTGACTATGGAATTTGATGGTGAACTAATTAAATTCAATATATACAATGACATGAAAATTTCGGATATAAACAACCTGTAGTTTCTGTTGATTTTATTGACACATGGGTGCAGAAAAATTTACTATTGAGTGGAAGAGATACACTTGAAATACTCTTGGAGATGGGAGATGCATCACAGTGGCAAACCATGAAGAACTCGTTACTACCCAACAATGAATTGGAGGTGTTGTTTTGTAAATTGGAGAAATCCAATTAGTTAAAGAAGGGTGATGCCCGAAAAGATGAGTGGAAATTAGAGTATGAAGGTGAAATGATGAAGTTCCACTCATCAGAAATCTTAGAGCATCGTGCTAAGAAGGAGTTGACTTCGAGGGAAATTGCTCCAGGCTCCTCACGAAGTCTGAGCATGCTACCTGTTAGGCTCAAGCATCCATTCGATAATGGATGATGTATATATGCCAAGGGTCAAGCTTATGATCTTAAATAAGTGCTTGATAGGAGGCACCCCATTCATATCCCTTCCTTTTGTGTGTTTTCCTCTTTTATGCACATCTTTTGGGTGTTTGCTTTAAGTGTTTTACTTGTTTTCTTTGATTTGTTTTGTTTGTTGGCGTTTGAAAAAGAAGCTGCAATCATTCATTTCAAAGTTGCATAAGGTGTCTTCAATCTAAAGGAGTACTTCTGTTCCCATCCCTCTGTTGTGCTTTTATTATTTTTATACATTGAGGACAATGTTGGTCTAAGTGTGGGGGAAAGATTGGAATACATGTGTGTGACTATGTGGCCTTGCTTTTCTTTGATTTTTTTCTTTAAATTTTGTCTATTCTTTGCATACTTGTGTTTTGTGTTCAGCCATGAACCTTTGTCATATTAGTTTGGATGAGATTGAAGGTGTGCATGAAATTAAACTGGGCTATGTGAGTCTAAAATGAACCATGTTGATTAATTGCAATAACTAGTCTTATACACTTAGTCAAATTTTAACATTTGAGTGATTAGATAATATGTAGAATTAAGGTGAATTCTTAAATTAATCCTCTTGTGAGCGAATTTGAGCCTCAATGACATCATTTTTATGTCATTTTATTTCTTGATGTGTGATTATCTTCTAAGGTGAATTTTTCTCTAGAACTTGCTTGGAATCAACTTGAGACCATATCTATACTTTCATGCACAAAAATGGTAAATACCATATTTGTTTTAACCCTGTAGCTTAAAAAGTCACCCTAATTCGATATCCTTTGTTAAACTTTTTGAACAAGCAACTTAAATCTCTCATATCTTCACCCTTCACAAATGTAAGTAGGCATTCTAACCACAAATCATGTTACACTTATTTGGAGAGATATGGAAAGCAAGGAAAAGAAAAGATGAAGGAAATTGAAAAGGTTTAGTTTTGAATTGGGTGTTTACTGCTGTCATAAAAAAAACCAAAAAACAAAAGAAAAAGAGAAAAATATATAGCAGTGAAAATTTTTTTTGAAGTAAATTGTCTCTGCAGAATATATTGTTGACTCTTTTGCAATTGAAATTGTGTCTCCACAAGTAGTTAGGTGCTTTACTAATGTTTATGATTTTTGCCCTTTTCCATTTATCAATCCTTACGTTGACCTATAGCAATACAACCTTGAAAAAGTCCTTTTGATTTATGCATGTTTGTATTTCAAGTGGTGAAGAATTGGTGAAAAAGCAAGCATATGGTAGAATATTTGCATCGGAAGATTTTGAGCGAAACAGTTTAGCCTTAAACACTTGAGTGTAAAGAGAGAAATCTGTTAGAAGAATTCACCTTGTTTCCATACTTGCCTTTGAACAAGAATGTTTTAATTTGATTTTGTTTATTTGTATCAGTGAAAAGTGATTATCATATGTGTTTCAACCTAAGTTTTGATGGCTAATTTTAGTGGATTGTGTGCACTTAATATTAAGAAGGACGAATTGATAAAGTGTAATGGTTTGGCATATTTGCTCGAGGATGAGCAAAAGATTGGTGTAGGGGAATTTGTTAAGTTGTTATTTTTGTACTAATTTTGGGATAAATTTCTTTAACGTGTTGAAATTATTATTCGAAATTGATGGAATTTTTTCTAAATTGTTCTCAGGTGGTTTCCAACACATGAAAGATGAAATTGGATCAAAAAGATGGAAAGAAAAGAAAGACAAATCGAATTCCCAACTGACAGAAGAAATAGTTGACTAAGTGTGGGCACGTGCAAGGGAAAAGCCTATCTACAGAATCTAATTTCAAATCATATTCGATCCATCCAAAATCTTTATGATTTTTGAAATCAAATGTTGCCTTATTGGTGGGGATCTATGACCCGAAGATCTGGGAGATATATATGTTAAAATCACGATAAGATGAAGGAGGGAAGAGATCAAAAAGCATAAAAGACATTCACTATTCACAAAATTATTTTTCACACATAACCTTAGGCTGAGTTTTCCATATTTGAATATTTCTGTTTATTTTTAATTTCAGCTATTTTTAATTCCTTTAATTTACGTTAATTAAAACCCCCTCTTTGTTTTAGTTTTTAACTTGTATAACAATTGCCGTTAGAATTCCTCGTAGGAACGATTTCAACTTTTCACTAATTACATTTTCTTTTATTGCTAGAGTTGGTATTAATTTGGTTGCAAGCGATAGTAGTACCAGTTGTTTAGGTAAACAACTTTTTCTAATTATATCATATATAAATCTTAGTTGTTGGGTGACATCTTATGTCCCGGCTCCTAACTTTATGCCTCAAGGTTCAAAACCATTTTGGTAACCTCATTAAGTAAACCATTTCTCACTTATAAGTACGGTTACCTATCATGTTAGACTTAAATAATTAAGAGCATCTTGCTTTGGCAAGCCCATTACTCGACAATTCAAGTCCTTACAGGTGTAGAATTGGAAAGGCATGAATTATTACTTAATATTGTTAAAGGACTAAGTTTATTATGACTTTGTTGTATACGTGCATAAAAGAAATTATAAGTAAAATCATGAATAAGGAAAAATTAACATGATATCGTATGACCCTTAAACTATGAAGATCTAATCTCCAATAGGACTGTCTTGTAGCAAGTGGATCATCATCCTCGTACCTCCACCGCAGTTATTTGATTCTTCAATTAACTTGAAAGGTACAATATTACAACCGAAACTAGTAATAATCTAATTATTACATAAAAACATGACAACACGCAAACCGTATCCAAAATTGCATAAATACATAATGACACGCAAGTCATATCTAGAATGTAAATCAACTATGGGCCATACTATTCATCATTCATAATCAAGGCAAGATATCAAATATAAAAGCATATAAAACACCAATCATAAGAAAATATATGATCAATATAAAACGCAAAATTTGGCAGGGTTAGAGGGTCGCACCCCCTACAGGGTCAAGGGGAAGCGCCACTCTCGGGGTCCAAGGGGCAACTAGTTCAATCACATGGAACAATCGATAGAACCCCTCATTTAATCATATCGAACAATTGACAGACCCCCTCATTTAATTATATCGAACAATCGATATAACTCTTAGTTCAATCACATTGAACAATTGATATAACCCCTCATTCAATCACATTGAATAATCGAAAAATCCTAATTTCACTATATTAAACAGAATTCAATTTCAATAAACACAAGTGTGGCTTTGACACCACTGTAGATTTTTTAAACTGTCAACAGTAATAACATTTATCACCTTTGAGATTTGAAACACCAAAACCCATATGAATATTGAAACTAAATCTAAATCAGGTTATAACTTTTTGTAGTGAAAATATGCAGAAAAACTAGTAGTGTCAAGAAGAGCACGTCAAGTGATGCACCTCTACTATTATCCACACTCTCGTGAAACTGAACAACCCTTTCTGATGTGTTAGTACCACTTTTTGAGACCTCTCTCTCTATATATTTCTAGCATAGGCTATCTCCTTTAGAGTTCTATCTTCTAGTCATACTATATATCCATATATATAGTAAAACCCTAAAGCCCAAAGCCCAAATCCGATTAAGGCATAATGAATATTCAGTTTGTTTGGTGTGTGACCCTATAGGCTTATTTAATATCAATAGGAGGCCTAAACTTCTTTTAGGCCCACAAGTTATAAGCAATCTTTAGTAAGACATAATAATTACCTAATATTAAATAAGGTTGGAATACGACACTACCTAAATCACAACTGATCAATTAAAGTACATTCTATAATTGGTTCACGAGGCATACACCAACACTAATAGCGTACACAGCATAGAACATAGGACTATCTTTGACCAATTTTCTAAACAGAGGTATATATTCAACTTGTTTTTGTCTAAATTCATCCTAAAAGATTTCCAACTTGGCTCCAACTTCTCAGAATTCATTCCTTCTTCATTAGGGAACTAAAATAAGGCCTTTAAACAAAAATAGGCCATATTAAGTACCAAATCATATAAAAATTATCCAAACATAAGAAAAATTATCTCAAAAACATGCTAAGAACATACTATATTTAGCGCTCATCAAAATCTCTTCCTCAAGTTATATCTTTCCGATCATCTTGAAATTCAAATTTGCTCATATTACTTCTCCGTGGTAAAATTCATCATTCAATTTATCTCACTTCTAACCATCATTGAAACTATCTTAGAGAAATCAACATGTTTTAGATATTCATTAGGAATTTGTGGCGATTATTCCTTTTATAAATTAGTTATGGCTGTATCTTATAACCCCAATTAATATCTAATATCTCTAAACATCATATTTAGATGTTCAAGCTATTGTTGCATAGTTTGAATAATAAGCGTATCATCCTTCCTTCCCCTTTCAACTATATCCTAATTAGATATGATTCTACCTTCAAAAGAATGTTAATAATAACATCATAACACTATCTTAGGTATTCTCTCATTTAATGTCACTTTATTCACTGGTGTTTCACCCTAAATTTCTAACTTTTCTCTATTGATACTACTCACAAACTCGTATATTCCCACTCGTTTTCCCTTTTGATTTTTTATTAAACTAAATAAATAAAGGAGTAGACTCTTAGTATTCAATCAATCTTAAATCTTGATGGAGGCAAAGACAAGTAAGAAGATAACAGCAAAAACAAAATGAAAGAACTCAAAATATTAGGAATAATTGCAATAAATTATAGATTCTAATTGGGAGTTGTACTTAGGCAATAATCTTGAATTTTAAACAAGATTTACAGTTGTTACTAGAATGAGATTAGACTTCCTTAAAATAGGCAAGAAAAGTATAAAGACAAAAATATATGTTTCCTAAAACTTGTTGAATGATAATTTTCCTCCTTTCTTATCGTAATAATGTTCATTGTTTACTTATTTGTAGACTTTAAAATATATGAATAAAAAAGAGGACATGAAGAAAAATGCAGGAATGAAATAAATAAGAAATCAATAGATTTAAGAATGAGAAAAGGAATGTATAAAGAAAATCAAGAAAGAATCAAGAAAATAGGAAATAAGAACAAATAAATGATAAATATAATATGATTTTAGAATTAAAGAGAATTAAAGCTCTAATACAGAAACTTATACAAACTCCAAGGATGAAAATGTGGCATCCAATATAATTTAATTGTAATCAATTCCCAAAGAAGCTTTGAAGAACAAAACTTGGTTGATTCATTTAAAGATGACGATCTACTTGATGAGACAAACAGGAAAATTTTTTTTGATGTTTATTAAAAGTTGCATGATTATTGCCTCCAGAAATGTTTGGTTAGTTAAGTTACAGCCAAAGTAATAAAAGGATTTTCTTTCTTGACTTTAAAAGGTATAGTCTTTAAGCCACTTTCGACTAATTTTCTGCTTTTATACAATTTTGAGATTATGAAAACTTGGGATTATGAAATTATTAATTTTCTTTGTACATGTTTGAACTTCTGAAATGAATCAAAGTAATGAGATGGACTTAGAAGGCCATATTTCTCAACTTGATAAAATTAGTGTTGCTAAGGTTAGTCAGGTTGCTCTTCATATTGTGTAGATGCTGTGTGATTATTGTATGTGATTACCAATCTTTCTATTAGTGAATGTAAACAATATAAGAAAAGCTATAACATTTTCTTTAGTTTTTGACACTGATACATTAGCTTGCAAGAAGCATGTGGCATGAACAAAATGAAGCACACACCTCTTATATTTATCTTGCTAAATATTTGTTTATAATAATTCTCGAAATTTAATGTTATCCCTCAGTGCTCAATATATCCACCATAATATCTCATATTGAATAGAATCTCGTCCTCATCATAATTGGATATCTACTCACAAATTGTAGCTATCTGTTAAGAAGCTGGAATGTATACAGTACGAAAGAACAAGTACGTTATATTTCCAAAGAACTTTAAGAAAGGTTACAAAGCCAATGTGAAGAAGCTTGACACCGACTTCTAATTCTACAAATGATGAAGAGTTGTTGAAGTACATGTAATTTTCCTTGTAATAGTTGAGGATTGTAGAATTCGCTTTTGTATTTTGTAACAATAAAAGCACATGCAATTTGCTTTTGTATTTTGAATATGTTTGAATTTTACAATTCCTTATAGACTATATATTATATATAAATGCAACTTTTTAGTTGTTTACATTTGATAATACGTACGCAATTAAGACTTATATTAATATCAATATATATTTTTAATGTATATATGGATGTTACCTACATAATGACAAGACTTTGATTTTACGTTAAATGATATTAGTAACGAAATAATAAATTGTTGTTTTATTATTACAAATTGTTGCCTTAAAAAAATCACTTTGTTGCCTTATAAAAACTTAAAAGTGTTGCAATATTTATTTAACATTGTTGCTATAGTTTAAAACTAATGAATTGCCTTAGTTAAAACTTAAACTAACATTTTTTATTGCCTAATCAAAAAATTATATTGCATTATACTTATTGCAGTGTCACTTCTTGTAACAATATGAATTATATTGCCTTAATAAAAAGGTAACGATAATTATACTTATAGCTATACTTTTGTTTGTTGCGTAAAGTACTTTTTGCCGTATTGATTCTTCGAAAGAACCCATATTCAACAAGATGACGAAGCCAATTCATCAAATAAAAAAAACTAAACTTTTTATGCTATCTTTTTAACTATATTATTTGTACTTTGTCTATAAATATTTATACCATTCTTATTCCCACCACTTTTTGTCTATGAAAAAATCTCTCAATAACACTTTATATTATACTCATGGTCAACGAAAGTTGGAGTTTAGAATAAAAAGTAAAAGAAATGATATTTTCTTTTTTAAAGTAACTTTAAAAATTAAAATTAAAATTAAAGATTTTTAATTTTATTTTTCACAAATTTCTTCTCTTAGATTTATATTTAAAATAATGATAAAATATATGTGATAAGGACCAACTAGATATTGATATACCAACTTAACTTAGCTCTTAAACTAAATCTCAACCAATTAAACTCGATTCAAACTAAAAATTTATAATAGTTTAAATCCATTTTAATTGGTTCGAGTCAAGTTTCGTATCAATAATATTTAATTGCGATGTTTATGCTATATATTTTTTATTTTTTTAAAAGGGCTTTACGAAAATTAAAAATTATCACAAATTTTAAAAATGAAAGAAGTTTTTTAATTATTTAAACTATAGGTGTTGAGAATAACCATATGTGAGCGTCTCACATTAAAGAAAAAGGGGAAAGAAGACTAACATATAAGTCTAGTGAGCTACTTCACATATTGCTAATTGGTTTTAGGATGGAACCTCACTTGGGTTTGTGTGTAGTCTAACTTTTTTCCCGGTGTGGCCCGTAGGCTCATTGCAAATTGACATGGAATTAAAGCTAATGAAAATCTTGGTATACTATTTGCCCTAGAAGATTGTCCATCATTTAAGCAACTGGAGAAGGATTTGAAGTTTGCATAGAACAAGTGACTCAACAATATTGTTTGTTTTAAAAGGGGGCCCATTTGACCTCAATCAGAAGTCCAACCCTAATGAGAATTGTTTACATATATCTCCAAATTGCCCAAGTAAAAAGGGACTTACATGTGAGGGAGAGTGTTGAAAATACCTACATATGAGTGTCCCATATCGAAAGAAGAGGGAAAAGAAGACTAACATATAAGTCTAGTAGGCTACTCTACTTATTGTCGATTGATTTTAGGATGAAACCTCACTTAAACTTACGTGTGGTCTAATTTCCATCCTTATGTTCGCCGATAGGGCCATTGAAAATTGACAATAGGAAATTAATGCATAATTTATCCAAAATAAATGATTTATTAGGAATTTGGCATATGAAAAAAAGTTGTAGACTTGGATATGAATTATCTATTAAAAAATATTATTTTTCTCTTCTGAGTGTTTTGTTACAGTTCCACCAATAAATCTAAAGTCAACATTTGTTTCAGCATTAAAATAAAAATCTCCATAACGACATATTGATTTTAGGAATTTAAATTTTCAAATCTTAAAATTTCAAGATAAAGAGTTTATATATAATGGGATGCCACTTAAAATGCTAACATGATATTAGCGACCTTCAAACTAAAATAATATTTTTCAAAAAATTATGTGAATATGAAATATAAGAAGTATAATTTGGAAAAAAAAACAATAAACAAATGATAATATGCTAATTAAAATTATATCTTTTGGGATGAAAGTGTAAAACTCCATATTACTTGTCAAATTAATCTCCTCTTAATGTCCATTCAATATCTTGCTAAAATATGCAAAGAAGGAAATAGACATCACAATTTGTCACCGGCATCACGATCATACGATTAAATCTAACGGTCCATAGATTGTTTCAAAGTTCCTCAACAGTATACTGTATTACACATTATCACTTCTCCGACTGGTGTAAAAATCTTTCACAAGTCCTCCCTTTTTGTCCCTTCAAGGCCTCTTTTACGATGATACCAAAGTGACCCACCACCAACCACCGTTGGATCTGGACCCCCAAAATGCAATCCGTATCATCGAGCAAGTCCTCAGCCCTCCGTAAGCCAAGGGGAAGTCACTGAGACATGTAAAGGAAATGCCTAGCAAACTCACCGGTTAGATATAAGGTCCCTTCACTATTTTCTCTATAAATTGCTCTCTCTCTCTCACTATACAGTATCAATTAAGAATCAGGTAATGTTTCTTTTAACCTGGGACTTGTTTTTTACTAGAATTTTTATTGATTTCTTATTGCATTTTTATTTGGGTTTTTTTTCCTTTTTCGATTTTTGGGGAAAACACTAATTTTAAATATTTTGAACTTGGTATTCAATATCTGAAATTTTGTTCATTTTTTGTGTTTTCGTAGTCGGAAATGGAATTTTGCATCTGGGATTTCCATTTCATTGTGTTGTTTAATGGCTTTTGATTGATTCTTTGATTGGTTGGACTGTTTATTTTGTGGTCGTTTTCATTTTGGTATAATGGGTAATGATTGTGGTTTTTGGTTATTTTCTAATCTAGGGTTTTAAGGAGGTGTTGAAAATGGAAAATGGGGTGGAGAGAGTATATGGTCAGGAGATTGGGGAGAAATGCCTTGTTGAAAATGAGGCTTTTTGGGATAAGGTGAAGGATGGGGTCCTGATGGGGTCCAGTGAAGAGGGGATACAGAAGAAGAGGTCTTTGAGGAGGCAAGTGACTCGCAAGAGCAGTTGTAGGAGCTGGAAGAAAAATTTGAATCAGAGGTTAGCGTTGAATCTATTGGTGTTTCTAGTTTAGTGGCTGTTGTGGATAAAGATTCAGCTGCAGAAACTTTTGAGGAGGCAATTGGCACTCATGTTGACGTTGGAATTTTGTTAGACTTGGTTATGGTTATTGGCAAAGAGAAGGTGGATGATTTGGTTGGTGTAGAAACCAGTGATAAAATTGATGAGGGATGCACTCCCAATAAAGATGGAAATGTTGAACCAAATGCGGGAAAGGATGTCGCTGAAGGTTTGGTATTGCGTGGTGAAAGTGCAGTTTTGAAGGCCAGGGATTAGGTGCCTCTTCAGTTGGAACGTGAATCAAGTGGGGTGATTTTGATGGAAAACAAGGACAAAGAGGAGTTAAAGGTTGATAATTTAGAATGCCAGGAGAATGGGGACTTGATATATGCCTTTGTTGAACCTCAAAAGGTTAAGGATGATAGACACAATGACAACCTGGCTGTGATGGATAAAAAACTTCAAGATGCTAAAAATGGTCAATTGACTGGCCATAAACCTGCTTATGATTCTGGGAATGAAGCTCATAAATGATGAACTTTTATCAAAAGATAGGGTTGCTGAGGATGGGGAAGTTCAATGTAAATGTAATAGTGGTGTCAATGATACATCAGTTGTAGCCCAGTCAGAGCTTGATGGTGAACCTTGTGATCTAAAACTTGTTTTAGCTGTTGTGTATGCATTTGTGTCAGAGGTGTCAAATTCACCTTAGAACTCTGTAACTGAGGAAATACATGCTGATGCAACTAATCTGGTGGTGGAGGAAAACAATAAGGAAATCATTGCAGATGCAAGTACTCTAGTGTTGGAGGAAAGAAGGAAGGAGATTCATGTTGGTACATCTGATCTCGTAGTGGAGGAAAAAAGTAAAGATATTCATGGTCGTGTAACTAATCTGGTGGAGGAGGAAATGAATAAGGAGATCCAAGTTGATAGTACTAATCTGGAGCCAGTGGAAAAGGGCAAGGAGATCCAAACTGATGCGAGTAATTTGGTAGAAGATATATCAAGTCTGCATTGCCGCATTTGGATGAAATAGTTAATGGAGTTGAAAATAATAGTGTTACGACTGAACAGCTTGGAAACAAAACTAAAAAAGATAGTAGAGCTAATGAAGTTCACCCCACACCAGATCTTGCTTCTTCATCTGGAAGATCTGCTAGTTCTACCAACCTACTTGCTCGCCTAGCTGGACTTGGGCGTGTTGCCCCACTTTTGGAACCTATGCCTAGGGCAATGCAGCCACCACGTGTTAATGGAACTATTTCTCATTTGCAATCCTAACAGGTTGATGATACTACTAATGGGGAGACAGAGGAGTATGATGCAACTCGTGAGAAGTTCCAAATGATAAGGGTCAAATTTTTGCGGCTTGCTTATAGGCTTAGGCAGACTCCACATAATGTTGTTGTGGCTCAAGTTTTATACAGGTTGGGGTTAGCCGAACAGCTGCAGGGGAGGAATGGGGGCCGTGTTGGTGCTTTTAGTTTTGATTCTGCAAGTGTCATGGCAGAGCAACTTGAGGCAGCTGGACAAGAGCCACTTGATTTCTCTTGTACAATAATGGTTTTGGGAAGAACAGGAGTTGGTAAAAATGCAACTATCAACTCCATTTTTGATGAAGTAAAGTTCAGCACTGAGGCTTTCCACTTGGGTACGACAAAGGTTCAGGATGTTGTGGGCACTGTTCAGGGGATTAAGGAACAAGTTATTGACACGCCGGGCCTTTTTCCTTGTGGATCTGACTAGCGACAAAATGAGAAAATCCTTCACTCTGTTAAATGTTTTATCAAGAAAACACCTCCACATATCGTGTTATATCTTGATAGGTTGGACATACAGTGTAACATCCCCTCACTTATGGGAAAGGGCAATGTGGTCTTCTTGAATGGGTTAGAATAATTGAAAGTGTCTTTATCATATTCATGCATTCATATATGCATATGAATAATAATTAGTGAAATTTTTTGCATATGAAATGTTTGAACATGCATGCATGACTTTTTCCCGGTTTTGATGTGAATGATTGTGATTTATTGAAGAGTGCCTT
>JANQBM010000222.1:41895355-41909295 GCA_025594535.1 Erythroxylum domingense
TTTAAAATACTCCTAACCCATTCCAATTTACCAAAATGACCAAAATGCCCTTCCCATAAGTGAGGGGATGTTACATTTTATCAAGATATTTTTATGATTTTTGTCATTTTGTGAATGTAAATGCCATGAAAATTTATCTCTAAAGCATCTTCACAATGTTGGATTTATAATATATTGAAAATATTAATTCATGGATGAAGATGATAATTCATACACATTTATATTTAATCAATTGTATATGTAGGCACATTAATATATTATGTAATCCAATTTAACTTAATATATGTTATAATAACAAATAAATTGAATGCGGAAGAAATCGATGTGCCTACTATTATTGATGTTTTTGTTTGGAAAGTTTACATTCTTAGAATTTTTCTAAGCTCTCAGTTCTAAATTGATGGTGTATTTTTCATAAGGGTAAAAGGAGTATAAAGACCCAAAACTCTGCAAGTAAAAATATATCAATATGCTCCCATGAAGCACATTGATAGTTACCACAAAAAATTTAATATCCATTAATTACATAACATAAGACTACTTATGAGTATTAAAACTATCTAGAATATGAAAATTTTGTTGTGAACTTTTGACATAATCACCGAAGAAACTCACGTCCAACAGCTTCAAAACTCATCAATCGGACATGTATTTCATCTAAAAAACATACCAATAATGCAGCTGCCAATTATAAATCATATAATGTTCACAAAGATACAAAGAAAACCTAGCTGCTATTAATAATCAATCGGTTGCTTATTTTTCATGTAAAACCTATAGATCAAGTAGTGCAATAGTTCATGCACATATGTAAAAATGCAACTACAATAATCAATTAGTTGATTGCATATATTTCTCTCACGGAGCTGATGGTCATATACAAAAACGCAACAACTAAAAATTTGTTAAATCTACAATAAATCTTATCCATGTTTATCTCCGCCAAAACATGTTTATTTTCAACAAATCTAATCTTTTTTAAGATTCTATCTTATTTAAAATTTCGTCTTTCTATATTATCTTATCTTCCAAAAATATTACATAATTCAGTAGAATTCAACTTCTTAACATAAAAGATATATCAAATATATCCAACTATAAATAATACTTAAAATAATAAATAAAATAGCTTCGCATAATAAATATTAGTACTGAGAAAGGAATAAACCAGTCGTGGGTGCAGAAGTTGAGATATGATTAGCATAGTACCTTAATCAATATGTAAACAGTCAAATAGATAAATTTCAAATTTTCAACAATCTCATATCAAATTAAATTGATAAATATAGATACCAAGGGATAAAAGTGATTGGGGTTTGACAATATTAATTAGAATCCTCTTATTGTGATCTTAAAAGACCTCGTTGAGAGGGTGAGTAATGCAAAAAGAGTATTACTAATATAATATTTACAAAATTTTATTCCAAGGACCACATCAAAGCATAACTAAGAATTCACTTAAACATGCCCCCGGGGCATAGCTCAACTGGCAAAGACTTGGGTGGTGTAGTGCCTGCCGTGCTGGCGATCTGCAGGGTGAGGGTTCGAATCTTGGGGGTAACATTTAAGATTTGAGCCCCTTGTATGATGAGATCAGTGGGTAAGCTCAAGTCCCTGGTCAGTTGAGGCACATCCCGCGATTTAACTCCTCCATCAATCTTAAGGATACGGGCTATGGGGGCTCCTAATGTTAGAGTTCAACATTTTTTTCAAGAATTCACTTAAACATTACAAAATTTCAGCTTAAACATCACGTCAAAATTGAAAGATCAATGTAACATCAAGGACAAGAAAGGTTCGATTAAACTAAATGATTAAATATAATTAACCTATGTCGTATATGTCTTTTTATGTAATTATGTAAAATTCTTTGCAAGTATGTCTTAGGTCATTGCTCCTAAAGAATTTTGTTCTTTTATATGGCTCAAGGCACTCATGATTTCCTTCATGTTATCTAGTTTTTTTTTTAATTTCTTGCTCGTGCGCCTCTATTTCTAACTTTTCCTTCTCCTTTTGCAAGCTAATAAATGTCTTCTCTTCTGCATTTAGATTCTCCAAATTCGTCAACACCCTTATCAATGGTCATGCCAAGCACTTTTTGTACAACTTCAAAACCCTCATCTTCCATTTTTGCCGACAACTCCTCCACTATCACATAATGCTCCTGCTTCTTCTTCCTTCCCTTCATCTATAGCCTCTCCTTTACTTTGTCCACAATTCAAGTCTAGATCTTTTTCTCATCCTCCCATATAAGTAATTTATTGAATGCTTCTCTAAAATCATTGAAACTCATACCCATGTTTAATGATGGTATCATATTTGCCGAGACGGTAACATGACAGCCATAACATCAAACTTTAATTTCTTTAATAACTGTAATGAGCAGATATAACAGAAACCGTCGAAGCCAGTGGTAATCTCCTCATCTTGGATCGGAAAACTCATATGGAAAATCTCAGCTCCTGCATCACAACGGGCATCAACTGGCAACGTTTCTCCTCAAGGTCCCATTTGAAAGCAACAGCATCGTCTATACGACATGAAAACGACGGGGATACTCTGATTCGAAGCGATGACAACATAAACCCAGCATCTTCGTCAACTTCGCCAAGAGGGAACGAGCTCCATACCTTGAGACGTTTCAACAAGAATGAGGTGCTCTTCGATACACCAGAGCCAGATGGGTATCACTCTTAAGAGAGTAGCCCTATAATTTCAACACGGTGGTTCCCACTTTCCCTTATCACAAAATAAAAATAAAAATAAAAATGAACCAAACCGGATTATATTCGTAGTGGATGGAGATCCTTCTCCTCTTTCTCTGAAAATGACACATTTGAGTTGTCATGATTTCCTTGGATAACTGTTACTACTACAAAGACAGCTCCTATTACCGTGCTTCATTTGATAAAATCTAATCCAGTCCTATTGTACAGGGCAAAATTTGCAATCATTTTGCAAATGAATCATGAAATTGGTTATTCTTCTAGAAAATGAATTTCGATTAGGTAAAACACATCTTTGTCATCATGACCGTCACCCCATCTTGAATCTTAACCAACCATAAGTTATCTTTCCTTACCATTATTGGTCTTTTTTCTTAGACCACAACTACATACAAGAAGAAGCAAAAATTCCATAATTGACCTCAATGCTTAAAGCTCCATTACTAGTACTACTGGTTACTGCCACTATTTATGGTGTCAGCTATTTTCTTGGAAAGTCTTTTCCTTCCTAGCTTTATCTCTCCCAGCTTTCACTGTTCCTTGAGAAACAGTCCTCTCTAAGAAAACAAACGGTGTTCAATTATTATTCACACAGTGTACACATATTAAACCTACTTGGGAAATTTATGAAAGGTGTCCGAACTCTCAGGAATTTATGTTAAGCTCTGTGACTGGTTCACTAAAGTACAGAACCAGGAACAGAGCTACCGCCCATCTTCCCCCTTTAATGGCAAAAGGAGTAACTTCTGTCCCCCAACTTTTGGCGCCAATTTGCTCAAAAAGATGAAAGTGTGACCAAGAATGAAACCAAGGCCTATCCGCATGAACAGTAAGCTGAGTCAGCACAGTACAATATGTTATGGATAAGCATTTTATTTCATTGTCAACCATGACCAAGCATATCCATACGACCATAAATTAAATCCTCTTAACTTCTATATATGTCTTGAAATCCCCTCTCGTTTTAACCATCCCAATCCGCCATTCTACAGTTTTCTATCTATTTCTCCAACAATCCTCTTGACATTCTACATCACGATAAATAAAATCAAGAATTTCAGCATCTACAAGAACCAGAATACCACAAGAAGAGTTTGAAGAAAAGGGAAAGATTTCTGATGGCTTCAACTTGTTCATTATATGAAGTACTAGGAATCCCAGTGAGTGCAAGTGGCCATGAGATAAAGGCTGCATACAGAAAACTAGCAAGAACATGCCACCCTGATGTCGTCTCTGTGAACCAGAAGGAAATTTCAGCCACAGAGTTCATCAAAATCCACACAGCATATTCCACGTTATCAGACCCTGATAGACGCGCAAATTACGATAGGGATCTTCACAGTCGCTGTCGGCTTTTCGGATCTTCTCTGAAATCAGCAACAATGGCTGCTGCTTCTGGGTACTCGGGAAGAAACTGGGAGACCGACCAGTGTTGGTAGAAGGACTTGAGCACTTATGTGCTTCTATGCTTCGATTCAATTATTTTGTAAACTAAAAGTCGTATATTTAGTAATCACTTTCCAGGACGTAGATTATAGTCTGTTAATCCGTTTCCAGTCATCTGTCGTTATATTTTTGTATGATAAGGAACAGGGATCGGAGTAACAGGGGAGAAATAAATAGCGTATATCGATGTCTAACCAAGTTTTGTACTTATAAAGGTGGAACTTGATTCCACATCTGTACTGCATTAATAGATATTGATGTTATCTTCGGTCACCCTCTTTTGCTCTCCGCCATAAGCTGATTGACTTCATATCTTTTCCTCTTCTGTTATTATAGATAAAACTGCCATCTTGGCCACCATAGGTTGGGAAGCTTGAAATCTTTTAAGCGAAAATGGAATAGATGGTCCCCATTGCAGAATTGCTCAAAAATATTGTTGCAAGTAAAACTTGAACAGCTCATTAATCTGACACACAAAGGAAAAGTAAATGATAGACAGATAGAGGCGGCGACTAGCTAGCGTGAAGAAAGTACATGGTTCCTAGGATATTTTTCGACCAATCAATTTGATCCTCTTGTTTTTTCTTTGCAAGGGAAAAGTAGTGTTACATTTACCCTTTAGCACACCGAAAGTTCTATGTGAAGCAACTTCAGAGACATTGTAGCTCTGCGAGAACAACAAACCCGGATCTTGTTTGCTAAAAAAAGGTTAAATCCATCACAAACCAACTCTACCATTTGATTACTTAATGCAATAAATTTCCTCTTTATCCTTATATCTAAGTGAAAGGTTTTGTCTTTGGCTCTTTGCCTCATTTCTTCGGGTAGTAATGAGTTCACTCTGCGAAAAGTATGAGTTCAGACATCAATGAATTGAATAGAATAGTAAATGTTTAAAGCAAAAGCGTTGAGGATATTTCACGAGCAAGTAGAGTTAAGTTGACGGAAATTGAAAGAAAAGAAGTGGATATAATCCTAGGTACTCAAATTTTGTTAGATATTATTGGAAAGAATTGAATTATAATTGATTCCGACACTCACCTCTATGAGTCCTTGGTACTTAAATCTGTTCACGTTCTTGTGACCACAAGGTGACACAAGGATCAGTTGTCGGTGCAACGTGTCTTGTGGAGGAGAGGGAGGAGACAAACTTCGGAACTACTTGCCGACGGCACCTCTTCCCGGGCCGGATATGACTTCTTGCAAAGTTTTTTAATTCACTTGACTGGTAGTTGTCGTTAGTTATATTGCCTTTTGTTGTTAGTTATCGAAGAGGACATTGGGAGTTAGTCAACGTGGTCCAGCATTGCACGTGCAGCCCAGTCAATGCCACTTAAGCAGTTTCTTGGTTGTTTGTTACATCCTTTTCGCACAAGGTGCAACTAAGTTCTGAAATCAGGACAACTGGGTTTTTAGAAATGAAGCAACTATTACTAGTTACTGCCGTGAATCAGGGATACCTTCTTGCTGGAAAAAACATAAAAGGGATGATAACTGTACCCAAGTTGATCGAGCCTTAGATCGGGCCTAATTGTTAGAAGAAACATATAAGAATGACAATTGGCCTGGGTTGACTAAGCCCTAGGTCGGCCCCATTATTAGTTACTACTATGAGTCAGGAATGCCTTATTGTTCGAAGAAAGATATAAGAATAGCAACTGGGTCCGAGTTGACCTAGCCTCAAGTTGGGCCTAATTGTTGAAGATGCATATAGGAATGACAACTAGGCATAGGTTGACTTAACCTTAGGCCAGGCTTAAGACTGATCTTGGGCTCAGTCTGCTTGAGGTCGGCCAGGCCTGAGGTCTGACCCTTTCAAAATAACGTTGTTTTGCTTATGAGGGTCGAACCTTGGTCCTGGCCGACCTTAAGTAGCCCGAGCCCCAATGATATCATTTTGTATTTTTAATTTATTAAAAAATGTGGGTAAGATCGAATAGCGATAGGGTCGGGTTAGTATGCCTCAGGTCCAATCTACCACTGATTAAGTCTTGAACTTGCCAGGCCAAGTCGACCTACTTCAACACCTCTTAATCGATACTTATACCGATCCCAAACCTCTTCTTTTTGATCCTATGATATTGTTCCTCGTGGGCTCTAGCATTAACATGCAACGAGTCTTGTCAATTTGATGGGTATACTGTAATTTCTCGCACTTATGGTTGGCGAGCTCCCGTTGAGTCTGTAGATGACCTTTCTCTTCTTTGCGATTTCTTAGATACCTCTTTTGCTCTCTATAGTGTTGTCATTACACCTAAAACTAAATTAAGTATAAGAAAATAATAGATAAAAATACAAACAAAAAATTTTCCCCATATTTAGTTTTGTATGCTCACTAAATTGTGAAATTGTGAAAACACAAAATTAAAAGTTAAAGTTAAAGTTAAAATTAAAATTAAAATTAAAATTAAATATAACTAGAACTAATGTAATGAAAATAAAATAAAATAATTAGAAAATTAAACAATTGAAAATTGAAAACAAAATTAAAATATACAATTTACAAATAAAATCAATAGAAAATGCAATTACTAAAGCAAATCTTAAAGTTAGAAATTCAATCATATAATTTTAAAATCAAAACCTATGCTAAATAAAAGTAACACCTAATTTATGCAAAATACAAAATTAAATTAAAATTAAATTGGAAAACAACATCTAATAACTAGGAAAACAACAAATTAATCCTAATTTAACAAAAACAACACAATTCAACATATAGTGAGCAAAATTACATACCCCAAATTAAACGTCATCTCATTCTCATGCAATTCATCGAATTAATCTAACAATTCATATAGGAAAGGATGAAATTCAACTTCTAATTGAAACAAAGCACAAAATAGGTTAAATCACACTATTATATAACCATACCATCACCCTAATGTTTTGGAGATGAAAATCCCTAAAAATTGAAAAAAGAACCAAAATTTTGAGTAAAAATCAAGTAAAATATATGGAATAACTTTCTTGGGTGTTGAAAATCAAGTAGAAACATTAGGTTAGGGTGGAGAAATGAGAGGCGCAATAGTGGCTGACGGAGAGAAGAGAGAAAAATGAGAGAGAATAAAGGGAGATAAGGATTTTTAAGAGATGACATGGCTTACACAGTCGGTTACACGGCCGTGTAAGTCACCATTGTGTGATATTTGAAAGGACACGGGTGTGTGAACTTTACAGACTTACATGGTTAGTTACATAGTCGTGTAACTAACTTTGTAAGCGATACATGGGCTTGTCCTTAAACCTTGTAGGTCTTTGTGATCATGTGTACACGTTGAAATGAAATTTGTATATACATGGGCACACAAAAATTCTTTAAAACCTTGCAAAATGCTTTTTTTATTTTCTTTGGTGTATTGTCGTTTTGTCTCTGCTTTTTTCTCCTATATGCTGTCATTTTATCTCTTCTTTGTCTGATTTTCTTCTTGCATTATAAATTGCAAGATTTCAGCTTATTCGTGTGCCCACGTGCTCTAAATCACTCATGGCTGCCTTGTTATTGTGGCTTCTTAAATTCCTTGTGTCATTCTTCTCTAATTTAGCCAATTTTAGCTTCTTTTCTCCAAAATAGCTCCACATAACCTCCAAAAACAATGTAAAAATACCATAATCAGAACAATATTCATCCAACATATTCCAAAAACCCCAAAATGATATGTTACTTAATAGCCTATCAAACTCCCCCGCACCTAAACAATGCTTATCCCTAAACATTAAAAAAACTTGAAAATAAAACAAATCTATTTACAACTCTTTTGAAAAATTTAGCCAACATGCATTATATCTTACCGAACTAAGATCACAATCAAGTCACAAACATTTCATAGGATTTAACTCTAGAACAACTATCACAATTCCCAATGACCTTTCCAAACTCAAAATGCACCAGATTAACCTCACATGAAGATTCATTCAATGCACTCAAGAAGTGTTTATAGGACATTTCACTTATACTCTCTATAATAGAATGACGTCACCATATGCTTGCAAATATATCATATCGCAACCACTTATTGTGAATTCCATGCAAAAATAAAAAAAGGTCTTTTATTTGGTTATAATGGGGCTAAGGACAAGGGTAGGATGAAAATATTATTTAGGCTATAGTTATCAAAGGTAGTGTAGACTACATTGCTCAACTTCCACCTTCAAACCCAAAAAAAGACACAATAATGGCAACAATTGATGCTTAATTATCACAAATTGAGGATTAGTTTCACAAAAAAAAACCATATGAACACTTTATAACCCAACTAATAGAATAACTCATGACCGTACAATGAATAATCAATAATTTGGAGCACCTTGGTTAAGCATACTTTTAGTTCCCTTTTAAACTTGTGCCCCCTTTTTTTTCCCCCCTTTTTTCTCTTTTTTTTTTCGATTTTTTGAGGCATTTCACAATCTTTCCTCATCACATTTCATGAACATCATAAGATAAGATGTCACTTTGACCATGTTTGTTACTATTAAATGTCCGCCTCAAACCACAAACCAATAAGTTTAAGCAACTAGTCATCCATTTCTTTAATAACAGGTTGAACACGAAAGTCAAAACACAAGGCTTAGGCTAATTTTGTAGTTTTTGTTTCAAAGAGAAAGGTTATGGCTTCAATTGGGTTAACAAGGGAAATTAACAGATAGGGTAAGTTCTAGAAAGCCAAAAAGAGTTAATCCTAAATGCTTTTATCACTTTAATGCACCAAATTTACTAGTGATCTCAACATGCATAATAGAACAAGTTCTAGAATGATCAAACCATATGTGACAACACCCAACAAGAAAACAAATTGAGCACAAAGAATGTAATTGCTCTTTAAAGGCTCAATCCGTACTTATTTAAGTAGGCTTTTGGCAAATCTTGCACACTTTTCATTCAAATCAACCATTGCAGAAAAAAATAGTCATTCTATCACCAAATCACCATTTATGCTTGCAATCCATCATGTTTTCCTAGTTCGACAAAATAATGCACATTAACTTACAAATCAAAACAATATATATATTCAAGAAATTCAAGAAATCCCTCCCCTACACCTAAAATCTACATTGTCCTCAATGTAGAAAAACACAAAGCATAGAAACACAAAAAGGAAAGAAAATTTAACAAGAACAAAACATAAGTCACAATGAACACTAAAAATCAACAAAGGGGAGGGGAGAACGGGAAAAAAGTAAACAAAGAAAAGAAATTTCCCAGGATAAGCTACGGTGGAGGAGTTGAATGTGGCGTGGTTTTTGTGGGCGTTGGAGCTCCATTGAGTGTGTATGTCTAGTTGTTTCTGCATAGTGGTTGCGTTTGTAGTGGAGCTTTGGAGGCTGGTGTGTTGCGTGAGATGGAGAGTTGTTGTTTGATATGGTATGTTGCTGTGGGGTATAGCTTTGGTGCGCTTCTAGCTAGTTATGGCTTACGTTGTTTCTACTGGGTAGTTAGGTTAGTCTAAAAACTGGGTGATGTTGTCGCCTTTGGTAGCAATGGATGCTATGTGGTTTGGCTAGTGAAGAACGTCATGGTGTAGCTGTGTCGGTGGAGGAATGTTGTCACTGTATGGCTGGTGGAATGTGTTGCGTGCGTCTAGAGGTGGGTGGCTGCTTGTTGAGCTCTTTGTTTTGGTCTACGTATAAAGAAACACGAAGACGTTAGGTTTCTTTCTTTTCTATAATTAATTAATAAAATACTAAAACTAAATTAAATAAGTAAATTTTTTAAGTAAATAACAAAATTAAATAATTAAATGAGAAAAAATTTTAATATTTTTATTTTTATTTTTTAAATATTAATTTATAAGAGAACTTTAGGGTTTTAATCCAAAACACTAAATTACCAAAATATTAAATTAAATAAGGCGAGATCTCGTGTAGCATCTCACTCTCAGAGAGCATATCCCCAAACATACTGACTACATTCGAGAATAGACTCTACAAGAGTGGCACGTTATGATAGTCAATCAAACTCATTGTAAATTTTTCACATATCACACACATTTTCAGAAAATCAATAATCATTTTCGGCTCATTTTATTCATAAACATTACCAATCTCAATTGCTATTACACTCATTGTCCATTTCATTTACAAACATTTCCAATTAGAAAAGTCATTACAATTCAGAATTCATTCATACAACAAACAACAATTACGGAATACAATGTTTAATACTAAAAGACTGAAGATATATGCAAGTGCAAACCAATCCTGAACTCTAACTTTTATCCGATTGCAGTGGCTATACTCCAATTTGTCTAACTAGGTATCCCCTGAACTTGAAAGACAACGTTGCAATTTTGGTGAGTTTTGCGAACTCAGTGAGCGACCCATCCTCAATGGGCTCACTCATATCAAACACAATGGCAGTTCACATATTCAAATTCACAACCAATTCACATATTTAGATTTTTGCACATCATTTTACATTTCAATTTCGAAATAGTACATATAACTCATTCAATCATTCATTTAATACACATCAATTTATATATATACAATGCACATGTGACTCACTTTCAGTTGTTACTTTGTTATGACCGAGTTCCTTTTAATTGTCCTGTATGTATTGTGGATACCGAGCTTATTAATAATTGTCCTGTATCATTTGGGGATACTGGGTTCATTATACATAGTGAGCCTGTGGCTTTTTACACATTCTAAGCTTTAAGCTCTTTTTCAGTGCCTACTCCGATCATAACTACCTTTATCTGATCATGCATATCATGTAATGAAATGCATCAATTATCACATCATATGCAATTATTCACTTTCATTTTTCATGTACAATCGCTTTCATATTTCAATTTCATTGGACCTAAGTCTGACATTCAACAATAATATTGAGTACACTTATTTCTTTCTCATTCACATTCAATGATGCACTTCTAATACGATTTCAATCATCAAACTCCTTGAACCATCAAGGTCCAAAATTATCATATTCACACAGTTAACAGTTCAAAACACAAATTTAAACAGATACAATTACTTAATATGAGACCATCTAGGTTGACTAACAGTACACTCTAGATTAACATTTGCCTTCATGAACCAAAAACGTCTGAATGGTGATGTTCAATCTTATGTATCTATGTTCAAACAGTACACATGCATTTCACATATTACTAATTTTGATCAGTCACATTCGTATTCAATCATACACACATTTGTGTGTGTTATGTACAATGTATGCTCAATTTGACTATTCTGGGTATTTATCCTTAATCACATCCCCTAAACATTTAAACATCATCATTTGTGAATGTCTAACTTGCACTTAGGTTCATAGCTCAAATATACTTAATTATCTTAAACTCATCAATCTATCATCCACCAATATTATTCTAGCATTAAAAGATCACATAATATCCAATTCTCACTAATTCTTACTTAATATGCTTTATTCATCTCCTTTGAATCACATTAGCCTTTATAAGTTCACTTTCATTCCCCTAATATCTCTAAATTTTCAGATTTTGTTTCATTTATATCAACCATCCATGTTTAAGTTATAACCTTAATTATCACTCTAAACATATCATATAATTAATCACTTAATCCATCATCAAACTATGTTCATTTCAAGCTTCATTTAAGCCTAAATGTATCAGTGGAAAACACCTTACCATTTTTTGTCTCAAACCTCACTTAAAGAAGAAGAACTCACATTTTTGTCCTTTCCCACGATCATTGATGACTTCCCACGATCGTGGGTTATGTTAACAGAACATTTCTAGCCATTTTTGCAATTCCCACGATCTTGGAGGTTCCCACTATCGTGGGTTGTCATATCTAAAATTTTCCAGCAATTCTTCTTCCAAAATTTTCCAACTTTTCAACTCCCATATGTTACATCCTAACTATCTTATGCTTAGTTAATCATTTCTACTTCATTTCCCCTTCATTCCTATCTCATTTCCAACTCAAAAACATTCTTGAAACACATAATATATCATTATTCATCTTAAACCAAACCAAACCAAACCAAACATATGCAAATTCCCGCCTAAGCAGAGTATGGGGAGGGTAAGATGTACGCAGTCATGCCCGCATCTCCGATAGGGATATAGACACTATTTCCTTATAGACCCCCGGCTAAGGAAAGAGCAAAACAAATAACAACAAACAAACAAACACAAACAAAAAAACATCGACAACAAAAACAGGCACAAAAACAAACATAAACACACAAAACAAATAGACCAGACCAATGCAAGGACAATCCCTGTATAAGTATAACTATCATTATTCAACTTATATACAAAAATAAGACATCCAAGTATTCATACATTCATAAATGTTTGAGCACACATTCAACTTTATTATTAACTTCACTTTATCTCTAAATTATCATCTTATTTCTTCTCTTTTCAAGACACTACACTTGCCTTTTCTTTAACTTCAAACTCATTCTAGTTTATCTTTATAATAACTAATAAAATCCATGTTATTATATATAAAAAAGAGGACATATTTAAATCATTCCTTCATTCACGTTTTAGCACTCATCTTATCCACAAAATTAGGTCATATACATATCTCTTTATTCATCAATTATCAACTCTTATTCCAACACTATTTTCATTGTTAATCATTCATAAAATAATATATAATCTTTTATTTATTATTATGTGAAAACAGAACATCAATAAATATTCATGTGTTCATCAACAATCATCACTCTTTAATCACCATTTTTACTATCAATCCAACACTATAACATTCTATAATCTATTACTCATCATAAACATAAAAATATGACATGAATATGTCCATTTATTCTTCCACAATGTAGTATAAAATTAACTTCATTTTCATTATCATTTAATCTCAAACTATTATCACATATGTTTATATTTAAACAACCCATGAAGATATCCATTCTCCATCCATGTTACATATATTTTCAACTTCATTTCTCCTCTTAAACTATCATAAAAAAACATATCTATCAAGCAAGATATGAAGAACAATACATTACTTACTTGATTAGGTCAAAACTTCTTCAATCACCACGAAGCCCTAACTAGTTCATGCATATACGTTCATCATCATTTAAGGAGGAAAAGGTTAGTTTTTTTTTGTAACAAATGATGAAGACAACAAAGGTCTTGGAGAAACAAGTGAAAGAGTTAGGCAAGATTAACGTGGAGTGGGTGAGAAAAGAGTATCCTGATATAGAGGAGAAAAATGAAGAAGCTGAAGAAAAGAGCATTTGGCAAAAGTGAGAAACAAATGAATAATGGTCTTGCAATTGAAAGTAACGAGAGTGAGGTGTGTGGCAAGTGGTATGACACTTGTCACTTACCACATGTCTTCCTCTTTTGGTTTCCAATGGGTCCTCTTTAATAACTAGTCAATTTATCTCCAATTTCTAATCCAATTATCTCCCAATTTTCTATGACACTTGTCATTAAATCCTAATGCCACTTATCAATAATTTGTACTGCCATTTGTCACTTATTTCTACTACCATTTATCAATTGCCTTGCCACTTGACATTTTTTCTACTCCAAAATACTCAAAATATCAGAAATTTTCCAAATTTTCATCAAAAATTTTAAATTAATATTAATAGTCACCAAATCAATTTTCAAGACATACCATTCACTATTCACATCATAATCACAATAAAATCATTTATATGCAGGAGTATGTCAAATGAGTGCATAAACAATCACTGTAATGTGTTCAAAAATCAAATTCACACGTGTGTGTGTATGCTACTATTATACATGAGCATTGTTGGACCCCGATTTTCTTCTTACTATATGTTGG
>JANQBM010000222.1:42002727-42036450 GCA_025594535.1 Erythroxylum domingense
CATGTTGTCTATCTTCTCTTGATCATAGAGGAATATTACTGACTTGATTTCTTGATATTTTATCTCTTTGACATTTGCAGATTGAACTTTGAACATTGTCTATCACTTGCATCCTTGGAAATTATCACTTGAAATTGCATTGATCCTTTAATTAAAATCCTGAAATAATTTCTTAACCAATTCTATATATTATATTTTATAATTATCAAAACATAAAGAAATTTTTATTTGTAAACCACCATTAGTCCAACAAATAAAATTATGGAAATGTAAAAATGCCAAGAGGTTTCAGGTAACAAAATAGCAAATGTCCAAGTAGAAAAGTGCAGCTAGCAACGTATGGGCAATCTCTAATGAATGTCAAATTTGAAAAAAGGAAAGAATCATAGCTTAGCTCTGCTTTGATACAGTAGCATATTAACATGAGAGACAGAGAGGGCCACAGAGATAATTGGATTTTACTGCGCTTTCTGTATCTCTCTCTTTCTGCTTCTTCCCAGTAGCTCCTCGTCTGTTTATGGTTATTGAATCGAGCCTCCAATCATACTCCCATCCTCCTCTCTCTTCATCTTCCATTGCTGCTACTCCCTGCCTTCACTGCATTGTGCTCACCTCTTTGGTTACAACTTTCGATGCGTCATTAGACTGTTCGCAAGGTCTTTCAGGAACTAACCAAATAAGCCGCTGTGAAAGGCAAAGGAAGAGTACATAGAGACAGAAGAAAAGAATTAATCCACATGGATCACTTGTGTCACTGCTCGTCCACCTTTCCTCTCTTCTTAGTTGCTTTACTTGTGGCTACTAAAGGTAGGTTGCATAATGTTCCCCTGCAAATGCCTCCATTCTATAAAGAAAGAAATCTTAATGATGTTTTCCTGCTCCTAGTGCTCACTTTCATAGAGATATAACGTCTATTATGGAACGAAACGCTCTGAACTACCCAAGTTTTGATCTTTTATCGTTTCAACAACGGGAAATTAGCTAAAGTTTTGGGCATTCACTAACATTTGTCCCAAGGACACCAGAAATGTTACTATTTGAGGATAGTTAACACTCAGAACAGCCAAAGTTTTAAACTTTACTGGTTTCAACGACATTAAATCAATAAAAGCTTACAACTTTATCTGCAAGGCTAACAAGTTTTGATGGGTCAATGTGTACAGGCGTGTATGGTGCAACCTTCACATTTGTCAACAGATGCGAATACACAGTTTGGCCGGGTATTCTTGCAAATGCAGGCAGTCCTAGACTTGACAGCACAGGATTTGAGCTCCCAAAGGAAACTTCACGTTCTTTTCTAGCACCAACAGGCTGGTCCGGTCGTTTTTGGGCGCGAACAAGTTGCAATTTCGATGATTCGGGTTCTGGGTCTTGCCTGACCGGAGACTGTGGCTCCGGCCAAGTAGAATGCAACGGGTTGGGGGCTGTCCCGCCGGCGACACTGGCAGAGTTCACACTCGGAACAGGCGGGCAAGATTTTTATGACGTCAGTCTCGTCGACGGCTACAATGTTCCTATGCTCATTGAAGGAAGTGGAGGGTCAGGTATGTGCGCTTCGACGGGTTGCTCCACAGATCTTAACCGGCAGTGTCCGCAGGAGCTTAAAGTTAGTGGTGGTGAAGCTTGTAAGAGCGCGTGCGAAGCGTTTGGAAGTCCTGAGTACTGTTGCAGTGGTGCGTTCAACACGCCCGACACTTGTAAGCCGTCCGTTTACTCGGAGATGTTTAAGGCTGCTTGTCCTAGATCGTATAGCTATGCTTATGACGATGCTACTAGCACATTTACTTGTACTGGTGCTGATTATACAGTGACATTTTGCCCATCTTCTCCAAGGTAAAAGAAGAGCCTCCTTTGTTACTTTCCTAATGGTTAATTCCTGACGATACTGGTATAGGATAGTGATAAAGACATGGTCCTACTGCTATTGTTTGTCTGCCTAAACTACATTCTTGTTAGGTTAGTATCATGAATTGTTACTTTCATAATGTATGATTTTTTTGTGGATTCGTGGTTTATTTTCTTGACTTCTTTCTTGTTGGAAGCAATTGCATGATTTTCCTGATATTAATCAGCTGTTGAAAGTGATAAGGGACTGTGAGCTGGATGGTTTAATTATGTGCAAGTAGTGATGTTAGATTCGCCTTCTTCTTTGGGGAGAATGATGGCAAATTGTTAACGCCAAAGATTTCCTTTTGTGTGATTACTTTATTTCATGTGGGATTAATTGAGGTTGTTAGGTTACTATCAATGTTGGCTTTTATTTTGATGCCAAAGAATCTGTCCAGAATTAAATATTCCTGTGAGAATAAGTGACATTTTCCTTTAACATGTGCAGTCAGAAATCAACAAGTTATTCAACACCAGCGACGTCGTCAACAACATCTCAGGGATCAACAGTAGGAACTGGTTCGGGCTCTGGTACAGATTCAGGGTCAGGGTCCGGGTTGGACTACTCAGGTTCCATCTCAGGATCAGCAGGGACTGAAACTGGTTCAGGCGAAACCATTTTAACAGATGGATCATGGTTAGCTGGTTTGGCAATGGGAGACTCTAACCGGATATCCTATCCTACAGTTCTACAACATTCTTCCATGGCCTGTGCAACTTTCTTTGCTCTTGTTTCCTTTATTCATTTGTAGGTGTAGGTTGTTTTCGGTTTGCTCTAAGGTTCTGGCTCTTTAATGTGTATCCTTCCCAGATTTGCAACCTTAAAATATAGGTGTTTGGATTTTGCTTTTGCCAGGAAAGCTGAAAGAGTCTCCTCTCCAGATTGTAAACTATCCGTCTAAAACTTTCATGACTGTATACATAAGAAGAGCATGCTTTTCTTTTTTCCTTTTGGGAATCATTATAACTTCTAGATTTTGCCTATGCAATTTCGATCTTGTCCTGCCTTTTCCGTTTCTTTCACTGACGTTTGTGTTTAGTTCAGTGCCTGTAAATAAGCAAAATGAAGTTCGTATTTGAAACAGGAAGATTCTGTAATGTGAACGTACAAGTGGAATTGTAGGCTGATGTATTTAGGAGGGAACACTTTACTGATATCGCAATTTTTTGGCTCAGCCTTTTAGTTGTTGGTCTTGGAAGATGAATTTTTCTGAAGACAAATGCGTCACGTAATCATGTCTTCTTCGGTGGATTGTCAAAAGATGTTGAAAAGTTGTCTGTTATGGGACCAAACACAAGGCAAATCTTATTTTCCTTGAACGCGAGTCCATGTAATGGGATCCGCCGACTGATGTTTAATTGGCGGCATTCCTAAAAGTTGATCGCCACTTGATTCTATTTTCTTTCTTACGCAAGGCAGCAATTAAAGCTGCATTTTACAGGACTAAAAGGGCTAAAAGTTAGCAGAGGTATTTGACTGAATTGCATTTGTGATCAAACCTTGTACATTTGGTAGTTCAGATTCATTTAAACTTTTTTAGTTAGTAAGAAATCAGAACAATTCTTCTTCAGTATTTATTGCAAGTTCTAACAGGCAAGATGGAGCAAAAGAAAATGATGCCTCCCTCATCCTATTATCTTTCTATCAATCAACTAGCATTATATGATGATAATTGAGGAACTTTACTAAGGGACACAGAGAAATGATTGGCAGATCCTTTTCACTATTATGGCCCAATTTTACTATTCTTTTCAAGTGTAGTTGAGTTGTAGATCACCACCATAAAAATATACCTCTAGTCTTAGGCTTACATATAGGAATTGGTTTTAATCCCATCAACACACAAATGAGATGTTGGAAAAACTACACTAGTGGAAAATAGATGCTTTTATAGCTATGACACATGGAAGACATTGTATATAAGTGCCTTGGGAAAAATTTTCAATTTATCGGCAACATATTCCACCTTATCTATAACTCTGAAGGGATCATAGAATCTAATTAGCTAGCTTTATTTGCATATAAGGTTGAAGTTTAACAAACACCGGATCTCTTGTACAAAATTCCCCCTCATTACGTTTCTTGTTCGCTTAATGACACATCCTTTCTTGAGCCTTCTACATGTGCAATATGATTACCTAATTTAAGTTGATGCTTTTCTATGTTGCAAAAGGTTGTCAACCAACATTAACGTAGAATATTTAGCAAGTTAAGGGACATATATTAGAGGAGGGTAGCCATATAATACTTCAAATAGAGTGTTGTTGATAGAAGAGTGATGCGTGGAATTATATCACCATTCCGCTAATGGAAGCCATTAAAACTACTTACGAAGGCCCTGTTTGATTGAAGGTTAGCAATGGAATATAATGGAACGTAACACATTTTTATCGTTTGGTTAAAAGTTTAATAATGAAATGGAACGGAATGCGAAGAAAGTGGAGAGTTTCATGTTACATTCCATTCCATCCTACATAGTGAAAATAAGAAATCTTCAATTTGGAAGGCTTAGGATGAAACGTAAACTAATAAATGCATATTACCTAATATGCCCTCAGTAATTTTCTTAATACCAATTATTTCTTCTAACCCTAACCCTCTTTTCTCAAAACTCATTTATTACAGTCCACAAAAATTGTATATAATTAAAAAATATTCTTTAATTGTTTGTATATATTTCTATATAAATAAAATATAAATAAATTATTTTTAAATATAAATCACATATAATAGAATAAAAAAATTTAATAGAATAAAAAATATTAAATAATAATAATTTTTAATATAATTAATAATAAAATTTTTATTATTTTAAAATAATAAAATATATAAAAATTATTATTTAATTGTTTGTATATATTTCTATATAAATAAAAATATAAATAAATTATTTTAAAATATAAATAACATTTAATAGAATAAAATAACATTTAATAAAATAAAATAAATTTATTAAATAATTAATAATAATATTTTATATAATTAATAATAAATTGTATATAAAAAATTATTTGTCACGATTGTGACTTGAATTGTGACTTTTTAATTGGACATAATTTCTGTTTTAAAATCATAGCGTTAAACTTCCTGTAATAATCATTTTAATATCAGGGGTATAATAGTCATTTATTATACATTACATTCCATTCTATCTATCTTCCAAGCAACATTTCACTATATTACATTATGAACTCTTCCATTCCTCCCAGACAACTTTTCACTATATTACATTTCATTCTATTATAAACTGTTCCCTTCTGTTCCCTTTCGTTCCATTAATTAGCATCCAACCAAACAGGTTCTAAGGAAATCACCTGTCATGCCTCTCAGATAGGTCTTTAAAGAGCGATTAAGGACTTCTGCTTGGCCATCCATTTAAAGATGATATACAAATGAGAAATGAAATTCTACTCCCTGTAATTTATAAAACTCTTATCAAAATTGACTCAAGAACACAGGGTCTCAATCGCTTATGGTGGTTTAAGGTATGCCATACAATTTAAACATATTAGAGGAAGATCTTGGCCACTGCCTCTATAGAATAAGGATGTTTCAATTCTAAGAAACAAGCATACTTATTAGATTTGTCAATTACTACTAAAATCATTAAGCAGTGATTCAAAGTAAGAAGGTTTTTAGTTAAATTCATATGGATGCCTATCCAACATCCCCTTAGAATGGGCAGAGGTTGAACTAATCTAGCTTAAGGAGTAGTTTTATACTTATTAAGCTAATAAATTTGATAACTTCTAACATAATTCGTAACGTCCCTTTGAATATCTTTTCAATGGAACAAGGTTCGCAATTTCTTAGTAGTTCCCATTACACAAGAATGTCCTCTTAATGGACTTTCATGCATCGTTAGTACTATAAATGTTCTCAAGTTATTATCATAAGCAATCACCACTCTCTCTTTTCACCATAGAATCCCTTTAGCCCATTGATAGTAGCTCAAGATTTAACTTCCTTAGATAATTTCCTTATTAAGTCATTCACAATAGGAGTAGTTTCCTAATTGTTAAAATGTTCACAAGTATTTGTCGTAACTAAAAAATGTTTAGAGAAGTTGGTTAATTCCAGAACAAGAGCATTAGTAAGGGTTGTTTTTAAGCTTTAAAATGCTTCTTCAGCTATATCACTCTATTCAAACATATTATTCTTGAGTAACTCCATTAAAGGCTTGCTGACAATGTTAAAATGCTAAATAAATCATTTGTAGTACCTAGTTGAACCTAGTAAGCCCCTTAATTTTGTAACATTAGTAAGATTTATCCACTTAAAAATATTTTCCAACCTTTTAGGGTCAGTAGCAATCCTAAAAAGTGAGATAATATGCCTCTGGTACTTTACTTGGGAGGCATCAAAGCTACATTTGTTGCCTTTGGGAAGAAGATGATTACTCTTCAAATTTTCCAAAGTAACTTTCAGGTGTCTAACATGGTCCTCAAAAGTTTTATTGTAAATAAAGATGTAATCAAAGAAAATCAGTACGAAGAGCCTTAAGTATCCTCTAAACGACTTGCTCATTAAGCCTTCCAAGGTAAAAAGAGGTATTAATGAACCTAAAGGATATCATAAAAAAACTTGTAATACCCTTTATGCATCCTAAAGGCTATGCTATGGATATCAAAAGAGTGCATTCTTAGCTGGTGGTAGTCTGACCTAAGATCTAGCTTAGAAAATTAGGTGGTACCATAAAATTTATCCAACATTTTTTATGATGGGTATGGGGAATTTATCCTTAATGAATGTTATTCTTATTCAATTCATGTTAATTAACACACAAATGCTTTGAGCTATCTTTCTTTTTAATGAAAATAGTTAGAGAAGAAAAATGATTATAACTATATTGGATGACCCTGTAATTCAAGATATCCTTTATCAATTCCTCTATGACACTTTTCTACAAACTCTTATATTTGTAGGGCCTTATGTTAACAGGTTTCACTCCACTGAGGGGAATTTTTTGATCATGAGATTAAGAAAGGGTAATCCTTTAGGTTCTACTAACAATAGACTGAACTTTGCCAAGAGACATGCTATAACTTATTGTTCCTCTTTCAAGAAGTTATTCTTTATTGAAAGCTCATAGAATTGTTGAATTAGGGAATATATTACCCTTAACATATATAGTTGACTATTAGATTGGGGTTGGGATAATAACAAGAAAAAATCTTTGGAGCTATTGATTTGGGTTGACTTATATGATTGTTGAACTGAACATGTTCCACACTCTAATTAAATGTCATTTTTTGTTTGCCAAAGTTGCATAAGACATTGTTAAGATTGGAGAGCCATTGAAATCACAAGACTAAATCACATCCCCTTAAGGGTAATATTAAAGCATCAGAAGAAAAGACCATCCCTTGCATTTGCCACTCTAGCTTCTTACACTCTAATATACTAATTGAGGTATACCCCTACTGTAGCTTTAAGGTTTTTCATTTTAAAACAATCATAATCACCTTTTTAATTAATGGTGCATCCATAAAATTGTGGTTGCTCCCATTGTCTATAAGTATATGTATAGGACCCCCTACGTATTCTTAACACTTTCATTTGTTGAAAGGTCATTATAAAAGTTCCTGATGTGGTTTATAAAGATAAAATGGGTGGTCCTACCAAAGTCTGCTTATCATATTCCACCACTATCATTGCTTCTAAGTCCTTATCTTCTACCAGGAACAAGTTTCATTGTTTCTTCTTACATTTATAACTTGATGTATATTTGTCATTGCACCAAAAATAAACTCCATTGGCTCTCTTTTCTTTGGAATCTTTAATGTTGAGTTATCTGGATGGTTTCGTGAGAGGTTTATGGGGCATATATTTGAATTTTATTCTTGAAGGAGTTGGTAAGAACCCATCTTGGTAGTTCATAGTTGGTATAGAATAAGCAGATGAAATAAAATTTGGATTATTATCGGGTGTATAAGGTTTATTAGTTCCCTTATAGTTAAGAAAACAGACATATGCTATAGGTTCTTGCTTCTTAGCTAATGTAGCCTTATTATAGTGTTTTAGGCCTTAGCAGTTTTAGAAGCAACTCAATCTCATGTTTTAACCTCTTTAAGAAGAAAACAACCAAGTATAGTTCAGGGATTTGAAGGCAGAATGAATACATGTCAAATAAGGAATAGTAGTCATGCATGCTACTAGTCTAGTGTAGCACCTTGAAATCTCCTATAGGATCCTCAAAGGCCTCATTCGATAATCTTTGTGTGAGAGATAATAAATACTTGTTCTATAATGAATTCTCTACGGATCATTCTATGTTTAAAGAAGAGTTGATGCCATTTAGCAACTGCTCCTACTATATGAACACCAACTATATCAAAAATTTTGCTCCTCTTTAAACACCTAATTATTAAATTCCATTCCATCAAACAAAAGGAGGTCCATTTAATTGGTGCTTTTGGGTACAAAATACATATGTTGGTTGACATATGAGTAGCCCATTTGTTGACCACCTACTTCTATGTGGTTGAATAATTTCATGAGTAGTTTAGTTTGAAAAAAGAATTTTTGAAACATTTCCTCCAACTCCATCATTTCCTATCTCTATTGAGGCTGAGCACCTTGTAGTTTAAATTATGACTCTAGCACCTTTCTGTGCATTTCTTTGAGTTAATTGTAAAGTGTTTCTTTTGATATCTTATTGTCAAGCATCTTCAACTTTTTTAATTGCAAAGTGTTTCTTTTAGGACCTTGGTTCCTTTGCCTGTGCCAATGGTGCCTTGTTGTCATAGTATTTAGTTGTAGTTCTAGGATAAAAGGCAAAGCTATACTAAAAGTTCCTACAGTTAATGCAATAACTCTTTCTCCAATGCCTATTTGTAGGTTTACTTCGGCTTTCCTCAATAATCTACTCCACGTTAGCATCTGCTTGTATTACAAATGTGACAATGATATCCAATATTTAATACCCAAGATTATGAAACAAAAGTAGAAAGATTGATCTTAATCATAAACATACCTGAAGAAACAACTTCTTTAAACTTCTTATCTTTCAGAGTAGTAGGATAATCTAGGCAGTTCCTCTTATAGTGTCCACTGATTTTGTAGTGAAAACATGTGCGTTGTCATTGCTCTTCTTCTTGACACCACCGTTTATCTTTACTACTCTAGTAGAAGCTTTCTGTTTGTTGTTATTATTCTTTTTAGAGCCATTTATCTTGCTCTTAGAGGAATCCATAATAAGAACATAACTGATTTCCTTCCTAAGGCACCCCTCCGCAGTCTTAAGCATATTCAGTAGTTCGAGCAATGACATATACCATGTGGAAATTCATAACGAGTTGTGAAAAGCTCCAACTTAGGGACTGTCGCACCAAATTAGCACTCAATTCTTAATCCATAACAATACCTAATTGGGCTAATTTTTCAATACACCCAATCATCTTCAACATGTGTAGGTTCATTGCAGATCTTTCTGCCAGCTTTCATTGAAATAATGTTTTGAAGAATTGATACCTCTCCACCCTACTTTGTGCAGGAAACAACTCCTTGAGATGAAACAATTATAGCAGGAACATCCATGTTCTTATATTGCTTCTAAAGCTCCTGAGACATAATAGCTAACATCATACATGTAGCTGGTTCAACATCATCAATATAACGCTAATATCTCCTCATTAGTCACATCTGAACCAGGATTTGAAACAGTAGTGTCAAGAACATAAACTTCTTTTCTTACTTGGGAACAATTCTTAAGTTGCAAAACTAGTCTGAGAAGTTAGGTCCAGTTAACTTGTTAGCATCTATGATAATCCTTAACGTCAGATTGGTACTCATGTTCTAGTTTAATAACTGAAAGACATAAAAGAGCATGTATTAGTTTATACCATAAAATCAAATAAAACAAAGACTTTAATAAATATTTGATTACTCCTATTATTTTATTAATAGCCCTCTCTACTAGATTGAGATCAAATAATTTTCTAGTGGGATAGGATCCCATTCAAAAATAGTTAATCTTAAGTTTGCTCAACAAACTAACAATATTTAAATAAGATAGATTACAACTTTATCAATAAAATCTTATATGACTTCTAGATCTGTTGGGCGACAATTCTTTGCCAGAATATATCACATATATTATTCCTAACCCTACCTTTAAATCCATATGATTATAAGTTTTTTCATCTAAATTGTACAAATTTAGTTAAGTAGGATCCATTAATTTAAGATAAATATCTTCAAGATAAAGTAGCCTTGAGTTTGCTCAAAGCCTTACAATAAGCATAACTATGATTTTATTCTTAAATAATAGAAGACAATTATCACGTTCTCAATATATTTTTAATATTTAATTAAGAGATTTAAATTTTTTATAAAGTAGCCTTGAGTTTGCTCAAAGCTTTACAATAAGCATAACTATAATTTTATTCTTAAATAATAGAAGGCAATTATCACGTTCTCAATATGTTTTTAATATTTAATTAAGAGATTTAAATTTTTCAAAAATTTTGGTCTCATCAAAATAATATAATCTCATTATATTAATAATTTCTAACATAATCTAATTACAAAAGAAATCCTTCAAAACATTTGCTTGATTCTAATATTGATTTCATAACTAATTCAAGTTGTAAAATTAAACTAAATTCTAAAATATTCCTAATAATGATTATCCTTTGAAAACAATTTTGAAACATTTAGAAAAACACTTTTTTTAATTCTATTAGGAATGTAAACCAATTTAATCTCTATAAAAAATTTAATTGAAATTAAGGCTATAAAACACATTAATTAAATGAAAAGGTGTGTAGGACTCAGGACTGTCCGGTACATGCGGAACTATGAGGCACGTGTAGGGGCGTTGGTTGTCATGTACAATACATGCTTTAGAATCATCCATGTCAGACGCGCCTCTGATACATGCCGCAACGTTATCAGAATTAGGGTTCTTACTTTTCTTTGATTGTTGCCTTTCCTTTGCCATCTTCGCACGCCACCGAGCTTCCAGCTTCCTGCTTCTAGTCTATAAAAAGCCATGTGTTGGTGACCATCGCCCCGCTATCCAACTTTAGTTATGGGCAAAAAATCGCCCTTCACCAATGGCAATTTGCCACTGGTTCTTAGCTTCACCAGTGGCAATTTACCACTAGTTTCAAGCCATCACTAGCGGCGGTGCAGTGCCACTGGTGATTTTCCAGTAACGCACAAAGAGTTTTCCAAAATAAGAAAAACAACAGGACATGCATTCTGATTTTTTAGGTTATTTGTTTTCCAGAACCAAAACAATTTCAACGCAGAAGCAAACAAGGGAGTGGTATAGAAATTTTCCAAACACAGATTTGGAATTGATTAAAACATAAATCTTAATTTTCAACATTAATAATCATCAAATCAATAACAATCAAGCTTTTAATTCAAGTTAAAAAATTAAATGAGGTTTTGATACTACTATAGAAAACCAACCATGATTGACTCATGGTGCAGCGAAAAAATAAAATTTTATAGTTTTTGATCGGATCCTTGATAATTGAATAACTTAAAAAACTAAACTTGAATAATAAAATATGAAATCGTACCTGAATTGATTTTTTTATTGAAATCATTTCGAAACCTTTTTGATATGTTAACCAAGAGTTGTTCACAAGTCTAACCTCTAATAGTATTCATAGAGCAGTTTCTCAACTTTTGAGAGGAATAATCACGATTGTTAACTCCTTATGCTTATTTCTATCTATAGACAAGGGTTTTTTAATTTCTATTAAAATTAAATACATCAATTATAATTAAAGCTAAATCTAATTATAATTAATTTAAGCTTAATAAAATCAAATATCTCATATTTGATCTTTAAAGTTTTTCAAACTTTATAATTAAGTCAATTTAATTGAAAATAATTTTTTTCTCATCAACTGCTCTTTATGTGTTACCTATTAGGTTCAGAATATATTGATAATGATTATAAATTATAATTCTACTTCATAATTAGAATTAGATAAATTAAAACTCCTTTTAATTTATCTTTAATTATCTAATTAAATAATTTATAATCATAAATTAAGATTGATGTCTAGCAACATGTCATAAACACCCAAATATCATGAACATCAAAGTGGTTTGACTTAACCTATCTATGCATGGTTATGATGTATAATTGAATCTTTTCGTCATCCAATATTCCAATTAGACAAAATATGAATATATTATCTACTCTTTTGTATCCAATCATGTTCTTTCTTGCTAATTAGTAATTAATTTATAATTAACATGTGAAAGCAAGAAAGAGCAAGAATGGACATAAAATGTCATTTCACTCTAACCATATTCCTTAAATCACTATTAATTAAGAACAGTAGAACATTTTCTCTAATTACTTTAGAGCAACGAATCCTTTATTGACTTACTCAATTATATCCATATGGTTCATATTACATCTAAGTATTACTGACTGAATTATCCTATGATAATTCATAAGTATCATCAAAACACAATAATTCTCACATGAAACATATACCTTGGTAATCTCAAGTCTAAGGATTAATTATACAATCGTTCACTATAAGAAAATTACAAATTACCGACAGTAAAAATAACGTAGTCAATTAGCGATGCAAAATCAACTTTTGTCAGTAACATTGTCAAAACCAATTGCATCTTATGACGAACAAAATATTCGTTTATAAAAGTGGAGGAAAATTATCTTGACAATTTTTCAGACGGAATATAACGATGGAAGAGCGATATCAGTCGGTAAATTAGGCGGAAATGCTTGGCGGTATAACAAGCATTAGGATGTACCAACGAGATTGGATTTCGTCGGTGATTTACGGATGGAATAACAATTTCGGCAGTAAAATTAAAACCTTAACGTCATCATTAGCTTCGGCTTCAAAGTTTTTAATAAAACAAAAATAACGTCATTTGGTTTAACACCAAGCGACGTCGTTCTCGTTAAACGTTAAGGCCCTGTTTGGCAATCAGCTGGTTAAATTAGCTGTTAGCTGACAGCTGATTATATCAGCTAATTTGACTAGCGGATTGCATTAGCTGTTTGTTAGAGATATTTGGTAAAATTAGCTGTTGATGTGTAAAATGACTTACGAGGGTATAGTTTTTAAAAAAAATTATAAGGGCATGAATTTGTCACCCGTACATAAGTTTAGGCTTTTTTATTTTAATTATAATTATACTAATATTACTTTAATAAAAAATTAAATTAAAATTAAAATTTAATTATTACTTTAATAAAAATTAAATTATAATTATAATTATAATTATGTTATTATTAATTTTATAAAAAAATTAAAATAAAAAAAATAAAAAAGCCTGAAAGGTTTAAGACTTGTAATTAAACATAAATTTAATTTGTAAAAATTAATTAATATATAGTTTTATTTATCTAAAGGGTATAATTGATTTTTCATTTACTAAAAAGGAAAAAGCTACTTGAAACGCTGGTGGTGTATAGCTTTTTCAAGTTTGGCTGTTTGAGATAAATCAACCAACTTTTTTTGCTGTTACCAAACAAGTGTTTCAGCTGTTTGAAAAGTCAAACAGCTGAAACACTTCAATCAACCAAAATATTAGCTGATCAGCGGACCTCCAAACACGTCCTAAACCTGCCCACAAACCTTACCCCCTCTTCCTTCCTTATTTTCTCCTCTCTCTTTTCTTCATTTGCTCCTTTGTCGTCATTGCCGTTGCCATCCATAGTTCTCCGTTGTCCATTCGTGCATGCTTCGGTTCTCGCTCTCTAACCTTCTCTGCGTCCATCTTCTTCCATCATGTGCCATTGTCGTCATCCTCGTTTAATCATTGGTTGAGGTAAGTGGTCCATCTTTGATTGTTTTTTACGAAGTCATTGGGTTTTGTTTTTTTTTCTAGATTTTGTGTACTACTTTAATTGCATGGGTTTTTGTTTCTATTTAATTGTATGAATAATCATCAGTTTTTGTTTTTTACTAGGTTGAGGTATTGGTTTAATCATCAATTGAGGTAAAAATCCCATACATTGACATTTTTGTAATGCATTATGCTTTCTTTACTGGTGATAAGAGAAAAATAGTTAAGGTGGAGAAAAACTAAAGTAACAATAATAATGTAACAAATTGTGTATCAAAAAAGGTTAATCAAACATATTATATATTGATTAAGTTGATTATTTGCTATAATAAAATTTACATAATTGGAATCCTGATGGTACTTGTATAAATACTATCTAAGGTAGACAACTTACAAAAACACTACAATATAATTATTAAAATATATTAGAGATATTAAATAATTATAAAGATATAATTAAAAATGTTGTAATTTTGACTTAATATAATCAAAAATTCAATTGATAAAGTGGAAACTGTAGAAATCTTACGTAATAAAAATCCCATACATTGATATTGTTATAATGCATTGTGAAGGTAGCAAATACTTATTACTGGTGATAAGAGAAAGAAATCCAAATTAGCAAAGTCCAAATGGAAATAGATATACTTTAGAAAGAACTTATTAAGTTTTTATAAATCAAGTGAAAATAAAAAATGAATACAAAAAATAATTAAAAACTTATTAAGTTTTTATAAGTCAAGTGATAAGCAAAGATGATTACAAAATCATATTTTGTACATAATATGATTTTGTGTATTAAGGTGTAATATGATTTTGTGCATAATATAATTAGTTATTGCCCATATGGGATTGCTTCATTTATATGTATTCAAGGTATGCATTGGGGACATTACTACATCGTAAAAGTAATAAGACTTAAGATTTTAAAGACTTAGCAATTCATGCACATGATATAGAGATAATATTATTATAGTTAGTCAAAAAATGTTAACAATTCAAGAGCCTAAGAAAAATAAAGAAAAAAGTGCACAAAGGGCACAAGTCTTTTTCAAATGAAAATAAACAAGTCATGACAATAAACAAGGCATTGTTTAGGTCGACTCTAAGAGGTAAAGTGAAGCAAGAAATAATGGTAACATCTTTAGTGAAAAAGGAGAAAGAAATAATTCATTAAGGTATAGAGAGATGTTAGACAACGTTTTAGAAGCTAAACTCATTGATTTTCCTTATATGAAAAAATAAGAGGAGGCAAATAAGGTGGATGATCCAAAGTACCACGAATATTATCAATTGGTCATGCATCCTATTAAACAGTGCTTTGTCCTTAAGGATGGACTTTCATCACTCACAAGAAGTAAGAAAAGGATATCCCAATATTAGATTGGTTTGTAACATAATAAGATTCATAAAGAAGACAAGGAGAAATATGGAGCAATAAATAGAAATCTAATATTAATTTCTAAAAAGCAAAGTAAGCAAGCTCATTCATTTTAAATGAGTTTATGTTAAGGAGTAACCAAGAACATAATGATTCCTAGTATTATCATAAAGATGATGAGGGTCAAAAAATTAGGCTTTTATTTTATTCATTCACCATTATTTACGTAGATGAATTTCACCTAGATGAATTAGGCTTGAGATTGAATTTCACCTAAAGACTTATTTTTAGTCTCTAAGCTAGAAAAACCACCTTGTTTGAAAATGTATCATTTCATTTGTCTATCTAAAATGTTAGAGTTACTATTATTCTTCCCTCTACAAGTTACTTTGTTATTTTAAATTCATGTTCCTGGTTTTTTATAATTGAATTTGTTTTTGTAGGAAAATTTTAAGGTGACGGAATAAGCTTTGTAAGATTAAGAACATCAGTTTTCTTTTGCAAGTAAGATTGTTGGCTTCTCCTCTTTGTATTAGTCATAATTATTTCCTTTTTAGATTATAATGCATATTTGGTTTACTAATATTTATGTCTTTGTTAATATTTCATAATATATTTAAATTTTGTGAATTTTTTGAATGATTCAAGGTTCAATACAGTTTATTCCTTTGTGTTTCCTCATATTGATCTTTTAATAACATGTACGACATGTTTGTAATAGAATTAATTGACCAATGCTACTATAGCCATTAAATGGTTAGTTTTTGTTTCTAATGAATGCTTTAGGTTATTTTAAGTATAAATAGATTACATATGAATTATGGGAGTGATCTTAGGCATAATAGAGAGTTGTTAAGAGTTTAAGAGGCAAGTGAGTGGATTTATTCATTAAATAACATATATTAAGATTTTTTTATTGATTTTATCATGAAAATTACTTTTTTAATTTGTATAATTACCACAACTAGGACAATTGCTTGTATAATTTGAAATAATGAATCTAATTTGGATTATATGACTAATTAACTATGTCATTTGGTCTTACTAATACATTTAATATTTTTATGTAGTTAATGAATTAAGCATTGTATACATATATAGGTAGGTTGTAGTTGTTTATTTCAATGGAATTTCAATGTATGACAAACTCCTAAAAAAGTATATTTATGATTCGATGCAGGTAAAATTTAAACATATTAACTGGTTTATGTTTATGATGTTTAAATATTAAATTGCTATTTTATTGGGACACTTTTTATCTTTATTATAGGTGCATAATTGCTTTCTTTGTTTCAAGATTTTACACCTTTCTATTTATATGTCTAACCTCTCATTTTTTATGTAGGGAGTTGAAGTGTTTCCTTACTCATACTAATATTAAGATAATAACAATTCTACCTTAGGTGAGATACTCTAATGATTGTTATTTCGCTATTATTAAGTTAATACTAGTTAACTACTTATGAGTGCTTCAATCTTATCTTGTTTCGTTATTCTTATATATATATATATATAGTTTTGGACAAGATTGGAAGTTGATATTCATATGTATTTATATTGATTGGTTAGGGCATCACATGTTCTGAATTATGTTACTTAGAATCCATATGATTAATATTCCATATGTTCCCAGTGCTTTTACTTGTATGACTGAAATTCCTAATTCTTTTGTCAAAAGAAGGTCGAAATGTTTAATCCTAAAGAAGGTTCCATTTATTTTCCATATGTGATTTTTTCTTGCCTAATCATCTATCCTCACTAGGTCATTTTCATAGCAATTATATTGAACACTCTCCTAATATTTCTCCATTAAGATGAATTACAAAAAGGCATAGGCAGCAATTTAATTCCAATATTCACAAAACAATGATTAATTACATTATTCATCCAATATAACTTCTAATCTTAATCCTTTTTGAGTTCTTATATATCTTTAAATGAATCTTTTCTCTTATGATTCTTATATGATCATGTTCTATTTTTTTAACATGAATTCTATTATTACCATCTTTTTATTTAAATTTGTTAGCTGTTAGAAAATTGATAAGAAGATCTCATTATTTTTTTATTATAATCAAATTGTTGCTAGATATAAAACATAAAAACTTGGAATATAATTGGATTGGATAGAACAATGTAAGGTTTAAATCACTTGAATACCCATCCTACCATAGTTCTTATTTAAATTCAAACTTTGGAAATCAACTTGTAGGTGATTAATGCAAACATGATTACTTGAACTTCATTGTGATTAATTCAAACTTAGTATTAACATGAGAAATTCATAGGTTTAATAGACATGACAATTCTTTGCATAATAAAACTTTAGGAAGATATATAGGCTGGAAAACCGTGATGCAGATCCCATAAGGCTTATCGGTGAAAAATTCCATAAGCCTAGGAGTCACAGCGAGAACTTGCTTTCTTGATTCATAAGGTGTAACAATGTCACATACTAAAGTGCTTGTTTAAATTCAAACTTTGGAAATAAACTTGTAGGTGATTAATTCAAGCATGAATACTTGAACTTCATTGTGATTAATTCAAACTTAGTATTAATATAAGAAATTTATAAGTTTAATAGACATAACAATTTTTTGCATAATAAACCCCTAGGACAGTATATAGGCTAGAAACCCGTGATGCAGCTCCTATGAGACTTATCAGTGAAAATTTTCATAAGCTTAGGAGTCACAGCGAGAATTTGTTTTCTCGATTCATATGGTGTAACAATGCCACATACCATAGGGCTTGTTTGAATTCAAACTTTGGAAATGAACTTATAGGTAATTAATTCAAACATAAATACTTGAAGTTCATTGTGATTAATTCAAACTTAGTGTTAATATAAGAAATTCATAGGTTTAATAGACATGAAAATTCTTTGTATAATAAACCCCTAGGATGGTATATAGGTTGGAAACCCATGATGTATCTCTCATGAGGCTTATCGATGAAAAATTCCATGCGCCTAAGAGCCACAGCGAGAACTTGCTTTCTCGATTCATATGGTGTAATAATGCTACGTACCAAAGTGTTTATTTAAATTTAAACTTTGGAAATGAACTTGTACGTGATTAATTCAAACATGAATACTTGAACTTTATTATGATTAATTAAAACTTAAGATTAACATAAGAAATTCATAGGTTTAATAGACATGAACATTCTTTGCATAATAAATCCCTAGGATAATACATAGGCTGGAAACCTGTGATGCAGCTTCCATGAGGCTTATCAGTGAAAAACTTCACGAGCCTAGGAGTCATAACTAGAATTATTTTCTCGATTCATATGGTATAATAATGCCATATACCATAGTGCTTGTTTAAATTCAAACTTTGGAAATAAAATTGTAGGTGATTAATTCAAACATGAATACTTGAACTTCATTGTGATTAATTCAAACTTAGTATTAACATAAGAAATTTATAAGTTTAATAGACATACTAATTTTTTGCATAATAAACCCCTAGGACGGTATATAGGCTAGAAACCCGTGATGCAGCTCCCATGAGACTTATCGGTGAAAATTTTCATAAGCTTAGGAATCACAGCGAGAATTTATTTTCTCGATTCATATGGTGTAACAATGCCACGTACCATAGGGCTTGTTTAAATTCAAACTTTGGAAATGAACTTATAGGTGATTAATTCAAACATGAATACTTGAAGTTCATTGTGATTAATTCAAACTTAGTGTTAATATAAGAAATTCATAGGTTTAATAGACATGAAAATTCTTTGTATAATAAACCCCTAGGATGGTATATAGGTTGGAAACCCATGATGTATCTCTCATGAGGCTTATCGATGAAAAATTCCATGCGCCTAAGAGCCACAGCGAGAACTTGCTTTCTCGATTCATATGGTGTAATAATGCTATGTAACAAAATGTTTATTTAAATTTAAACTTTGGAAATGAACTTGTACGTGATTAATTCAAATATGAATACTTGAACTTCATTATGATTAATTAAAAATTAAGATTAACATAAGAAATTCATAGGTTTAATAGACATGAAAATTCTTTGCATAATAACTCCCTAGGACAATACATAGACCGAAAACCTGTGATGCAGCTCCCATGAGGCTTATTAGTGAAAAACTTCACGAGCCCAGGAGTCACAACTAGAATTATTTTCTCGATTCATATGGTACAATAATGCCATATACCATAGTGCTTGTTAAATTCAAACTTTGGAAATGAATTTGTAGGTGATTAATTCAAACATGAATACTTGAACTTTATTATGATTAATTCAAACTTAGTATTAACATAAGAAACTTATAGGTTTAATAGACATGACAATTCTTTGCATAATAAACCCCTAGGACAGTATATAGGCTGGAAACCCGTGATGCAACTCCTATGAAGCTTATCGGTGAAAATTTTCCCAAACCTAGGAGTCACAATGAGAACTTGCTTTCTCGATTCATATGGTGTAATAATGCCATGTACCATAGTGCTTATTTAAATTCTAACTTTGGAAATGAACTTCTAGGTAATTATTTCAAACATGAATACTTGAATTTTATTGTGATTAATTCAAACTTCGTATTAACATAAGAAATTCATAGGTTTAATAGACATGACAATTCTTTACATGATAAACCCATAGGACAATATATAGGTTAAAAAGCTGTGACGCAGCTCCTATGAGGCTTATCGGTGAAAATTTTCACGAACTTAAGAGTCACAGCGAGAACTTGCTTTCTCGATTCATATGACGTAACAATGCCACAAACTATAGTGCTTGTTTAAATTCAAACTTTGTAAAGGAACTTGTAAGTGATTAATTCAAACATGAATACTTGAACTTCATTGTGATTGCTCGATGTAGTGTTGGATTTAATAAATATATGTACTTTTTTTACTTCTTAATGTCACTTGTTATAAGACATTGGTTGGCATATTGTTTTATTTGACTGATATATACTCACATATGTTGTCTATCAATTAAATCGTCCAACTTCTATTCATATTTGGAATATTGTTAGAATAATTGTTGGCTAGATGTATGAATTACAGTCCATTTGTAAGGTTATTATAAGTTAGAATGTGGTGATTGTCCAATTAATAAGGTGGAATTGGTTGTGATTGAGTTTTCTAATTGTGAACTCATATGGTGGGATAGGTTGGTTTTAATTTTTTTATTAATCAATGGTTAGAGACTTGTAAAAACCTAGGGAATGTTCTATAAAGTAAAGATTAAATGTTTTGTAAACTTAGAGGAAATAAAGGATACTAACTATCAAATCACTTTTTTAAATAACAGTTTTGCAGAAATGAGTAATATTGATAAATCTTGGATGTATAGACGATTAACACTCAATAGTTTCGTTAATCTTGAGTTTGTTGAGGGAGTTGAAGCTTTTATTCACTATGCATATTCTCAACCTGCATATATGGATTGTTGAGGGAGTTGAAGCTTTTATTCACTATGCATGTTCTCAACCTGCATATATGGACGACCCGAAGATTAGATGTACATGTAAAAAGTGCAAACATCTTCATTTTCTTCCTATTAATGAAGTGAATCTCCATTTGTTAAGAAAAGGGTTTGTTCCAAATTATTTTGAGTGAACATGACATGGGGAGACATTAATTTGTAGCATCACAAAGGGTAATGAAGTAAACTCGTCAATAAATGTGGATAAGTTTGAAGGGGGGAACTGGATTTAGAACTAGTAATATAGGTGTAACTGAAAATCCTTACATCCAAATGGTTTATGATGCAACCGGTTATACTTTTCAAGAAAATATAGAAAATCTTGAAGAAGAATCAAACCTACATGCAAAACAATTATTTGACTTACTACAATCAGCTGACCAAGAATTATGGTCAAATTGTGAGACCATGACATGATTATCTTCAATTGCTTGAACACTGAACATAAAGTTTAAAGGTCATATTTTGGATCAAAATTTTGATAAAATTCTTGCTTGGTATAATGAATCATTACCTCCTGATCATATAATGGTTGATAATTTTTACAATATGAAGAAGTTTATTAGGGGTCTTGGTTTACCAGTTGAAAAAATTGATTGTTACAAATTGACATGTATATTGTTTTGGGGAGATGATGTGGAATTAAAATAGTGTAAATTTTGTGGTCAATCTAGGTTCAAACCTAAAAAGCGTACTATGAAATAGAAATTAATGCCTTAGAAGCAAATGTATTATTTCCCATTTACTCCGAGACTTCAAAGACTATATGCCTTTGATATTACTACATCTCATATGAAATGGCATAATGAATATAAATAGGAAAATAGAATAATGTGTCATCTATTGGATACACTTGCATGGAAACATTTCAATAACACCCATTATAAGTTTGTAGCTGAAAGTCGAAATGTTAGGTTAGGATTGTCGACGGATGGATCCTAACCTTTTGCTCAATCCAGCCAACAATATTCATCATGACCAATCATGATTACTTTTTATAATTTGCCTCTATGGATGTGTATGAATAAGGCATATATGTTCTTGGCCGTGATTGTGCCAGGGCTTACAAACTTAAAGCATAAAATTGATGTATTCTTATAACTATTGGTATTTGAATTGCATCATCGTTGGGAATTTGGTGTAGAGATATATGATGTGTCTCTTAAACAAAATTTTTTGTTAAAAGCAACTTTGATGTAGACTATTAGTGATTTCTTAACATATGTTATATTGTCTGAATGGAGCACAGTAGGAAAATTAGTTTGTCTTTATTATTACAATAATTCTGATGCGTTTTATCTTACAAACGGGGCAAAAACATTTTGGTTTGACAACCACAGGAAATTTCTTCCTCTAGTTCATCCATTCAGAGACAATAAACAAAAGTTCATCAAAAATAGGATGGTACAAGTACCTCCTCACCCTCACAAAGCTGGTGAAGAGATATTGCAGGAGATTGATGAAGTAAGGTTGCTGAAAGTTATAGAACTTGAAGCTGATAAAGTTAGTACAAGTATTAGTAAAAACTTTGGTTGGAGAAAACGTAACATCTTTTAAGATTTGCCATATTGGAAAAATAATTTGATACATTATAATCTAGATGTGATGCATATTGAAAAAAATATTTTTGACAATTTGTTCAATACGATAATAAATATTAAAAGGAGGACAAAGAACAATGCAAAATCACAAGCTGATTTGAAAATTTTTTGTAGAAGGAATGAGATAGATAAAGATCTTCACACCGGTAAATATATGAAAGCATGTTACACTTTGGAGAAAAAACGAAAGGAAATTTTGTGTGAATGGTTAAAAAGTCTAAAGTTTCCCATGGTTATATTTCGAACTTAGCAAGATATGTGGACATGAGGAAGTATAAATTATTTGGGATAAAAAGTCATGATTTTCATGTGTTTATGCAAAGGCTAGTGTCAATTAAATTTCACGACTTGCTACCAAATAAGGTTTGAGAAGCTATAACGGAATTAAGTTTGTTTTTCAAAAGCTTAACTTCTTCTAAAATAAAGTTAGCTGAAAGAGAAAAACTAGAAAGGGAAATTCTAGTTATCTTGTGCAAATTGGAAGGGATTTTTCCTCCAACCTTCTTTGAATATATGGAACATCTACCCATACATTTAGCACACCAGGCTAAACTTGTTGGTTCTGTTCAATATTGATGGATGTATTCATTTAAGAGGTAATTGTAGTTAATATTTAAATAAAAGTTATAACATGTTTTAATCACATAATTTACATTACCCTATTTTTAATGTAGTTATTTGCATCACTTGAAGAAAAACGTCAAAAACAATGCTAGAGTTGAAGGTTCGATATGTAATACTTATTTAGTGAAAGAAGCAAGTACATTTTGTTCACATTATTTTAAGCTGTATGTGCACACAAAAGAAAGAAAAGTTTCTCGTAATGACAGTGGGAGAGAAACGGGTGATGTTGATAGTAGCTTATCCATTTTCACATATCTAGGATGAACACATGGACATTCAATAAGAAGAGTGTTAACAACAGAAGAAATAGAAGCTGCCCAAGGTTACATTTTATTGAATTGTCAAGAGGTTCAACCTTTTGTATAGTAAGTATAAGTTGATTTTGAAATAGATTATTTTAGTTTCCAAAGTTACTGTTGTTCATAACTAAAATACATAATAATGTTTTTAAATTATACGAGCAATGGTTACACGAGCTAATGCCTGAAATGACACAAGATGATATTAATAAAGAAGTTGAAGATACTTTCCTTGATGGTTCAAGAAATTTATAAGTTTCACTTGTAATAATTGAAATGGTTGAATTATCATATCAAAGTGATTAGATGACATTATACTATTTAATATGATGATTTTTTTATGTAGGCCTCAGAAAATTCAATAGAGAACAAGTTCATATGTGATCTTGCGAAAAGACCTTTATGAATTGTTAAATCGTATCTGGTGTATTTTGTTAATGGATATAAATTTTATACAGAATATCATAGTCATAGCATGACAACAGCAAATAGTAGGGTTAGCATACAGGGAGAATTGATGGATTACTATGGTAAAATTATTGAGATACTTGAAATTGAGTACCCTACATTGCCAATAAAATGGAGTGTGATATTTAAGTGTAAATGGTTTGATCCAACTCCTAATGTTAGAACAAAAGTGTTCATTCGATACAATCTAATTAAAATCAACCAACGAAGAAGATTTAGACAATTTGAACCTTTTGTGTTAACGATGCAAACGATCTAAGTGTATTATGTCCCTTTTCTCAGCTTATGTCAAGATGAATCAAATTGGTTGGCCGTATGTAAAGTAAAACCTAGAGGTGTTTTTGAATTACATGAAAAAGGAGAAAATAAGAGAATTGAAAGTGAAGTGTTTCAAGAAGATGTTTATGAAATAAATGCACGTGTAACATACGACGAGAATGAACCTTTGAATGGTCCAAATAATGAATATGTTGAAATTTTATCTGGAGAGGATGAGGAGGGCTAGAGACCTGAAGAGGAGCCTAAGTTTGATTCTAATTCTTCGGAAAAAGAAGATGATGATTTTGATTTACAATTAAGTGCTGATAGAGATTAATTTATGTTTGTAATAGAATGTTATATGAATAAATATATTATTGCATCAACAATATATTGTTATATATTGATTTATATTGTTTTGTTATTGGAAAATTCAATAAAATGTGAATTTCAATTTAAAAATTTGCCACTAAAGAGAAAATAGGATATGTTGCAGCCAAGGTTCAGTTTACAACGATTTAGAGAAGCCAGTGTATTTTTAGGTGAAACATCACATTCTACAAATTCTACTACACATCCAGATGGGGCATCACTATCTGTATCTACTACTATACCATCCAACAGCCCTATTACACCATCTAGCAGCCCTACACCATCTACCACCCCTATACTGACAGAGATATTAGGAGTAAACGTTATAGAAGAAAAAGGCAACTTGCAACTTGGAGCTAAGGTGATTGATGGAAGAATGTACATCATAATTGTCAACAATTTGTAAGTAAAATTTTAAAAATTTTGTAATACATGATAATGCCATAGATTTATACTGAAGTTATAGGTTTTAATTTGAAAATAATCTAAAATAACATATATATATATTAGGTTAGTTCCGTCTGGAACGTACTCAAGAAATATCTCATTCAAGTCTAAGGAGAGGATAAATCTTGAGGGTTATATATGGAAGAATGTCTCTCAGCCGACAAAGAATTTTTATTATCAGGAGTTTGATGTACACAAAATATATTATTTAATTTTTTATTTTATCTAAAAGTATACATTAATTAGATAAATATTGTCATTTATAAGTACTTATTGTATGTTTTTTTCATAAAGAATTTTTTTAGGATCCAAAATTTGATACTGTAATTTATAATGTATGAGAGAAGGGAGCTCGTACGTGTTATAGAGTCTTTCTTCCTTCGATACATAAGAATGGTGTACAATCACCATATACATCTGAAGAAATATGGAGTCGTTGGTAGCAGTATTAGGCATCATCGGAGGCAATATCTATTTCAGAGCACAATTCTGCCAACAAATGTGGAGGACTAGACAGAGAGAGCCTATCCGTATACACTAAAGGATCTTTGACCCACCGGGAGCATGCACTTCAACTTGTAAGTATCAAAATTTTACACTTATATTCTGATTTTTGTACTTTGATGTATGAAATATGATTTCAAGGTAATTTGATATACGAAATTTAAAATAAAAATATATGTGCATTATGGAGAATAATAATATTATAAATATCTAGTGTCATTAATGAATGTGTTGTTGAGTTAAATTTTTTTGTCTAACAGGGGATAAATATCATAAAAATAGAGAAAATTTTGTTGAAATTTTATTCTAATGCAGGAAAAGTTTATAGGCAGGAAGCCTACACCATGCCAGTTCTTTTTACACACTTACACTAAGAAGCATAACCTTCTTCAACACCCAATGCAAACAAGTTCATGTATGTAAAATCTATTCTTTAATATTAATTCTTCAGAAGTATCACCTATTAACATAAACAATTATAATGATAGGACCAAATATAAGAAAGCATTGAACGACAATCTTAGAACTTGAAATTGTTGATGAGGGTTAGTGTATCTTAATGCAGTGAGTGATACGGACCGTCGGGGAAAGATTTTCAAATTAGGATCATTTGTAAGGATGGCAAAAGGGCCCGACCTGTCATATATATTTTTGGCCTGGGTTAATCGGGCCACAAGTCGACCATGGTTGGCTCGACTGTTACTTAAAATGACATCATTTTTGATCGATTTTCTTAAAAAACATATATGGTGGGTCGGGTTGGCACGACCCATCTGTGGCCCGTCGGGCCATAAGTAGAGCCATGGATCGGTCAGCCTGTGATCAGGTTGGGCCACGGGCCACGAGCTATGGTGGCCTAGGGTCTGGTTGAGCCGGGCCAAGAGTAGCTTGAGCCCGGCCCAGCCCGGTCCACTGACATCTCTATTCATTTGTGACCACATGTTGTTTACAATCCTCCACATTCACTATAGCTGGATCTAGTAGGCAGTCCACATCAAATGAGAGAGTCCTCAAGCTTGAGAGTATAATGGAGAGGTTGGCAACTCAGTTGCAACAGTCGATGGAGTACATAGCTCATCTCTATAATGAGATGGATCAATTAAAGGGAAGGGACAATACCTCATCGTAGTAGTCAGAGCATCTACCTTCACCACTTGCATATATTAGATGAATAAGTGAATGTATTTGATGTTTTGCTACTCTTAAGTTTTTATATAGATTCTTAATTTCCAGTTAATTTCAAGATACTTATTTGTATAAATTTTAATTTTTTATTATATTAACAATTAGGATAATGTTTACTTTATATTTATTAATCAATGTTATATTATTTACACAAACTAAATATATAAAAAAATCATAAGATTATGAAAAGAAAACTAAGGTAGGAAGTGAGAAATGGTAGTAGAAATTTATCAAAGTTAAATTTTGCGACGAAACAACAATGTTACAAAAGCCTCAGGTAGGAAGTGAAAAATGGTATTAGAAATTTATCAAAGCTAAATTTTGCGACGAAACAACAATATTAGCGAGGAACGATACCTTATATCGGTACATTACTGACGGAATATACTATTTCATCGCTAATTAGCAACGGAATAAATAAATCTGTACGTAAGTTACCTATGGAATATATCATTTCATTGGTAAAAATTTAGCGACATTTCATGTTTCCGTCGAAAAATTTAGCAACAGATTGTTAAATGTCCGTCAGTAATTTTAGCGACGGACATGCGATTTACATCGGTAAATTCACCGAAAAAATATTGAAATTCCGTCCGCAACGTACCGACAGAATACTATAAATTTTTTGGTAAATTTTCTTTAACTTACCGATGAGGATCCAAAATTCCATTGTTAATGCTACTGTTGGGCTCACAAACTTCCATCGCTAAATTTATTAACGGTCGTTTCTTTGACGTTTCTTTTCATCGATAATTTCTATTGCCAAATTTGTTTCCTGACAGAAAAGCTTTATTTTCTGTCAGTAATTTCCGTCGCAAAAATTTATTTTTCTTGAGGTAATCATTATAAGAAAATCTACAAACACATAAGCAATATTCTATTTAAGATTTTCATAGTCGGGTCAGTTCAGTGAACTTATTCTTTAATAAGCACTCATACATCAGTTTAAGTATCTCCATATTTTAAATTATAAGATCAATTACTTTCTTCATAAGAAAGAAACATAATATGTGCCAATTTCATCGTTTCATTGATACTCTATCTTAATGAAATCACAACTAGGAACAATTTAAGAATAATACATAAATACAAATTGAATCTCATAATTATTATCTGATTATAATTTTAGTTACACATTAATTATTTAAAAGATTTTACATTTAATATTAAAACATCAAATGTAATTAACATAACAAATAAAGATAGATAATGCCTTTATTAATTAAATAATAATGTTATAGATAAGATTACAACCAACGGATTGGCTACAATGACATAAACTAATAGAATATTCATCTAATCTCGGTTCAGTTCAAATTGAAATTGCATGATACTAACAAATAAAATAAAATCTCAATTAAATAACAAAAATTCAATTAGACTGAATTCACTGGCTAATTTAATCTGTCAAATTTATTCTAATTACTGATCAGTAAGAATCCACACTAGAAGTTGCGCAACTCAACACCTAAATTTGGGTCATAACATGTTTGGTTTCATCACTTACAGAGAGAGAAAATGTTGACTTTGCAATTCTGTTGCCGTACTGCACACTTACTTTATATTCACCTAAAAAGCCAATAAAGCTATATGAGCCTTGGCCATCACTTTGACCTCTCAAGTTCCCAGTTCTCCAACTTCTCAGTAACTTTTCAACCACATCACCAGCAGGCAGGTTTTTAAGATTGTTGTCCGTAAGACACATTTGGTAACACCCATAAGGATGGAGTGCTGTCCAAAGTATAATCCCATTAACTGCAGGATGCGAGAAGCCTTCTCTTAATACTTGATCAAGATATATTGCCTGCATAAGATATTGGAAGGAACAATCATTTGATATGAATATATAAATATGTTGTTATGTCATTATCATAATAGAAAGTGTGTGGTATGGTGACCTGAGTTTTATGATCAAATTGGTTGCTGATATCAACTTCTGTGAGCCAAATAGGAAGCTTTAGAGTAGCCAACTTGTCCAGGATTGCTCTCATTAGAGGAAGATTAGGTGTGGAAAAATGGCTTTCCAAGCCAATCCCATTCATTGATACTCCTTTGTGTTTAAGTTCTTTTATCCTCGAAATGTATATGTCTACCGTGGAGTTAGGATCGCTGCAAGTCTCAATCACATTGTACTCATTCAAAAACAAGGTTGCTAAAGGATCTGATTTCTGTGCTGTCAAGTAGAAGTGTAAGGTTGCATCAGGACCGAGCCGTTGCTCATAGAAATCAAAATGCAACATTTCGTTGCTAACATCCCAATGTATGAACTGTTCTTTGTATTTGTTCATCAGGCTTTGTATTCTTGAGTTCACAGCCGATTTCAGGGCAGTGCCCGTCAGATTTTTCACCCATGCTGGATTATATTTGGGGTCTTCCCAGAATATGTGATGGCCTCTAGCAACTATTCTGTTGGCTTGAACAAATTCTAACATTTGGTCTGACACGCTGTAATTGACCTTCCCTTGCTCAGGCTCTGTGGCGTACCATTTGAGCTCATTTTCGAAAACAGCTGCATTGAATCGTTCGACAAACCATTTCTGGAGGGGAAAAAAAAAAAAAGAAACTATTTCAATTATCTGCAAAGGGGCCGTTTCACCTTTTATTAGATCTTTATTGTCTAGGATTTGTTGCAAATGCTCGTGACGGATTACTAGTAGGTTTAAGCTTACCTGGTACGCCTGATTTCCAAGAATGGTACTTGCTATTGCTGATCCAAATGGGAAATCCTTTGAGATTTGTTGTATCGTAATGGTTGCATCTTTGACAGCTTCTCCCTTGCTATCAATCACATGAATCATCACAGCGCGCTGCCTTAGCTGAAAAAACATGTAACTAATGTGTCAGTATTGTTGATCAATCTAATCATTTCAAGTAAAAACAGAATCTTTAACACTCAAAAGGCTCTTCTCTTCCATACCTAGTATAAGATTGCTGAGTATCTAACAATATTACGTAATTTATATGGCAGCATCAGCATATATTTCAGAAACAAAGATGAAAATAAAATGGTACCATAATTTACTTTTTCAATTAAGTGATTCTGACTTTTTCTCCATTGCTTCTCAGTGAATCGCTGTAATGAAGTGCTTGCTGTTTCAACATCAATGTTCTTGCCTGTTGAACTCTATGTAATCAATACAATGGGAAAAGAGATTAAAGCAGGTCTTGTGCAATCAAATACTTTGAGGCAAAGACGTGTAACGGGGCAACTCTTCCTGTTCCTTACGTTCCTTCTACTTTAGATCAGTTCAACGAAGTCTGACCCTGAGGTTTCTAAAAATGTACAAGGTTTTCTCTTCGGGAATAGTATTGTCATATCTCTGAACTTGTTCATGTCAGGACCCATGTTATTTCGGATCATAAGATAGCATACGAAAATGGTGACTACTGATTTACCTTGAAGCTTATTGTTGATGATTTTGAAGGTGAATGAAGGATGAATCCACCCTTAAGAAATGACCAGCATCCATGCTTGGCCAAAACAGTTCCCACACATTCAGATGTATTACCGTCTGTTGATAGGATTGCTGTTACCATCGTTGATTCTACTCCATCTATCTTCACCCAGGCTGTTTTTACCAAGTTTTTATGTAACATATCAGTACACTTCCAAGCAAATCTATTTCCTGAGGGGCATTATGAATCAAATTTGAAGCAAAGTTCACAGCTTATGCAGCTAAGGAAGCGGACATATTTCCACGAAGCACAATCAGGAATTTTTTTTTTTTTTCTTCACCGTTTATCTAATTTGTGAGTCCTGTAATCGGATTGATGGACAACAGGTACATATTTCTTTGAAGGTGGGGAAGCTCTTTTCTAGTGAAAACAGTAACTGATTCTTAGAATGAAACCAAACGCTGGTTAATCTAATCAGCATCATACATACCTCATGCGGCTTTTGCTTTGGCTATTGCCACAAAGTTGGAAGTCTGAATTCTGAAGAACCCCCGTAAGGAGCTCAAGTTTATACGTAACTTCACAAAGAAGAAGAGAAGAAGAAGAAGATTGAGAACTCAACTGGATAAAGAGTAAATCCCTTCGCTGAGATTGTGCAATGAAATAACTAGTCTTTGAGAATGTGAAAACTGGCTAATGCTGCGTGGAGGTTGATCTTTCAGAATCCCTCCATTATAAAGTGCCTCTTCTGGTTGTGCTTTACACTGAAAATGAACCACACGGCGGTGTCACATGGAAGCTATAACCAATAGTTTAGTGAACTCAAAAACAGGACATTCTAACAGTACTACGTATCATCAAAACAACTCTGGAAATAGAAGTTTGAGCCTGAAAATGTATTGATATCATTTGGACGGATCCCAGGCGTAGTTACCTCTGTGTAAGCTGTGTGGTCGTAGCCAGGTCCATCTGCAGTAATGAAACAAGTAATCAAAACTTGATAATAAACGAAAATGACCAACCATCTGTGTTAATGAGAGATGCTACCATGAGGAGCAGCCAAGGCAAGCATCACAAGGAGACTGAAAACCAGGAAAACCATGACGAAAGAATGTTGCATGAAGTGCTTGCTGTTGTTGTTAGTCCCAAGAAACAACGTCTTGTTCACCAATGGAATAAGGCTCATCACAAGTTTGCTTCTTTTTCCTCTGTATTTGCTTGCTTATGGACTACAAAGAGTGGTGGTAGAGAACTAAGATATGTTATTAAGGACTGAAGAGGAGGCATGGGTTCACAAGGGAAACAGTGCAGGTTGAGGGACCCCTAATGCCGCTGAGGGAGAGGTTCATGTGAACTTTAGAGGCACGTACCGACCAACCCCATATATACATTTCTCATCTCTTTTGATACTCTTTCTCGACTTATCTTTTGCTTATGATTTCCTTTGCTTTTTAGTAACATCATTTAGTCATGAACTCCATAGTACGTACGTCAAAGGCACAAATTCCGTTATTTGGCTTTTAGCAGGGATTTGATTAATTAGTACTCTTTGAATTGACGACGATTAAGGATCAGGTATCAAATCATTATGTATATCACATTTACAACGCTTATTTGCAGATACTGTAAACTCTCAGTTCATTATACGATTATGCATAATCTCAAACATATATAATTCTCGCATATAAATTAGTCGTACCTTGATCTAGAAAGTCATTTGATGTCGATACTAAAATCAGACTCTTCAGATTCTCTTCTATGTTTCTATTATTTTCCTCGCTTTCTCACTTTTGTCTCTTATGTGATGGTTATTGACAGAATCAACTTAATAGGCAAGAATAGAATCAAATGACACGACGTTTATAAGTGGTTTTTGAGAAAATACCCATCATGTCGATATTAAGCGTTATAAACATTGATTATATGAGACATTAATAATCTAGCATTCTCCCACTTGATTCATGTAATATTGTCATCTTCATAAGTCATTTAAATTTAATGTGCATTAAATACATCATTCATCATAATCAAGAGTTAGAACTAACGTGAGTTATGGCGGTTGTATGTGATTTAAACAATATATTCCCTTCCTATGTACTACAAATTTAGTCTTCTCCATCAAATGATCAATAAATGGAAAACACATAACTGATCAAAAAATAATGTCTATTCAAGACAAAATTGTTATCATCATTCCATTCAATTCAGGATACCGATAATTGTGCATTAGTTTATGTTTTTCTAAATAATTGACATGTGTTTCTTATATAATAGTTGATTATTGTTGTAGTTTATGATTCAGTTTGTATGTTTTCATTTAGTTTGATTTTCATTGTTGTTCTTTTTATGTTTGATGTTAATTTAGGATAAGAATTGATTTTTTTATGTAGAAGGGAAGATTGAGCAACTTAGAGATTGAGCTAGAGATCAAAGAGGAGAAGAAAAGAGGAGAAATTCTGTTGAAAGTTCCCACGATCGTGGGAATCATGCCAATTCTCATGATCGTGGGAAAAGAGCCTTCTTGAGTAAAGAATAGAAGTTTTAAGTCTTGAGGAAGGTGAAGATTCAAGGATTTTCAACAACAATTGGGAAAATAACACATCAACATCAAAAATTCAAGATTTTGGCAAAGAAGAGAAGCAGTTTTCTTATTCAATTTTTTGTTAATTTTATCTCTTCTAATCTTTGTAGAATGGAATATTTGTGTGTTGTTGATGTTAAGGAGACCATGAGTGGCTGATTTGTTTTTAGAGATTGCTTTTGAACTAATTTTGTTAAACTCCTATTTTATTGAATTGAATGAAAGTTGTCTTTGATGATTGATTTTATTTCAATTTTGCAATAAATCGAGAGAGTGAGTTAGGTTATTTGTGTAGGATTGTACAACGAGAATTGACAACTTATAGACTTGCAATCATCATATTAATTGATTAGTTAGAAGAGAAATCTTGGCTCACTAAAAGAAAATCACGTAATAGCGTTGGAATATTTCCGATGGAAATCAATCCGTCGCAACTTACCGACTGAAAGTAAATATTTCGCCGGCAAATATAGTGATTTAGAGATTGAAAATACATCCGTCGGAAATACTGTAGGAAAAATTTTTGTGCAAAATCTTCGACAGAAAATAGTGACGCCAAAACTCTCGGCGACGGGAAAAAATGCGAGAATCTTTCCCGCAATTTATTGCTTTGCCGATTTACCGACGGAAAACTTATCGTTGGTGTATAGCTTTCATTTATCGATGAACGTACATTCCGTCGCCATATATGGTAGTCATTTACCGACGGTTCCATCGGTAAATTGTTTACAGACGTCGTCGTGTCGATGAAGACGAGACGATACACTGACGGCATAAAGTTTCCGTCGGTAACTATCGGCATCTTCGTCCACCATTCGTTGAGATAACCCTAGGATACCAACGGAGTGTCTGATGTCCATCAGTAACTGTTTTCATGAACAAAGATTACCGACGGTAATATTATTCCGTAGGTACAATTGCCGACAGTTACCGACGGAATGTCGTCTGTCCGTCGGTAAATGTCAACAGGGAAACCTAGTTTACCGACGAAATTATTTTTCCGTCAGTATTTGAGTTTCCACCGTAATAAAATGCCGCTCTTTTACTGACGGAATGTGCTTGTCCGTCGGTAACTATCGGCAGATGCGTCTTCTGGAAACCTAGATTACCGACGGAATGTTGTGTTCCGTCAATAATCCAGTGCCTATAAGTTGCGCGCCGACCCCCTCCCCTCCCCTCGCGCCTTCATTTCTCTTCTTTCCTTACGGTCCAGAGTTTTCCGACTCCTTTTCTCGCGTTTTCCGATCGTGTTTCGATTATTGTCTTACTTATCGTGCGTTGTTTGAGGTAAACTCTCTTATAAGTGTATTATTTTACCAAAAAAATATATTTTTAGTGTTAAACGTGAATGCTTGGTTAGGCTGAGATTATACATATTGCGTATGAAGTATTCGATAAAATGCCTTTTATGATATTTGAAATGTTTTTTGTAATTTTTGTCTTAATTTAAGAATTTGAATATGTAAT
>JANQBM010000222.1:42060562-42075707 GCA_025594535.1 Erythroxylum domingense
GAGTGATTGGGTAGGTTGAGAGATCGTTCAATTGACTTCATTTAATTTAATTAGGGACAATTAATTATACCTTGAGAGAGGGTAGTTAAAAAATTCGAAAATCTTAGGTGAGACACAGTTCAATTAATAAAATAGGAGGGAGACAAAGTAGGGAGAAAGTGATCTCTAGTCAGTAGATTTTTGAATTCCAATTTTCTGCATTTTGGTCTTGTTTATTGTTTATTATTAGTCTTTTAATTTTAATTTAATTTTTCAGATTATTTTCATTAAGCAATTTCATTTCTTAAACAAAGTTTGATCTGAATTAAGTGATGTCTGGGCATCAATCCCCATGGGATCGATATCTGCTTTCTAACTACAAGTCATGACCCATACACTTGCAATTTTTGAGCATAAAATGAGTAGATTGTTTTGCATAAATTACACTCAACAGATACATATTCAAAAAAACTCGGTAAATCAAAAACAAATTCAATAATGAGCTCAGAATGTCAATTACATTATAACATAAACGTCATCATAATATGCATTAATGCCTACTCAGCAATAATGACCATATGTCAATATGCCCTGATAGGTGTTAAATGCATCATATTTTAGGGTATAGTTTAATATGTGTTTATCCATTTATTCGATTGTTTAGTATGTGTTTAGGGTAGAATTGTGTTAGTTTATGATTTATTTGTGTTTTAAGTGTTATATGGGTTAGAACAATCCTTTGAGCTTAAATATGATATTTTTTAGGTACTTTGATGTGTTTAGTGGTATTTCAAGGTAAAGATCGAAGAATGGAGGAGTTTCGAAGCAAATTGGGGCTAATTACAGACATGTAGCCACTCCTACACTTTGCATTTTGAAGGAATTTTTGGACCTTTCAGACCTCGAAAAAACTCTAATTCATCCCTAAAAACAAAAGAACATAAATAGAACAAGAAGAAGAGGAAAGAGGAGCTTTTGTATCAGCCACTTTTAAGAGAAACCCTAGAGAGGATTGTTGAGAGATTGAGAAAGAGAAGAAGGAAGAGAGAAGTGGAGAGGAAGCCAGCATTAACGTACTTCCTGGATCTAGAGTTTCCTGAAGTTGCTGCCTCCAATCTCCATTCAAGATCATATTTCCTGTTATTTTCCATTTTTATTATTGTATATAATTGGGAATAGTAGTTTGATGACAGGATTTGCGAATGTAAAGATGCTCTAAACCTGCCTTTGAGTTTTTATCTTTGATTTAATGAAATCTGATTGTTTTTATACTTATTGGATTTATTGTGATTGATTTCTATGATTGCATAATTTGGTAATAAACTGAGAGGGAGAATTGAATGAACAATAATTAAATTAGGCTAATGAGAGTTAGGTAATTTAGTAAGAACGAGAAATTAATCAAATCCGTTATTATGTGAAGAGAGATCTCATATAAGTTCCCGATAGTTTATTAGACAACTTTAGATCTAATTAGGATTTTGGATAGGTTGTCAATTGAGAAATTGCAAATTTCCATAATTTGAATAGGTTTATAATTTAGGGTTAATGGTTATCACTCGAGAGAGAGTAATCAATCCTAGGATCGTCTAGAACCAATAATCTGGTAAGTCTTAATCAATTAGGTTAGCGTTAAAGATAGGTAAAATTTCCCTTTCTCTCAATTGATAGTTCCTTTAAGCTAATTCTTGAGTATGTTGCAATAACTAAATTGTTAATATTTTCATAATTAATTTTTGGATTGAATTATATGATCGAATTAAATTATTGTTTTAGTTTTGCTATCTTTTGAATTTCTGTGAATTGTGTTGGCCTTAGATTTAAAACTAGATTATCCTTCCTCATAGGATTGAAACCTCATGTACTACATAAATGACCCAGACGCTTACGGATTATTAAGGTTAATGATTAGAACTTACACACATCAAAAAACTAGGATAAAGTTTTTGGCACCATTTCTAGGGAGGCGATTAGTTTAGTTCTTTAGTCTGAAGCTTTTTCACTATGTTTAAAAAATAAAGAAAGAAGTTTGGGGCGTAAAGTAAAGACACAACAAGACATCTTATAATGAGAAATGAGACATCTAAAGAGCTAAATGCCAAGAAGAAATGGAAAGAACAATGATGGAGGATAGATATTATAGGGACTAAAGAACTTTTGCGAATTACAATGAGGCACAGTATGGTTGACGAAGTAACAATCCTTATTGGAACATGTACACTCCGAGATGGAAGAGCCATCCCGATTTCTATTAGTCCAACAGTGTAGGGACTCATTTAGGATGTCAAGACCTATTGGGACTTCAGCAAGATGAGTCAAGTTTATGGAATTCTAAATTGGACAAGATCCTGAATAAGCTCACGGACATGGAAGAGGGCCATAAGAGACTAGAAGAGAAAATTGAGCAAGTAACAGAAAATCATGCCTCGTTTATTCACAACCTAGAGATTCGAGCGAGACAGCTTTCTCATTAATTTTGTAAAAGAAGTGTGGAAGACTCTCTAAGTAATATGGAAATACATCAAAGAGAGCAATATGAGACTATCGCACTTAAGAATGGGGGAGAGTCAAAAGGATAAGTGGAAAACCAAACTGAACCCCACCTTATTGAAGACCAAAAGACAAAGAAAGAGGATGAAGAAAAGAATGCCAACCCTCCCTATTATTCACTAGTTCTTGATATACCATGTGTAAACATCAAAAAATCTTGGGTAGATGTCCATGAAAGGAATCTTATCCTTCGGATTAATGATGACCAAGTGAAATTCAACATGAATTATGTATTAATGAATCCGAAGGATAGTAGCTCATTTAGGATAATTGATGTGTTTGAATCTTCTAAAGAACAAAAGGACAAAAAAAATATGACAATAGACATCGAGTTTGAAGAAGCTATGAAAGTCTCTGTTCAAGAAGTGGAAGAAGTAGAGGAGATGAAAGTGATTACGAAAGAAAGAGAGCAACTCATCTTTTTGCAAGACAAACTGTTGGATTCGATGGAAGATTCAAGAAGTTTTTTTACTCCCTCTTTTATTGACAGTTTATTAGTGCAAAAGACATTATTAAAATTAATTAGTTTTCTTAACTTTATCAATATTGTCCTTATGATCATTTTGTAATTTGTAGCTTACTTATAGGTAGAAGGAAGCCGCTCATAATTGATCCTGACTGAGTTTTTAATGATACAAGGTTAAGCTAATGACCATAAATTAACACGTTTTCTATTTAGGTTTATATTGTTGTGTAGTTAAGTTCTTTTTTAATTCTAAAATAAGTTTTGAATGATTTGGAAAGCTAGTTCTTTTACTTTCTTGAATCGCTTATAAGATAAGGAAATACTCTTGATGTCAAGCGGATTTGGTCTCAACAATATCGCCATCACCACCTCCATCACCATAAATGGTTTCATGTTCTAAGTATTTTCTTTTCATTTTTGTTAGGATTTTCTTCTTATCTTTATCGTATATTGTATTTTATTCCCCTTAGTAAATTTATGTACCCTTCTCATATTGAGAACAATGTGTTGTTTAAGTGCAGGGAGGGTTGTGTATTTTTACCTTGAGTGTGAATTTTACATATTGTATGATAGTTTGTTTAGGTTGCATAATGTGAATTGTGTGGATGCATCAATGGTTAGGACCTAACGAGATAGAAATGGCCTTAAACATACTCTTTTAAGTTGCAAAGATTTATTAGCTTGTGAAATTAGTGACCTAAGTTACTTAGGGCTAAATAGGTTGGTTAATTAGGATACGGTGTTAATTGATTCACCCTAGGAATTTGTCATACTCATTTTTAATTTTAGGCTAATCAAATAAGTGGCATTATTAGTACATTTTCATGAGAATGATTAGCTAAAGCAATAAGGTAAGCAAACTTTTGTGTTAAAAATAGTCTTAAAAAAAGAAAGTTGTATAAATTTTCACTAAAATAATTATTCCACTAGTCTTCGGGTTATAAATAGAGCTAGTAGCTAGTTGAGAATGTGAGGTTGCTGAGTAACCGGACCGACATGCATCACAAATGTGTGCCTTCATGTAAAAATGTTATAATGACATTCCAATTAAGCAGCTTAATAACAACATGACTTAGTTGAGTAACCAAATCGACATTCATCACAAATATTTGCCTCCGTGTGAAAAGACTAGGTTCATCTCCTTAAAGAAAAAAATCAACAAAAAGAATGTTTTCAAATAAAAACTGACCAAACTTGTTAATAGCTTGATTTTTCATCAAAACCTACTGAGGAATAGCTACAGTTTTGTTTTGACTGAATGATTATCAACATGTGTGTGTAAGTGATAGTGGTGAATAGACTCAGCAGTAAAATTTTGATTAGTTTGTATGTTGAGTCCAAGGTGCTTAGCGCGGATTTTGCATGTTAATAATTTGGAACAACTTAAATGATTGTGTTTAGAGTTAAATTATTTCATGAAGTTGAAGTCATTGCCTCATGTGTTGCATTGCGTGTTTTGTGCTTTGTGTTGTTTGTTGTTTTGTTTGCTTGAGGACAAGCAAATGTTTAAGTGTGGGGAAGTTGATAGGCGTGAAATGCATCATATTTTAGGGTACAGTTTGATATGTATTTAGTCATTTATTCAATTTTTTAGTATGTGTTTAGGGTAGAATTGTGTGTGTTTGTGATTTATTTGTGTTTTAAGTGTTTTATGGGTTAGAACAATCCTTTGAGCTTAAATATAATGTTTTTGAGGTACCTTGATGTGTTTGATAGTATTTCAGGGTAAAGATCGAAGAACAAGGAGTTTTAGAGCAAATTGGGGCCAATTGTATGGCCCATAATCGTGGCCCAGATTGTGCCAAAAAGGACTGATATAGGCCACGACAGTGGCCTTAATGTGCAGCCACTCCCAAACTTCACGTTTTGAGGAATTTTTTGAACGTTTTGGACCCCGGAAAAATCCTAGTTCAATCCTAAATACAAAAGAACATAAATAAAACAAGAAGAAGAGAAAGGAGGAGCTTTTGCATCAGTCACTTTTGAGAGAAACCCTAGAGAGGATTGTTGAGAGATTGAGAAAGAGAAGAAGGAAGAGAGAAGTGGAGAAGAAGTCTACATGGATGTACTTAATGGATCAGTTTTCCCAACATCGCTGCCTTCTATCTCCATTCAAGATCGTATTCCTACTATTTTCTGTTTTTATTATAGTATAGAATTGGGAATAGCAGTTTGATGATAGGATTTGTGAATGTTGAGATGTTCTAAACTCACCTTTGGCTTTTTTATCTTTGATTTAATGAAATATGATTTTTTTAATGTTTATTAGATTTATTGTAATTGATTTCTATAATTGCATAATTCGGTAATAAACTAAGAGGGAGAATCGAATGAAAAATAATTAAATTGGGCTAACAAGAGTTAAGTGATTTAATAAGAACGAAAAATTAATCAAATCAGTAATTGTGTGAAGAGAGATCTCGCATAGATACCCGATAGTTTATTGGACAATTTTAGATCTAATTAGGGTTTTGGATAGGTTGTTAATTGAGAAATTGCAATTCTCCACAATCTGAATATGGCTTATAATTTAGGGTTAATGGATATAATTTGTGAGAGAGTAATCAACTCTTGGATCGTCTAAAACTAATAATCCGGTAAGTCATAATCGATTAGTTAGCATTAAAGATAGGTAAAATTTCTCTTTCTCTCAATTGATAGTTCCTTTAGGTTAATTCTTGAGGTGTTGCAATAGCTAAATTGTTAATATTTTCGTAATTGATTCTTGGATTAAATTGCGTGATTAAATTGAATTCTTGTTTTAGTTTTGCTATCTTTTGAATTTCTGCGAATTGTGTTGACCTTAGATTTAAGACTAGATTATCCCTCCTTATAGGATCAACACCTTAGGTATTATGCAAAAGACTAGATTATCCCTCCTTATGGGATTGACACCTTAGGTACTACGCGAACAACCTGTGCGCTTGCGAATTATTGAGGTTAATCATTAGAACTTACACACATCGAAAAACCACAATCATGCCCCATAAATATTTTGGGCGATAATCCTTTAGTCAAAAGGTCAGTAATCATAAGATTAGTGCTAATGTGTTCAATTGACATTCTACATTTTTTAACCTCTTCTTTAACAGCAAAGTATTGCAATTCCATATGTTTAACACCTTTGAAATACTTGTCATTTTTAGAAAAGAAAACTGCTACGAAATTATCACAATAAATTTTTAGTGGCCTGGCAATACTGTTGACTATTTCAAATCCTTAAATAAAGTATCGTAACCACTTAGCCTGAACCATGGCCTCAAAGCACGCCACAAATTCAGCTTTCATGATAGATGCAGTAATTATTGACTGCTTCACACTCGTCCATGATATTGCTCCTCTAGCTAAAAGATATACATAGCCACTTGTCAATTTTTTAGTATCCACACAATCAGAAAAATCTGAATCTAAATATCCATTTACTTCAAGATGATCAGACCTCCTATAAGTAAGCATGTGTCTTTTGTCCCTTGCAAATATCTTAAGACTTTCTTTGCAGCTTCCCAATGTTCCAATCTTGGGTTACTTTGGTATCTACCAAGCAAACCAACTGTAAAACTAATGTCTGACCTTGTACATGTTTGAGCATATATGCCATGCTTTTCTAGGAATTTAACAAATGAACCAGGATGTTGTCCATTTTCATCATATCTTTCGTAATACTCACCACCTTTATTAGACCTAATGATTTTCACTTTTTTGTCTAATTTCCTTTCAACTTCAGATATATAAATTCTATGGCATTCACTTCTTGAGATTTCTCATGCAGTAAATAGACATATCTATAACATGAATAATCATCAATCAAGGTGATAAAGTGTTTTTCTTTACGAAAAGAATTAACATCAAAAGGTCCACATATATCGGTGCATATAATTTCAAGAAGCTGAGGGTTTCTCGTGGCACCTTTCTTTGCGTGTTTTGTTTGCTTTTCCTTAATACAATCCACACAAATATTAAGATCGGTAAAATCCAAAGTTGGAATAATTCCATTATTTACTAATCTTTCGATTCTTTTCTTGGAAATATGACCCAAATACTTATACCACAAGTAAGCAGAATAGTCATTCACTAAACTACGTTTAATTCCAACTTTATGATGCAGGGTTATAAGAGTTTCAGCATATAAATTATCAAGATTCAATTTATATAAACCATCACAAAGTATACCAGATCCAATCATATTAGTATGCTTAAACAAACTGAAACATCTATTACCAAACTTAAAAGAGTATCCAGTAACATCAAGTTTAGATAAAGAAATCAAATTTCTAGAAATCCTAGGTAAATAAAGAGTTTCAAATAAATCTAAATGATGTCCAGTATTCAGGATTAAATGGTAAGTCCCGACTGCTTCCACTGGAATCTTTACTCTATTTCCTATGAAAACAAACTTCTCATTTGGGTTTGTGGTTTAAATCGTAAGGAATCCCTGTATAGTATTAGAAACATGAGTTGTACATCCATAATCAATCCACCAAGTATTACGTGGAATTTCAGTTAAATTTGATTCAAAACATACATAAGCCTTAAACTTACTTTTCTTTTCGAACCAAGCCTTATGCCGTAGACAGTCCTTCTGGAAGTGTCCAAATTTTTGACAGAAATGACATTTATTATTGTTTGCCTTCTTCTAGATCTTAACAGAGGACTCATTGGTCTTCAGTGATCCTTTCCCCTTTCCATGTTTCTTATGTACTTTCTTACTAGCTCCTTGATATTTCATAAAATGGATGGAATGATTTCCTTGATTCTTTAGTCTTGTTTGCCCCTGAGCTAACATACTATGCAATTCATGCATGTTCCATTTGTCTTTCATATTGTTATAGCTCATTTGAAACAAACCATACTCAGATGGTAAAGAGTTCAAAATAAACTATATAAGAAAATTCTCGTCCACTTCCATTCCTAGAGACTTAAGTCTTGCTGCAATATTTGTCATGTCAATGACATGTTCATACATAGTACAAGAAACATCAAATTTCATAGTGGCAAAGTACCCATTAATGTCCCAGCAAGAGACTTATCAGCTGATTAGGAGCGCTCTTCCATAAAACTCATAAATTCTTTAGCATTTTTAGTTTTAGGAAGAGCTGACTTGATGTTGCTTGCTATGCTTATTTGCATAAATATCAAGCTCATTCTGTTTGATTTTTCCCAAGCTTTATAATGAGCATTTTCTTTATTATTGCCAGTATTAGTAATAGTTGCAAGCTTCTCAACTTGAAGTGCCAAATCAAGATCCAATAAACCAACGTGAAATTGGACTTGTTCACTCCAGTTAGAAAAGTTTAGCCTATTAAATATTGGTACAGATGATTCTTGTGAATGTAAAGACATAGGGATAGAAATTGCAATAAATACACGCCTAACATTAATGCTTTGAGTCATAAACTAACATATTATAAATATTCAGGTGAAAGATTATGTTAACATATTATAAATATTAATGTTCTCATTTGGGTGATACATCAATGCACAAAATAATCATAATGATGCCAATAATATTTAACATTATTAGGTAATGACGCATACACTACTCAGAAATATTTATTATCTTTGGATAAATAAGTAAAACTAATAGTGCATTTACATTACCAAACAATCATATTCATTAATTATAAGAACAACCAATTAACCTTTGGGAAATTCATAAATTTCTTATAATAATGAATTTCAATCTACTCATAGATAAACATCATTTATATCAATTTTATGAGTGAGTGATTGAAAAATTCTAGTCAATTTAGAACTAATTATCCTAAAGATTTGATCACTTTGGTGATTTGCAAATCTAAAATAATATTGTTCCAAATTTGATAAATGTGTAACATATTAAATATTCAATTATCATGTCATAAACATAATGTCAATCATTATTATTAACGTACATGCATACAAAACACTATACATAACTATTATTAATCTTGATAACAGTGATGCTTGTCAAAATCCAGAAACAAGTTAATATGCATATACTTCATTCACATTTTTTATGCATATATTGTACTGTTGATAATTATAATTAATTCTATAATTGACGTACACTAATATAACTGTTCATGCATGCACAGTTCATGTTCATTCATCTTTTATTGTTTAATACTATTAACATTGTTCACAAACTGTTCATCATTATCAAAAACAACCAACGGCATAACAACGATGATGCACCGTTGCACCAATCGCACACACGGCTAATGCGACAGTCATTGATGCTGTCTTACGCCACCAAGGGAAACATCATCACCATTGACAGCAAAGAGGGAAACAAACAGTAAACATACAACACGGACGTTGTAACATCATGACCGACAACGTCTGGCATCACCAAAATCGACACATACCGCTGTCACTGGTAGCGTCTGGATCATCACCGAGGCATGATGTCATAGACCCAGTGAATTCATTATCATCCGCGATGTTGCAACATTCCAGCGACGAGCACAGACAGTGAACACGTTTGTCGTCAATGACGTTGGTTATGCATCATCGTCGGCGGTGTGATACCACCGAGAAAACATAGACATTTCTCATGTACTTGAAAAAATAAAATTGCCTAATATATATATATATATATATATACAATCATCGGTTTTGTCCAAACAGAAAAGCGTGAAGATTTTCAGACGTAATGGAGAATCATACAGTTCACAACCAGATGGCTCTGATATCACATGTATACTCTCACTTCATTATACGATTATGCACAATCTTAAACATATATAGTTCTCACATATAAAGTAGTCGTACCTTGATCCATAAAGTAGTTTGATGTCGATACAAAAACCAGACTCTTCATATTCTCTTCTATGTTTCTATTCTTTTCCTTGCTTTCTCACTTTTGTCTCTTATGTGTGGTTATTGATAGAAGCAGCTTATCAGGTAAGAATAGGACCAAAAGAGGCAACGTTTATAAGTGATTTTTGAGAAAACCACCTTCTAACTACCACACCTATCATGTCGGTATTAAGCGTTATAAATATTTATTACATGAAACATTAATAATCTAACAGATACTCTCATTAGAATAAAACCAGATTTGTTAGAATAATTTGTCAATTATACATGTAATCAACTTTAGAATGATATTCACATACTACAAATATAAGCTGTTGAGTTATCAGTAAATATATGATAACCTAAAAATTGAATAACGTCCTTAACCAACAATATGATAATACCAAAGGACTGAACAAAATAAGAATCACACTATTATTTACTTTTTTTTAGAACTACAATTTTGAAGGAATGCTTAATATTTTAAAATCATGTACTGGAATACCAATCTTCCAGAGTCGGATTTAATTTTGAACTTAGAAGGAATGCTTATGACATACACTATTTCATGTCTTTGTTGCTAATTCTCTGGAAGTGAATGTTCAGTAACTTCATAGTGAACAAGTGAAATTCACTTCTAATGTCCATTTTATGAATTGTTAGGCCAACAAAGATAACATATTGAATTATTAGGCTTAATTGCTTGAAGATACTGAGAGTTAAAGGACATGTAGAAAGCTTATAAAATAAAAGAAATACCCTGTTTTCAAGCATGAATTGTACAAGTAAAAATTATATGCGATTATTGAGAAGTCACGTCCAAACCTCATTTTATTACTTTTGCGATCGTCCCATATGACAATTTGCCTTTGTTTTGATGATCATTTAGTGTGTACGGAACGGATATGCTTTAGGACAAAAGAAAATCACACAACTTAAAGGGCCCGTCTTTGTTTGTTTACTTGTTTATGATTGAAATGGTGAAGTTAATTTGATTAGGACATGTTAACTTGATTCAGAATCCAATCTTAATTAAAGTATGCATGAATTCAAGACAGCCTCCGCAAGGGACTCCACTGTTCACTCACTGTAACTTTCCAACTAAGTTGACAAGAACGTAGAATAAAATTTGTATCAAAATAATACCAGAAAGACAATTCAGATGATTTAGCTTAGTAATAACTATCCAACTCAGGATTCCTGATTCCCAAAGAAGAATATATCATAACACATTTACTGGCTGGACAAATACCTTAATTCGTTGATAAACCAATGATAATTAATTAAAATCTGTTTACTCATTTAGCAGACTCAGTTAGCAAAGTAAAGATAACTTTAATGTCATATCAATAGTGACCTGCGGGTTCAGACAACAACCTCAGTTGACAGTAATAGTGAAAGTGACTCGGACGGGGTATATCAAAAATAGTGTTCATCCTCGATAGGATCAGGGTTCAAGTCAGGCTGGACACATGGTTATTGCAAGAATTAGAGAACATTTTCATAAAGACTAACGGCATTAGTGTTACATACAATTAATTTGATTGCACATAATCTGGATCACGCAGTAGCAGTAGCAGTAGCACAACTGTGGTATGCATATAATACCACTAACTAATCTTCCAGAAGCTCAACTGAATTGCCGTTCAAAATTTTCGCAAGAAACTTAGGATCTCATTGAGCATGACGCCCTTCAATCCTTCAAACCCCTTCTTTCAGGTCATTGGTCATTAGCTAATGATGTTGATTTCTTTGATCTCCTGGACATATAAATCTTGGAATAGATCGTCTTGGTTCTAATTGCTAAGAGAACATCCAAGCCAAATCCAATGATACATGCAATGGCCATGATTATGAACACAAGCCTATAGCAGTGGGCGCCAACACATGTATTGCCACCTCCTGGTGTTGGCGTAGCTTGTGCATCATACAAGTATCCGGCAAGCAGGCCAGAGAAGAGAAACGAGCCAAGTGGAAGGTTGAGAATCAAGATATTGTAAATTAGCCCGTAATATTTAAGGCCAAATAGTTCTGAGGCAGTTGGAACGGTGACCGCCAGACGAACTCCATAGCATATGCCAACAACAATTGACCCAACGTAGAGTGAACCTGGCAAAGCCAAAGCCATCAGAAGGTAGCCAACGGCCATTAGAATCTGAGATGCGCCATTCCAAAGAGGCCTTGGTGTTCCAACTTTCCTGCAACAGAAATTGAAAGAATGATATCTTCAGACATGAATCTGAGTCAAAAATCATGACTTTACCAGAATCAATAATAAAGCAAGTTCATTTCTTCCAAAAAAAATATAATAAAGCAAGTTCAGTTCAGCCAGCCATGTTTCTTTATGATTCAAACTCCGCCAACCTCAAAAAGGAATTGCAATAAATGTCACACCACCAGTAAGTCCCAAGAGAAGGAACACTCCTTGAGCCTCTAGAGTCTAATGTCTTTCTCAATGATGCACATAAAGACTAGAAAGGATCATACTTTTGGAGGGGATTGGACGAGGATGAAGGGTTTATGGGCATGCCATTTATACCAAAATTGATTAGTTTCATGGTTATTGCTATTTGAAAACAGCACAATATAGTAAACAAGATTCCCTCTGCCCGTCCATCAGTAACTGACCCAACTATAGCTTTTCTTTAAAACCTTGGCCAGAAGGAGTAGGTAAGGTAATGTTAAGGCCAGGGGAAAGGATCTTCTTCTGTTTCTATTACTCTGTGTCTATTATGTTTCATGAGAATTCATCCATTCAATAAATGAAACCCACAAAAATTAGACGGATGAGATGGGTCGGGAACACACCATTTGGGAACAGAAGATCTGTTCCTACGGAAAGCAACACAATTAATCACCAGCATACGAACAGCCATATTCTACAACCACTTCACAGAACCGACTTAAAGGATAAAGAAATATACAAAAGTCAAATCACCATCTAAGTATTTGCTATCAGCCAACTACCACCATACTTGGTTTTCCAATAAAGAAAACATGGGAGAAATTTACAAGAGAAACCTTGTGCACTTGATTCTAGTTGTTCACAGTTTTGAACAAGAAGATTAAACTGATAAAAAGATACAAAAGTAAGCATCCCTCCACAGATAATAAGAAAACATGGGAGAAATTTACAAGAGAAACCTTGTGCACTTGATTCTAGTTGTTCACAGTTTTGAACAAGAAGATTAAACTGATAAAAAGATACAAAAGTAAGCATCCCTCCACAGATAATAAGATCCTAAGCATCTGGGAATAAATAAAAGAAAGAAGAAAGCGATACCATGATCATGACACTATAAACGTCTTTATCAAAGCAAGATGGCAAAAGTCATGCAATTAAGAATGTGAGAAAGAATAAACCACAACACCATGAGATTCAACATTTTGACTTTAAATTTCACTAATAAAAAAGTTAGTGTTGACGATATAGCCATCAAGAGTTTGATTTTTTACATTTTCAACTCAACAAAAGAAGAACAAGATGCTGATCAGGAAACTAACATAAAAGAGTAAACAAAGAAAGAAAGAAAAGCATTTGTATGATGGGTTAGGTTAGAGCTGATGCAAGTAGTTAGTAAAAGGGAAAGTAAGACTCTTACTTGATGAAATATTCTGAGACCGAACCAGATACAATCCTCCCAAAGAATCCCCATATACTTGTTAGGGACACAAAGATTGAAACGTCAGCGTATCCAAGAGCCAAGCCAATTTGCCCCAAGTTGTTCATGACAGCCAAGCCTGTGCCAACCCCACAAAGAAACGACACAAACAAAATCCAGAAGTCCAGTGTCCTCATTGCCTCAAATATCGTGTGGTCCTCTCCCACCACCGGCTTCTTCTTCTCCTCCTCCACACACGGCGGTGCTACCGCCACCCCGTCCTCCTCCACCCCAATTCGCTTCTCTTCAACAATTTCTCCGTCGGTTGCTTCTTCACTCAATAAGGGCTCCCCAATCCTACTCTCAACATCGCGCTTGGCTCTCACCGATTTCAAACTCTTTATTAGAGCGTAAACAGGGACAGCCATCGGAGAAGCTAGCAGTATGACTAAAATGATAGAGAAAGCTAGAGAAAGGCCAGAGTTTGGACTCGGGATGAAGTCATATGCCAAGAGATAAACGGCTACGATGACAGCTACAATGTTGAAGACAGTGAAGTACTTGAACTCTTCTTTCTCTTCTGCTGTGGTTCTAGCAGAAGGGATTTCGTGGAGGAAGAAGACAGCGGTGAGGCAGACGGCGAAAGGGATGACTGCGAGCATCATAAGGAACGTGGAGGGGTCGTTGGAGAACAGCGCAGTGCAAAGGTCTGTGAATATGGCAGTGCTTAGACCGACATAACCCTTCAATATGCCGGATACCGGACCTCGGTTCCGGCGAAAGTTCCGTATGCAAGTCACCAGCACCGCCGTGTTCATCCAAGTCGTGCTGTTGCCTCCAAGACATAAGAAAATGCACATCTACACCATTCTCAACAAAGCAAAAACAGTCCATTATCAGAATTTCATTGCAAACTCATGGTTCAGACTTTAAGAATGTATATTACGTACCTGCCAGTATGCGAGAGGTTGAATTCGGCGACTAACGACAAGCCATTGACCACCATAACCGATAAGCCCTTCAACGGAACCAATGAGAAGTATCACCCAAGTAGGCAAGCGATCGGAGGCGAGGCCTGCGAGCAAGCCAAAGGCTTTACCAACATCTTTAGCTACGGAGAGGTTGTTGAGTTGGAGTTGTGTCAAGTTCATGAGAGTCTTGAGAGCGTCAGAGTAGTTGGAGAAAGTGTAGTTGTTGCCGGAGATGGCTTGAACCCAGACAGCGGTGACAAAGCCGAGCCATTTCACGGCAGTGGTGGTAGTGGCAGAGGATTGAAGATAGCCCATCAAAGTTAACAAACAAACTTTGATATTCAACAACAGGTTTCTATGCCTGTCTCTACAACTGTACAGGGTAAGAAGTTGGAAATTTTCGGTTTTGGCTTAGAAGTTAGGACATAGGCATCTAGAGGACTTATAATGCGTAATGTCGAACTAGAGTCTAGAAGTCATTTGGTTTTTTTAAAATTTTTTCGTAAATGAAGCGGTTTTGCAACTTTTGCTGAATAGATTAAGCATATGTTTGGATGAGCTTTTATCAATAGAGCTTTTGTCAGTAGAACTTTTGTCAGTAGAACTTTTGTCAGAAGAGCTTTTCTAAAAAGCCAGTTGACTGTTTGGCTGTCAATTAAAAAAACAGCTTTTTTGAAAGAGCTTCTTACATAGACTGTTTGGCAACATAAAAATAAAAAGCACTTTTATTAATTTTAACTATACATTATTTTGTAATAAAAATTATTTATGCATATAAATAATTTTTAAAGTATATT
>JANQBM010000222.1:42084371-42104967 GCA_025594535.1 Erythroxylum domingense
TTTTCATCATTATTTTATTTGAACACTAATTGTGTGGTTTGTTTGGTTATGACCATATATGTTCTTAGTCTACCGTGACAGGGATTAAAAGCAGGAACTGAAAAGTCAAAATATGAAAGATCAGTGAAAAAAAAAGTATCAACTTCCATTAAGGTGAATAAATTTATTTGAAATTATACTACATTAAGTGTATGTCTTATAGGGCTGATAATAAAAATTCATGTGCTTCTATTTCAAGCGTTGTGTTGGGGTTATCCTACAGAATTTGCTTCTTACTTTCACTTCTGTCAATCACTTCGTTTCGATGATAAACCTGATTATGCTTATCTTAAAAGACTCTTCTGTGATCTATTTATTCGTGAAGGTTTGAACTTTTTTACTATTAAAATTTTTCTCATGGATGTTTTGTACAATAGGCATCCCAAGCATATGCTCTTAATTTGAAACTCTTCCAGGAACTAAGTCAACTGCGATTTGTTGATTTTCTTCCTTTCAGTTTTCCAGTTTGACTATGTCTTTGATTGGACAATTTTGAAATATTAGCAATCGCAGATTGCTAATCCTCCTACTTGTGTAATTATAAGTGGCAGTGTATGTCTTTTCCTTCTTTATCTGATCTTTGCACGTAGTATGTTGCTATAAAAAACTCATAAGATGCTTCATTTATTTCTTATCCAGGGGCCTGGTACTTTGAGATTTCTTCTGATTTTTTATGATGGTCGTAATTTGGAAGAGTCCACCAACGATGATGATGAATAAATTCTTATTATGCAATTGAACCTTTGTTGTTTTCTCTTAATTGTTGTCTGTAGATTTTAAGAGAATTTTAAAGTTAATATAAAAAGTCAATTTTTAAGTTTGAATTAGGTTATATGTATCTCTTTACTTACATGAATTTTTTTCCAATCAAAATTATTAAGGGTTGTGATGTATATACAATATTATAAATTACAGTAAAATTCATGTAAACATGAGACATTTTGTTATTGTGTGTGAGTTGAGATTGGGATATGACAAATTATTTGAACTTACATACTGTACCTTGCTTTTTCTAATGATATACTAAAAAAATTGAAGAATTATTAAACAAATAAAATTCATAAATAATATTGAATAGTTATTAAACAAATAAGATTTTAAAAAATTGTATTTTAAAAAACAATTATTAAAATTAAAAATTATTAAATTAAAATGATTTTCAAAAAATGGAAAAAATAATACTATCTGCGACATTTTTGTATAAACGTCACAGAAAGCAACATTCCGCAACGTCTTAAAAACATTGCGGAATGTCAAAAAACGTCGCGGAATGTGACTTTCCGCGACATTTCCAAAAAACGACGCGAAATGTGACTTTCTGCGACGTTTTCTAAAACGTCGCAGAATGTGACTTTCCGTGACGTTTTTAAAAAACATCACAAAATGTGACTTTCCGTGATGTTCCAAAAAACGTCGCGAAAAGACCAATTTTTCAGTGACATTTTTTAAAACGTCGCAGAATGTCCATATTTTTCGTGACATTTTATGGGAAACGTCATAGAAACCTTTTGCTTACACCACGTTTCGCAATGTTTTTTGTGACATTTTTTAAAACATCACAAATTGTATTCTATGATGTTTTTTGAGATTTTGTGTTGTTTTCTTGTAGTGTATGAAAACACTTAAACTAATGTGAAAGCGTTTATTAAGGAAGAAATTCATTTAACTGACCTAATTATGAGTATCCCAAATAGAATATTACTTATTTTCTGAGGATATTTTTCATAATGATGGTTGTTTAATTGATTTTTAGACTTGAGCTTACCAAGTTATCTCATGTGGGAATTACTGCATTTTGATGCTACTTATAAATTGTCCTTAGATAATTCAATCAATAGTGCTTGGATGTAGTATGAACCATATAGAGATAGTTTAAGTAATTCAATAAAAGATTCGTCACTATAAAGTAATTAGAGAGAATGTTCTATTATTCTTAATTAGTAGTGATTAAGGAATTTTTTTGGCAATAGTGAACTGACATCTGAAAAGGAGTTTTCAGATATCAATTATAAATCAATTACTAATTAACAAGAACCAATATAATTGGATATAAAAGAGTAAACACTATATCTATAATCTATCCAATTAGATCATTGGATGACGATATATATCACAACCATGTATGGATAGGTTAAGTCAAACCATTTTGACATTTCTAATATTTGAGTGATTATGATATGTTGCTTGATTTATGATTATAAGTTGTTTAATTGGAGAATTAAAGATAAATTAAAAGGAATTTTGATTCATCTAATTCTAATTCTAATTCTAATTATGAATTATAATTATAATTATAATTTATAATTATTAGCAATACATTAGGAACCTAATGGATCACACATAATGTGCAATTTAAAGGAGGAAAAATCAATTTCAATTAAGTTATGCTTAATTATAAAGTTTGAGAAACTTTGGAGATCAAATATGGGATATTTGTTTTATTAAAATCAAATTAATTATAATTTGAATTTGACTTTAATTATAATTGAGGTGTTAAATTTTAACAGAAATTAAAAACCATGATGCTTTTTCTATAAATAGGAATAAGCATAATAGAACTAGCACTTTTGCTTATTCCTCTCAAAAGTTGAGTGACTACGCTATGGATGTTATTAGAGGCACTCTTGCTTATTCCTCTCCAAAGTTGAATGATTGCTTTGTGAATAATATTAGAGATTGCACACAGGAACAACTCATGATTGACACATCAAAAAAGTTTCAAAGGTTTTCAATACAAATATCGAATCAAGTATAATTTCATATTTTATGATTCAATTTTAATTTTTCAAGTTGTTCAATCATCGGGATCTAATTGGAAAGTTTAAAATTTTATTTTTCTGCGCTTGTGATTCCATCAGGGTTGGTTTTTATGGCATTAGATCCTTTTTTAATTGTTTAACTTAAATTAAAAACTTGATTGTTATTGATTTAATGAAAATTAATTCTGAAAATTTTATACTTCTCCCTTGTCTGTTTGTAAATTGAAATTATTTTTAGTTCTAGAAAAAAAAAATAACTTGAAGAAAATCAAATTATGCATTTTTGTTTATTTTGGTTATTGTGTTGTATGTTCTTGTTTTTAGGAATTGTCTTATGCATCTATTGTCCTCGTGTTTACCGGTCCTTGCGTTTATTTTGATTTTTCTATGGTTGGTTTTTGGGATATCACTAGCGGCAAGCTTGCACTGGTTCAAGTCATAACTAGAGGCGGTTCGCCGCTAATGGGTAACTCACAAATGGCGATTCACCACCAGTGAAGGGCGTTTACCTTGCCCACATCAAAGGAGGCAATGGGGACTGGAAGTTGGCATCTCAAGCGAGGGAGGCAAGCAAAGCAGAGCGGTGAAGGTGCCATAAAAAACAAACACTAAATTTGTAAAGACAATACGCATCCCACGTTAGGCAAGTGCATTTAGAGCAGACGTTGTGACGCACGCGCCTCACAAAAAAGTTCTGGCATGTGCACACATATTTTTTATTTGTTTTTATATGTTTTAAAGCCTTAATTTTAATTATATTAATTTAATAGATATTAACTTGGTTTATAATCCTAATAAAATTGAAAAAGTGTTTATCTAAATTTTTGAAAATTGTTTTCAAAAGATAATTATTATTAGGAATATTTTGGAATTTAGTTTAAGAAAAAGTTGAATTATTAAATTAAATTAAATTAGTTATCAAATCAATAATTAGAATCAAGGAAAGGTTTTAAATGATTTCTCTCATAATTAAATTATGTTAGAAATTATTAATATAATGAGATTATATTACTTTGATGAGACAAAAAATTTTAAAATTTCAAATCTCTCAATTAAATATTAATTACACGTTGAGGACGTGATAGTTACCTGCATTATTTAAGAATAAAATTAGAGTTATGTTTATTGTAAGACTTGTTGAGCAAAATTAAGGCACTTTAATCCGAATATGTTTTATCTTAAATTAATGGGCCCTACTTAACTAAATTTGTATAATTTTGATGAGTAAAGTAATAATCATATGAATTTAGAGACAGAGTTAGGAATAATATATATGATATATTTTGGAAAACAGTTGTCACCTAATTGATCTAGGAGTCACATAAGATGTGACTGATAAAGTTATTATCTATCTCATTTAAGTTTGGTTAATTTGTTGAGTAAACTCAAGATCAACTATTTTTGTAATAGAATCCTAACTCACTGGAAAATTATTTGATAATTTCTCTATTTAATAGTAAAGGCTATTATTTTGATTAAAATAGTGGGAGTAATAAAATATTTATTAGCTTCTTATTTTATTTGATTTTACAATATAAACTAATACTTGGTCTTTTATGCCTTTCGGTTATTGGATCAGAAGCTGAGTATCAATCTGACATTGAGGAGCATCGTGGATGCTAACAAGCTAACTAGACATAACTTCTTAGAATGATTTGTAACTTGAGAATTTTCTAAGGTAAGAAAGAAGTTATATGTTCTTGACACTGTTGTTCCACCAAAGCCTAGTTCAGATGCGACTGATGAGGCTTGGGAGACATATCATCATTATATTGATGGCTTAGACGACATGAGAACATGGATGCTCCTACTATAATTTTGCATCTTAGGGAGTTATTTGGTACGTAAAGCAGGGTGGAGAGGTATCAATTCTGCAAAGCATTATTTCAATGTAAGATGGTAGAAGGATCTTCAGTGAACCTATACGAGTTGAAGATGATTGTCTGTATTGAAAAATTAGCCCAATTAGGTTTTGTCATAGATCATAAAGTAAGAATTGATTCAATGTTGCAGTCGCTCAATTTATTATGAACTTCCACATGAATCAAAAGGATATGTCATTGCCCGAACTGCTGAATATGCTCAAGATTATAGAAGGGTGCCTTAAGAAGGAACCTGATTCTATTTTTGTTATGGATTCTTCCAAGAGCAAGAAAAAGGGCTTTAAGAAGAATTATAACAAGAAACAGAAAGTTTCTGGTAGAGTAGTAAAGCCAAAAGATGGTGTAAAAAAGAAGAGTAATGATAGGAGCATATGTTTTCACTGTAGAGTTAATGGACACTAGAAGAGGAGCTGCCTAACTTATCTTGCTACCTTGAAAGACAAAAAGCTTAACGAATCTGATTCTTCAGGTATGTTTATGATTGAGTGCAATCTTTTTACTTCTGTTTCATATTCTTAGGTATTAGATCCTAGATGCGGTTCTCATATTTGTAATAACATGCATATGTTATCATGGGGTTGATCATTGAGGAAAGGCAAAGTGGACCTACAAGTTAGAAATAGGACAAAAGTTGTTGCATTAGGTGTAAGAACTTGTAGTATAGCTTTGTCTTCTGACCTTATGCTAGAACTAAATAATTGTTATTATGTTTCAATAGTTATTAGAATAATCATTTATATTTCTTATTTATATTTGAATAGCTTTGTCTTTATTATTAAGAATAAGAGTCGTGCTTTGGATAAAGATGATGTTCAATATAGATCTGGATTACTTATAAATAGTTTGTATTACTTAGATCTTGAAAAGCCAATTCTTAACATAAATTGCAAAGAAAAGAAAGTTAAACGACCAAAATCCATCTTATTTATGGCATTGTAGGTTATGTCATATTAACAAAACTAGAACCATAAAGTTACATAAAGAAGAATATTTGGATCCTTTTAATTGTCAATCATATGGAACTTGTGAATTTTGTCTTTTTGGAAAGATGACTACCCTGCTTTTTAGTGGAAAGGGAGTATATGCCAACGAGTTACTAGAGCTTGTACATTCAGATGTATGTGTCCCTATGTCTATGTGTGCTAGAGGTGAATTTTCATATTTCATTACATTTAACGATGATCATTGTAGATATGGTTATATATATCTAATGAAATCATTTGAAAAGTTCAAAGAATTTAGACTTGAGGTTGAGAAACAAACTAGCAAAACTATTAACACACTTAAATCAGATCATGGTGGTAAATACTTGGACCTCGAGTTTCTTGGTTACTTAAAGAAGAATGGGATTCTCTCGCAATGGAATCCTCCTGGAACTCCACAACAAAATGGGGTATTTAAGAGGAGAAATCATACTCTATTAGACATGGTACATTCTATGATGGTCTTACAATCCTTCCTATCTCCTTTTAGGGATATGCCATTGAAACTACTGCTTACCTTCTAAATAGAGTTCCATTCAATTCGGTTGACAAGAAACCATATAAGATATAGATTTGTAGAAGAACAAGGTTGTCATACTTAAAGATTTGGGAATGCGATGCTTATGTGAAGTGTGCAATATCTAATAAACTTTAAGCTAAATCAAATAAATGCAAATTTGTGGGATATTTGAAAGAGAGTATTAGATATCAAATTTTAAAATCCTCTTGAACAAAAGATGTTTGTCTTAAGACATGTTACATTCTTAGAAAGAGAATTGATTATCAAGGAAAGTAGTAAGAGCAAGGTAGAACTTTAAGAAGCTCAAAAGTAATAAATTCACATCCAGATAAAAAAAATGTAGGTTGATACATATGATGTACAATTGAGGGTTCAAGAGACACATAATTTGTGATGCACTAGTAGGATATGTCATCCCTTATTAAATTAAATCTACACATAGAAAAGGGGAATGATAATGTATTGCTCATATATAATGAGCCTACTAATTTCAACGAAGCAATGTTTGACATTGATTCTTTAAAATTACATGAGCGTATGAGATCTGAATTGGAATTCATGTACATTAACCAAGTATGGACTTTGTTGGATGCACTGTATGGTATTAAACCTATTGGATGCAAATGAATTTTTAAGAGAAATACTAACATGGATGGTAATGCTAGTGGCTAAAGATTACAAACAAAAAGGAGGAGTTGATTTTAATGAAACCTTTTCACTAGTAGCTATGACTAAATTTGTAAGGATCTTATTGACTATAGTCATATATCATGATAATGAATTCTATCAGATGTATGTCAAAACAATATTTATCAATGGAAATTTATTGGAGAACGTGTATATGACACAACTTGAGGGTTTTGATTCTAAGAGATTTCCTAGTCAAGTATGCAAGTTGCAAAAGTCTATTTATAGACTTAAGCAAGTGTCACATAATTGGAACGTCCCTTTTAATAAGATAATCAAAGAGTTTAATTATGTAAAAATTATGGACAAATCATGTGTATATAAGAAGGTTAGAAGAAGTGTAGTCATTTTCTTAGTGCTGTATGTGGATGACATATTGCTTATTGGAAATGACATATAAATGCTCTAGTCTATAAAGATTTGGTTATCCAAGAACTTCTTCATCAAAGATATTGGGAGAAGAAAACTATATTATAGGAATAAAGATCTATAAAGATAGATCAAAAAGATTACTTAGGTTATCCCAATCTATATATATAGACAAAGTGCTAAAGAGGTTTAACATGAAGAATTCTAAGAGGGGATTTTTACCCATATTGTATGGGATTTCTCTCTCACAGAATATATGTCCTAAGACATAAGAAGAGAGAGATAAAATGGATTATGTTCCATATGCTTTGACAATTGGATCAATCATGTATGCGATGACATGTATTATAACATATGTCTCTTAAGCTTTGAGCATAACGAGTATATTTTAAGCCAATCCAAATGACTATCGTTGAATGGCTGTGAAAAAACATCTTAAAGTACTTAAGAAGGACTAAAGATGTTTTCCTAGTATATGAAGGAGCTAAACTGAGAGTTCAGGAGCATTTGCAAATCTAGATGATAGTAAATTACAGTTAGGGCATAACTTCACTCTCAATAATCGTGTTGTAAGTTGGAAGGGTTCTAAGCAACCAATCACTGTAGATCTTATAATCGAGGCAGAGTACATTTCAGTGTCAAAGTCAACAAAGGAAGCAGTCTGGGTCCAGAAGTTCATCACTAAACTTAGAGTAGGTCCTAGCATTGTTAATTCTATAATATTGTATTGTGACAATAATGGAATTGTTGCATAGGGAAAGGAACCAAGGTCTTATCAACAGTCCAAACATGTACTCAAAAGGTTTTACTTGATCAGGGTAATTGTAGAGTGGAAAGACACAACATTAGAGCGAGTTCTCACTAGAGAGATCTTGTAGATCCTCTCACTAAGCCATTATCTCATAAGAGACATGATTTATATATGGATGAATATACTATTAGATACGTAGGCAATTGAATTTAATACAAGTGGAAGATTATTAGTTTACGCCCTTACGGCTAATCAGTTGGTTGCAATTTTAATGTATGATGTTATTATATAATTAATAAAAGACATTATTTATCTTTATGTATATGTTTATTACATTTAATATTTTAATACTAATGGTAAAATTCCGGGAATAATTCATGTATAATTGAAATTATGATGAGATCATAATTATGATATTCAATTTGCATTTATATATTACTCTCAAATGTTCCTAGTCATAGTTTCATCAAGACGAGAGATTGATGAAACGATAAAACTAGCATATGGTATGTTTCTTTCTTACGAAGAAAGTAATTGATCTCATAAATTAAAGTACGAAGATACTTAATCTAATGTGTGAGTGCTTATTAAAGAATAAGTTCACTAAACTGACCCGATTATAAGAATCCAAAATGAAATATTTTTTATGTGTCTGTCGATTTTCTCATAATGATGGTTGTATAATTGATCGTTAGGCTTGAAATTACCAAGGTATCTCATATAGGAATTATTGTTTTTTTTATGCTACTTATGAACTATCCTAGGATAATTCAATTGGTAGTTTTTGGATGCAGTATAAACTATATGGAGATAATTGAGTAAGCCAACATGGATTCATCACTTTAAAGTAATTAGAGAGAATGTTCTACTATTCTTGATTAATAGTGATTTAAGGAATTCTTTGGCCAGACTTGATTGAAATTTGAAAAGGTATTTTCAAATATCAATTATAATTCAATTACTAAATAGCAAGAACGAATAAGTTTAGATACAAAATAGTCCATGCTATATCCATACTTTGTTTAATTGGAACATTGGATGATGAAAATATTAAATTATATATTATAACTATGCATGGACATATTAAGTCAAACTACTTTGACATTTGTGATGTTTGGGTGGTCATGATATGTTGCTAGACATCAATCTTGATTTTTAATTATAAATTATTTAATTGGAGAATTAAAGATAAATTAAAAGGATCTTTAATTTATCCAATTCTAATTATGAATTAAAATTATAATTTATAATCATTTTTAATAAATTAGGAATCTAATGGGTCACACATAAAGAGTAGTTTAAAGGAGAAATTTTAATTTCAATTAAGTTGGACTTAATTATAAGGTTTGAGAGACTTTAAGGGTCAAATATAAGATATTTGATTTTATTAAAATTAAATTAATTATAGTTAGAGTTTGATTTTAATTATAATTGAGATATTTAATTTTAATATAAATAAATATGTTAATACTTTTTCTATAAATAGAAATAAGCATAAGGGAGCTAGCATTTCTGTTTATTCCTCTCAAAAGTTGAATGACTACTTTGTGAATACTATTAGAGGTTAGACACATAAATAGCTCACAGTCAACACATCAAAAAAGTTTCAAAAAGTTTATTGAGTCAGGTACGATTTCAGATTTTATGATTCAAGTTTAATTTTTCAAATTATTCAATTATCGAGATTCAAATAGAAACTGTAAAATTTTATTTTTCTGTAATGACTGTAATTTGATTGCGGTTGGTTTTTAACAAGGATAACATGCACACTTGACAATAAAGTTTTTACATACTGTTAGTTTCTTAATAAATCAAAATTTAAACTAATACCAATATAATTATCAAATAAACTGTCTTCCACAAAATGTTCGAATATGCTCGGAATATATAGAGGACTAGCTTACTTTTCAAGTTAATAGTAAGCATAGGTATGTAAGTACGTAGAGCAAACTTAAATTTTTTTTAATGTTTCAACTAGAAAAGAATAGCAAGAATTGATAAGGAAGAATATGAAGTTTCACGTGAGAGGTTTAGAGGGTATTTGTTTTCATTTTTTTCCGTTTCTTGTTGTGGTTTTTATAAAAAATGAAACTTCCTATCAAGACCCGTTTGGTTCTTTATTGATTCATTGTGATGTTTTCCAAAATAAAAAAACAAGAACTATTTTACGTAAACACAAAAAATATGTTTCCATGATATTTCATAACATGTTTTTGTGTCTTCTACAACAGTTTCTCTGCGCCGACTTCATCTTCTGCACTTCATTCCTTCTTTGTCTTCTGAGAATGAAGGGTGTTCCTTTGAAACCAAATAACTTCACCTTGCATAAAAAACCCTCTTCTGCTATGACACGGATCAAGTTCTTTTTGTCATATTTCATAAACTAGACGTCTCTCTCTTATGATGACAATCGTTACAAGGAAAGAAAGAAGAAGAAACTCTCGATAACTTTCTTTCTCACACTAGAGCATATTATCGGCAACATTTCACTTTCGGCCATCTAACACCATACAATACAAGCGCACTGTAGATTTTATTCCTCTTTATATCTGTTATAACTTCTGTTTTCAACACTCTGCAAGTGAAAGTGCTAAAAAATAAATAGACATAAGCTTTGAACCTTCCATGGCTAATGCAGCCACCAAGCACTTCTCCACTAACGGAAGAGCCTTCCTTCCAGACCTCAAGTCCCTTCCTTCTCTTCTTAAAACAAGAAGATCACTGGCTTTTGTACATAGGTTGATGTTCGCTTTTGTTGCTTTCACTGCTTTCTTAACTTTTAACCCTTCCTTCAATTGGTCTTCTCATTTGTTTGTCAATATCTTTAGCATTACTAATTCTTCCTCCTCCTCCTCCTCTACCACCACCACCATCGTCACCACCTCTGATTCTTATGGATCTCATTTTTCACCTGTTTTCTCTTACCTCTTCTGCTATGACAGGGATCGGGATAGGCTATGGCTTTTGGAGCATCTAAATTAAGAGCCTTCGTGCTCCTAATCCTCAATGTTCAGCTCTATTTCATCGTGACAGTGCTTGCATATATTTTAATTTTAGCTATAATGATAATTAATTAATTTAAAAGTATAATGTATTATATTATAATTATTATACATAAGAGTATAATTATAAAAAATTAGAAATAGAATGATAAAATTAAACATGTTTTTGTTTTTAGTTTTTATTATAAATTTCAACTACACAAGTTTTTGTTTTCAGTTTTTATATTACAAATCTCAACCAAACAGATTTTCGTTTTTTTAAAGAAAAAAACAGAAACAAAAAACAGGAAACAGAAACTAAAAACAACTATAAAAAAACAAAAGTAGAACCAAACGACCCCTTAACTAAATATCATTAGCTAAGATTCTCAAATGGACTACGCAGACTGGATTACATGAATTATGAGTCACAAATGGTATAAAAAAGCTATAAGCCACCCTTTGTTAAATCCTTTACCGCTTTAGTATTAGCCAGTTAATGGAAATTAAAGACGACAGAGCTCCTCGCTAGTTTTCTTCTGACTTATAGCTTTTGTTTTTCGGTTGGAATAAGTTGGGTATCAGTCAATCACTCGATCAATATCATAATTAATAAAAATATTATTTTTATAATATAAAATTTTTTATTTAATGATAATAATCAAATAATATTATTTACTAATATTAAATTTGTATATAGCATTTTCTATGAATAAGTATGAAATATAGACCATTTGTCACAAATTTGGACGGAATAATGTTGTTTTTCATTTTTTCCCAATTTACCTTAATATATGAAGAAGAAAAATTTATTCATTGCAATATTTCATGAGTATGTGGGAGAAGTTGTACAGGACGAAGTGAACACTGTCAGTATTGTGATTCTCGTTGACTCGCATTTCATTGTTTCTCATTTAAAGAAATGAAAAGAAGTTCGTAAATTTCATATGAAATTTGAATTAAATCTCTTAATTATCTTTTTTTAAATAAGGTTGGCAATTGGTCAGGTTGGGCTCGAGCTACCTGTGACTCAAATACAATTCAAATTTATCAATCCTAATTCAAGTTCAATCTTACAATGAAATTCATCATATTTGAAGACCGATTCAACTGGACCAAGCCTAAAAATTAAAAACAGAAAATGATTAAAAACAAGTGAATGAAGAGTCAGTTTAAAGATAAATGCATGTTTGTAGTGCTGAACATAGAATAGCTATTATAAATGAAATTGATTTTTAAAATTTTGTAAGAAATTTAAAAGAGTAGTTAAATATTCAAATATTAATCAATTTGGCTAATTTAAGATTTATTTTAAAGCTTTATGTGTTTTATTTAATTGAATCTAACATGAGTCATTTAGAGTTACATAAAAAGAGTTATGGTGAAATAAAGACATAATTGTTAGTTTTTTTATGCAAATTTTATTATAATATTGAAAATATTTCTCTCATTGTATTTTATTATTAAGTGCCTTTAAGTTGGTTATTCTAGAATTCTCCATTGGTACTATAAATAGCCATATAATGCTTATATAAGAGAGGAAAATTGTAAAATTTATATCGTAAGAATAGTGTTATTTCATTATGGGAAATGTGTAAGTATTTGTCAGTATTTTATTTTTTTCCAACAAAGTGGTATTAAAGCCAATTATCTAATCGAAAGAAGCCTCCATTTCTTTTTATTATATATTCACAACTTACCAAACTCAATTATGAAAATTAGGCATTTAGGATGAAGGCCATTTTCAATTTATAAGACATATGAGATATATTCAACAAAAGCTATGCGGAGTCTTAAAATGAGGAAAGCTTGACTTAAGCTCAAAAAGAAGCCTTAGAGAAACAAAAGAAGAAACATAATGTACTTATCGTCATCTATCAAGGTTTAGATAAAGAAATGTTTGAGAAAATAGCTAATAAAACCACATTAATGAAGGTGTGGGAAACTCCAGAAAATTCAGTGATGGGAGTTAACAAGGTGAAGAAGGTAAAACTTCAAACTCTAAACACCAACTTTGTGACATTTTTAATGAACAGTGGCCAATCCATTTTAGAGTACTTTGTAGGAGTCATAGGAGTGGTAAACCAAATCAAGAGGCTTGGTGAAACTATATAAAATGTTCAATTCTAAATAAGGTCTTACAATCTCCTAGCTCTAGCAACACACCAAACTTTATAGCATTCCAGTCCCACGTTTTGAGCTAATTCCTATCCCTACATTCCACAATAACAACCACCAACATCCACTAGTATTTTGTTAATGTTATATTATTTTAACCTAATTAATTATTTTTTGTTGCTTTAATTTTAATTTTAGTTATTACTAAGTTGTTTTAATTTTTTCTAGATTAGATTCTTGTTTATAATTGTTATAATTATGGGCCAAAGACATTACTTTGACAATAGCAAAAGGGAAGTCCAAGGTGAATCTTACTGCAAAAAATCAAGCCGCCATAAGACCTCCCCCAATTACCAATAGGAAGCATGCTTGGATAAGGAAAAACACATCAGCCTTGACACCAATTGAATCAAAATTGCGCGAATATCTTACTTTCAACTATAAAGAAAGAAAACAACAGTACGCTAGTCTCAAACTTGACATATTAATGTCGGTAAGTATGTACACTACCCATCTTTAGACGAATTGCATATTAAATAAAATTTGGATTATTTGTTTACTGATACGAGTTGGGGATATTTTGTGTTGATTCGTTGTCCGATATTTATTGAATTAACTAGGTAATTTTATACTACCTTCAAATTTTATAAACTGGATAATTTTACTTTCTGTAGTCCTAATGTGTACAGTATACATTACTAGGTGTTGAATTAAACAGTGCATCATTGATTTTAATTTGGCTTTAGGTTTGATAGATGAGGAATATGCTAATTCGACTCAATACAAAGAATTTGTTTTAACCATGGTGATTTTAATTATTATAGAGTATGGAAATCAATGTCTTTTGACTCATTAGTTTATCATCCAAGTAAATCTAAGGATAGTAATCTTAATGAGCTTGAATGGATTTATATGTAGTGTTTTTTTGGCTTTTAATTATTCAAGAAGGAAGATCATGACATTTACTTGCACTAAATTGAGTTGTTCTTTATTTGGTATATAGTAAACAAAGTACACGATAGTTTGGGTGCTTGGTTGGCAATGTAGTTTAATACTGTTATCTCTTTTTAATAAGAATTTTTGTCTTGGTTTCCTTATTACTCATCTCGCTTTTAATCTTAATCTGTTTGATATGAATGACACTGATATGCATATCACCTATAAAATGGAACCGCTGGATAAGGTTTGTTTAAGCAGGATGCAGTTACTCGAGAGAACATTTTGTTTTATACCATGTGATCCCCTCTAGAAAGGTTCATCATCAACATATTTTAAGAGGATCGTGATGTTCCATTACTTATGTATCTTCCGGCTCCACTAATCCTACATGAGCATCATCTCGACTGGAGAGATTGAAATGTAAAATTTTTAAACTGGAGAAGAACTTGGATTCTTTGTTCCAATTCATGGGGTTGATACCTCCATGTCTACTGAAACCATAGTACATCTCATTTTGGATGCTCACAACTCAGAAGGAAGTCTTGTACTAAGTGCTTGATTTTGTGTTGATTATTTTGTGGCATGTGAGCATCCCAAATGTATGATTTAGGTGGGGGGAAGGAAAATATATACTATAATGAACTCTATGATTTTTGTTTGACCTTATGAATACTATGGTTTATGTTGATTATTCCTTATAATAGCTTCAAAATTTTCTAATCTTTGTTTAGAAATAATCCCTAAGTTATGATACGTTTTGGTTTAAGTTATAATGCATGAAAGAGATAAGCATGATTAGTGTTTTTCATTAAATTGCTTTAAGAATCTCATTGGTTTTTTTGAATTAAAGTGTGTAAGACTTTATGTATTTTGACACTTATGTAAGCTTTGAGCCTAAGAGCATTTATCACATTTGTGCTAATATTTTTGTTGTATGATATCAAACATACCTTGTTTATGCTAGAACTTGCTTTTGAATGCATGTTGAGATCACATTTTTTTATAAATTTATGTATAAAGATAATAAAAGCACTTTGGATAACCATTTTCGACTTAAACAAGCATACTTTAAGTTTTACCCCTAGAAAACCATTTTGAACCTTTCTTTTCTTAAATACTAACCTTGTTACAAGCCACTTTTACCCTTGTTTTTAATATTCTTCATAATTTTGAAACCCTAAATTGAAGAATTTTATCAAGCTTATTTGTTTAGGATTTTGACTGTTTTCATGAAATGTAAATTAGTTGATTCAAATTACATCATTTTAATTTTTCAATAAAAGTACAAAAAAAGCCTCTTTGATATTTTTTATAGAAAAAAGAAAAAAGATATAAAAGAGAAAAATATTAAAAAAAGATGAGCTGATTGAAAGGAAGCTATTTGAATCAATTGAGTTTTGGACTGATACAAGTTGAAACTTGTATGGATAAATTTTGCATGATTTCCTTCAATATATTTAACCTAATTTTTTTTGGGTCATACCTTACTTAAGTTACATTACAACCATTATCAAGTCCCTTTGATTTAAGCATTAGGTTCATATTTGTTAAGTGGTGGAGAAATAATTTATAAGCAAGCTTATTGAAATAACTTGTTATGCTTTGGGTTGATCACCTTGAGTGTATAAAGTGAAATCTATAAGAGGTTGTCAAGTCTTGTTTCATTTTATTTTAATGGAATTGATGAGAAGCTATGTTTTCATTCTAACATTGTGTCCTATTAGTGCTTGTTCTCTCAATTGTTATTTTATCCTAAACCTTTAATATGTATTAGTGTTTATGATATTTTTGGATTACATGAAAGAAGAAGAGAGGTTGTTATAAAGATGATTGATGTATTGAATTGATATATACTGGATAACAGGCATGAGTCTAGTGTAAAGGAATTTGATAAGGTGTTATTTAGTTATGTTAATTGAAATTATCTCTTTTATTTTGATAATTTTTTTGTGCTTAAATAGGAAAATTAATATTTGTTTTGTTTTAGAAGATAAGAAGTGGAGATTGCATCAAATTGGAGCATTATTAGTTAAAAATCACAAATTTTTGGAAAAAATTGACATATTACTATAGTGGAAAAGGCGAGATCACACATAATTCCAGGTTCACTTCAAAAGTTGGAATTCAATTAAGAACTTATTTCCATTCCTATTATGTGGGGATTTGTATTTGTTTAGATAGAGTCCTTTGCAAGATATAAGTAGATTAGGTTTTGAGTAAGAAAAGAAGACAAAAACACATCTACCACCTTCTTCATCATTCTCTTTTCATTTCTTTGCAATTTTCTCTCAATATTTAATCTTTTCTTCTATTTTTGGTGTTGGAACTAAAGCCATGTGTGGCTAAATCTAAAAATTCTGATTTTAAGGGGATTCAAAATTTTAATTGTGACCTTGTGAGGTTTTGTTCTAAACTTAGATGCATGTTTTAATTCAAGTACTTTTTTATTTTATGTTCTTGTACTTCATTAGTAATTAATATTGATTGATCTAACAATTAATTTGATGTTAATTATTCTATAGCTATTTATGAACTCAATGATTGATAACTGTCAAGAACGATTGGTACAAGTAGCAAATATGTAATTTATTAATTTACATATTTAACTTATGAAAACAAGAAAACTAAATTGAATAGTTGTAGTTATTTCAATTATTTAAATTGTAATTATCTCAATTATTTAATTTAGGATTTAGTCTTTTTCACTAAGCTTATTGTTGTCATTTAATTGATATGGAATAATATCATAACCAATCAATTGATGGTAAGTTTTGGTTTGAATCAATTAATTTAGAAAAATTTGAGACTTATTATGACTATCCTAATATGTTTCAGAATAACAACTTGAATTATGAAAATTATTCTTTTTCGACCAATGATCAATATTATTATTAGATGAGATCTTCCTTTGAATTGAAGTTAATTATTATTGAATTTCTCACTTTATATTTAGTTGGTTATATTTTGATTCCTTATTAATTTTAATTAATTGTTTAATTAATCATAACCCTCCCAATTTATTTTGTTAATTAAAATTAATAAACTAGTTCTTTTTAGTTCTCTAAGGATGAAGTATATCAAAAAATTGATTCACATCGGAATAATGTAGCACTCATAATTGAAGATGAGGATATATCATCATTTTATAAGAGAGATGATGATCCTAATATTTTATAAACAACTAAAGTATACGACAATCTTGTCGTATAAAAGGATGAAGAATATTTTAAGGATAAATTATATGATAACGATGATACTTTGGCTAAATATAATACTGATGAAGGGTCGGATCATAATGTGATTAACGATGCTGACTTTGAAGATCTTGATTATGATGATTGAATATATCTTAAAAGTACTTCTTCTATTACCTTATTATAATATCATCAATATTTAACTTAGTAATGTTAATATTTGGATTTAGTTCCATAAGTTTTTACATATTGACATGTTTTTGTTGTTTAACTTTATTAATAATATTGGTTTTTCTTTATTATATTTCACATATGTGATGTTTATTTCTTCAATATGTTGTTTATTTTTTTATAGGTATCTAGGATTATGGCACTTGATAGAAATAAAGGAATGATGGTGGATTTTAGAGGACTTCTACAACATAGAAATGTGCAAATAAACTAAATCAATGAATTGATGGTACAAATTCAATTTTTAGACAATAACAACATTCTACCTCAAAAAACCAAAAATATAGTCATGTAGGCTTGAAATTTCTCTACTCCTTCAATTATACATATACTTTAAATATATATGTATATATTTATAGTTTAAACATTTTCTTATCATTTACATTTATTATCAAATGAAACAAGGTATCTTCTAATACAGAGCCACAATGTAGCGATGTTTAAGTTCTACCAAATCAACCAATTGAATATAGAAATTGAAATCCTAGATGACAATAACATTTTGAATTGTAATGCTAATATTATTACCAAAGTGACTATGACTAACAATGAGATATTTTTGTCAATTCTACACGCTACAAAGGCTATGAGTTTGAAGACTGGTGTTAGTTATTATTTATGGATATATAATATGAGGTATGAATATTTGAACTTTAATTCACTTAAAGCTTTGGGAGAAAAGAAGATGGTAAGAGGCATTCAAGTATAGTTCGTCTTAAATAACTATGTGAGGCATGCATGCTTGAAAAACATTCAAGGAAAAATATTCTAAACTAGTCAAGTTCAAGAGCTACCAAGCCACTTCAACTTGTTTATGTAGATGTTTAGAATCCCACAACTCCTTCATCTTTTAGTAAAATCTTTTACTTTGTTCTCTTTATTGACAATTATAATATAATGACATGAGTGAACTTTTAGACATACAAGTCTAAAGCTTTTTAAATGATTAAAAAGTTTAAAGAATTGGTTGAAAAGAAATTGGTTATGAGATTAAAGCTTTAAGACATAATATAAGTGTAGAATTTACTTTTAATGAATTTAAGCGTTTTTGTAAGCTACATAGAAATCATACTTTTATAGTACCTAGATCTTCCCAATAAAATAAAGTTATTTAAAGAAAGAATCAAACAATTTTAAATATAGAGAGAACTATATTGAAAAGCAAGATGATGCCTAAAGAATTTTGGGGTAAAGTAGCTGCATAGGCATTTATCTTTCAAATCATAGTCATACAAAGAGCTTGAAATATGTTACTCCATAAGAAGTCTAGAATGTAGTGAAGCCTTCTGCATGACATTTAAGAGTGTTTAAATCTATTGCATATGTTCATGTTTTAGAGCAAGAAAGTCCAAAAATGAAAACCAAAGTAAGAAGTTTATTTTTATTGAACATGATGAGATCTCAAAAGGTTATAAGGTGCTTAGTCAAAGAAACTAAAAGAATGTAATTAATAAAGATGTTGAATTTGATGAAAAAGCATCTTGGTATTAGAGCTTTCAAATGGTGTATATATATATATATATATATATATATAGATCAAAAAGGAAAGGTAGATTGTTTAAGAAGTTGAAAATGATTTTTCTCTACTAACCTCACCAACCCCATCATCTTAAGTATCACCATCCACATATTTATCTATTAAGTGTAGGATCTTGAAGATATATTAAAAGCTGAACAAATTTTATGATAATCCTAACTTATTTTGTCTACTTAAAGATATTGAACTTTTAAATTTGAAGATGTCTACAACAATGAGAAGTGGATTCATACAATGTGAAGAAATTTAAGCTATCAAAAGGAATGATATATAGAACTTATTTCTCATCCTAGAAGTCATCATGCCATTATAATCAAATGGGTTTACAAAATCAAGAAAAATGCCAAAGGTGAAGTAGATCGATATAAGGTAAAGTTTATTATCAAAAGACACAAGCTAAAGTAAGGCAATAATTATAAAGATATATTCGTTTATGTTACTCTCTTAAAAATAATACTATGAAGAGATTCTTATTTCCCAAAATTATTGAAGGATTCATCAATTAGATGTCAAGTCTAATTTGCTCAATGGATATCTAGATGAAAACTAGTTGTATATTTAGTTGAAGGCTAAAAAAATAAAATATTCAAGTTAAAGAAGGCGTTATATAACTTGAACCAGTGCCAAGAGCTTAGAATAGTCAAATCAATTGTTATTTATAAGATTGGTTTTACGAGATGCTTACATAACTATGCTCTTTATATTAAAAAGTATAAAGATAATTTATTATTTATTAGTATCTATATGTATGATATTATTTTCACATGCAACAACCTATAAATGTTTGAAGAGTTCAAAGATTCCATGACTTAAAGAGTATGAAATAAGTGAGATGAGATTAATTTCTTAATAATTAGGGATCAAGGTGAAGTAAATGAAGGATGAAATTTTTATCACTCAAGAAGGTTATGTTAAGAAGGTGCTTAATAAGTTGAAGATGTTAGAAAGTAAGTTGGTTGACACTCTTATGAAGTTTGGAATAGAACTAATTTTGAGGGACAAAAAGGTGTAGATTAAACTTTGTTAAAAAGTCTTGTAAGAAGCTTAAGGTACTTGACTTGTACAAGACTAGATATCTTACTTATAGTTGGACTTATTAGTCATTTGTGGAGATATCGTCTAAAGTTAATTTGAAGACAACTAAGATAATTCTTCGATATCTTAAAGATATAATTTGACTACAACATGCTTTCATCTTTTTCCAAAAACTTTAATTTAATAGATTTTATAATTGTGATTTTGCCAAATATCTTAATGATATAAAAAGTACCAATGGTTTGCTTTTTCTTAAAACACAATGCGATCTCTTGGTGTTCAAAGAAACCACCATAGTCACACTCTTTATTTGTGAATCATAATATGATGTAGCTACTTCCTGTCCTTATCAAGCTATTGGTTGTGAAGGCCACTGAAAGAGTTTCATGTAGAGCAAATTGAATTAACAAAAATCATGATTAACAATAAACCTGGTCAAGCTTTAACAAAGAATCCAAAATTCCATGATAAAAGAAAGCATATTGATATAAGTTTAGATTTTACTCGAGAATGTATTGTTAAGAAGGAGATTAACTTGGAGTTTGCGAAGTCTCTTGATCAAGTTATTGT
>JANQBM010000222.1:42105067-42115737 GCA_025594535.1 Erythroxylum domingense
TTAGATTTTACTCGAGAATGTATTGTTAAGAAGGAGATTAACTTGGAGTTTGCGAAGTCTCTTGATCAAGTTATTGTCATTTTCTCTAAGTTCTTCAAGTATGATATTTTTAAAAATTACAGATAATACTTGTAATTGTAAAAAATTAAGTTTTTAAAGGGGTGTCATAAATAAACTTGACTTTTGAAATTCTAAATCAAATTTGAAGTAGTTAAATGGCCAATCTTAATCAATTCGTCTTATTTAAATTTCTGTTAGAAGTTTTATGTGTTTAAATTCAAATGTATCTAACATTAAGTCATTTGGAGTTATTTAAAGAGATTTATGGTAAAATAAAGGCAAAATGGTCAATTTTTTATTATTTAAATTTTATTATGTCATTGCTAAGATTTCTCTTTTTGTATTCTATCGTTAAGTGAGTTTAAGTTGGTTAGTCTAAAATTCTTTATTGGCTAAATGTGTAAGCATGTGTGAGAATTTAACTTTTTAACAATAAATTTATAAAGCCAATGGCCATATCAGAACCAGGATCACCTATATGAGGAGGTGGTCGTGAGGATTAATCATTGCAAGTTATGGCTTCTGGGATATTTTGTCAATGGAAATCGCTTATGAAGAAGTTACAGGATACCTTTGAGAGGCAAATATAGAGCAAACACAAAATAATGTTATTTTGTTATACAATTACAAAACAACTATTTTTAACAAAAATGGTCGAATTTCGGATTGGACCAAGTTGTGGAATATGAGGCTAAGTCTGATCCAAAATTAGAAATTAAAAAAAGTTTAAACTTAGCCAAAAACCTAAATAATTTATGTCAAATCCCTTACTTAAGACTGAGTGAATTTTTTTTTTTTGCCATGCCCAATTCTAATCGTGATTTTGCTAAGACTTATGTATGGAAAATTAAAGGATATCAATTAAATTATATCATTGTAATAATAAAATTATTATGAATTCTTGCGTGACTCAATAATGATAGCATGCCAAAATTAGAGAGGTTTGGTAAAATTAAAAAATATTTAATTTTTTTGTTGAACAAAATTTTGATTAAATTCTAATATTAAATTTAGCATTATTATTGTAAATGGTTAATGATCGTCAAGTATTGTTTTAATTTTTCACATTAGTGTGAATTTTTTACAAATTAATTAAAACTTAAATTTGTTTTAATATAATTTAATAAAAAATATTTTTAATAGAAAAAGAACAACAATATGAGAGTAAATTTATAAACATGCAATTCTCTTTCTGACATTTTATTTTAATGAAAGAAATATTTTTTATTACTAAGTTATATTTTAAAAAAATAAAATTGAAAATTTTCAATGTGATAAAATTGGAAATAATTGGTTCCAAAGAGTTCTTATTCCTTGAGTAAACAAAAATATCATTGTAGAATCATAAATCGTGTAATTGTCTTACCTCCGAGTTTGGAGTAGGCTTTCGTGGGTTCATCACATGCCCACTGAGACTGACTCCGCAAAGAATATGTTGGGCTTTGTGAGATCCCAGGTACCTCTGTCCACAATTCAGGCCGATGACTTGATGGGCTCGAAGTAATTAAAACAACACAACGACGATGAACGAGATCGGATTCAACCTCTGTTGCCTGCAATTCTGTCACTCTTGGAGGCCACTGTGAGTGTCCTCGTTGAAATTACGAGAAGAGGAAAGGCGGGCGTTTGAGATTTTGGAGTTTATTGAGATGGGATTGAAGAAAGTTGAGATCTTTATGGTGTAGGAGAGAAAGTAAGAACAAAAAAGTTGGTCATATATGATACGTGGAGACATGCCAGGTTGGGTTCATCCTAAGAGCCTCCTTCTCGTCACAGTCGTCTTGGTTTGTCTCATTTTCGTATTCACCAACCCAAAACAGGTGTAATTATATTGTTCCTTTAAAATTTTAGTGCTGCTTGATGTGTGTTGTGTGGATCTGATTGATGATTTCGGTTTTTGTGGTCTGGATGAGCATTAATACAATTGATTGTGATGCGGGTTCTTGTTTTTGGTACGTTTTAATAGATTGTTGATAATTTAGACGCCGTGAGGAGCTTGTATGCAACATTGATATTGGTAGAATGTCGTTTACTCCATATTGATCTACGTTTAATTTTCTTTTATTTAGCATTTAGATTATGTTAGCTTAGCTCTTCATGAATCTCACTCTCTGGATCAGAAAAGGATTGAGGAATTATGTGGAGTTAGAGTTAGGAATTTGAGAGACATTTTCCAAAATGAGTATATTAAATCATGTAATTCTGGTCACATAAATGGTAATGGTTGAACTTTTTTCCTTTTCGGTGCCATTACATTGATATATATCATGCTGTTTCTTTGTTGCTGCAGCCTAGTCCAAGCTCACATTTTTCGTTGTTTTACTAAACTGTAATGTATTTAACTTGTGAGCGCATGTCTTTTAATGTGTTTAACTTTGTTCTTCTTTTGGTGCTTGGGAAGAAATTTATCTAGTTTATTACACAGGTTGAAGACAAGCCAGATGAGGTTTATGAGATCACGCATAGAGTATACTTGGATGTTGATATTGAAGAACAGCATTTAGGTATACCTCTTAGATCTGCACAATTAAAGCTTTATCCGGCGGTACTTGACTTTATATTAATGTTTTAAAAATCGGACTGAAAATTAAACAAATAAAATAAGAGATTTAAAGGTTCAATCGGTATTAGACTATCATAAAATTGAAATATAATAAAAATTAATAAAATTAAAGAATTTAAAATAGAATTGAAGAAGGAGATTATCTTTGTCTATTGAAGAAATTAGAGTTTAATTGATGAAGAAAACTGTCAAATAAAAACTAGCCAATTTATTATAGTTTATAAAAACTGTTTAGTTTACGAAAATCGATTGATTAATTAATAAATTAATCGATTTTTAATAACAAAAATTATTAAGATAAACAGAACTAATAAGTTAAACGGTTCAAATTTTTACGTTAAACCAATTAAACTGGTTTGATTTTTTAATCATTGCTTTATATTTGCCATAAATTCTCATTCACAACTCCTTTTATCCAATTATTTCCCTGTAAAGATCAGTAAAAGTAGATTACCATATGAACCATGCGTGTCCTGTTGCAATTGACCTCAAATTGCAATCTCTACTTCATTGTTGCTTTTTCATCCGGAAGTAACGTTGCTTCTCTTGCAGGTAGAATTGTTATTGGTTTATACGGACAGGTTGTACCAAAAACTGTAGGTACGTTGTTTAAATTTTGTTAGTTTGTTAAAACCTATTGCATATAGATCATACAGAGTGTTTTTCTCCGGTAGTAATCATAACATTCAATTATCTGAGTGATGCCTGCACTATGAATGGAGTTTGCTGTCTTATCCAGTTCACACAACTACCAAGCACAATCAAAACATTCAAATATTTGATTTCCAAAAGAAAAAAATTCAAGTATTTATGCTGCTTCAAACAAGCATCATAAACTGATGGAGGAAATTTAGGAATCACAAGCTGTATCTTTGCAACTGAGAAATAAAGTTGTGCAGAATTTCTTGTTGCACCTTAAATAATGATTTAATTATGTTGGGCATCTTGTGCTCATCATTAGCCATCAAGTGGGCTAGAATCATTTGCATTCACTGTACTAGTACAACACTGCCAAACTATTTGATTCAATTACTTCTCTTTTTACTGATAACACTTGAGCTTTTCTTTGCAGAAAACTTCAGGGCTTTGTGCACAGGTACTTAGACCTCTTTTTTCTTTTTATTCTTCTTTACTAAAGGAATGTTTTAAATAAATTCTACATCAAGGTTATAAGTTTACTGACTTGCAGGGGAGAAAGGGAAGGGTTCAAGTGGGAAACCTCTTTACTATAAGGGCACACCCTTTCATCGTATTGTATCAGGGTTTGTGATTCAAGGTGGTGACATAGTTCGTGGAGATGGGAAGGGAAGTGAGTCTATTTATGGTGGCATATTTCCTGATGAAAATTTTAAGATAAAGCATTCACATGCAGGTGCTTCAACAGTTCAATTTTTGACTTTTTCTTTAATCAGTTTACAGATGGCCCCAAACATTCAGTCAGTGTTGCGGGAGCCATCAGTTTTTCTTGACTACCATTTTACAGGGGTTGGTCATTTACTTCTGCAGGAGTTGTTTCTATGGTGAATTCTGGACCTGATTCAAATGGCTCTCAGTTTTTTATCACCACTGTCAAGGCTAGCTGGTAAGATTTGGACTGTTGAACAAAGGGTTGCATGAAAGATCTTAGTTATCCTACTTTGATTAAGTGATTCATTTTGCTTTTTAGGCATTAAAGTGAATCAACTAGTGGGTAAATGACAACATTTTTATCCATTGATACAAGTCAGTTGCTTCACCATTAATCAGTTCAATCAATCTTATGAGCAAGATTCATGAAGAATTTGCCTTTGATTAACCAATTATGCATTAGCTCAGACCTACTGTAGTATATGTGCATAATTTTCTCCACAAAATGCTGTAGTATATGTTGCAGATCAGATTAGAGTGTTGATATGTGGACAAAATTGACACGTCAATATATTAGGTTGGATGGAGAGCATGTTGTCTTTGGCAAGGTTATTCAGGGCATGGACAATGTTTACGCAATCGAAGGGGGAGCAGGAACCTACAGCGGAAAACCTAGAAAGAAGGTAGTCATTGCGGATTCTGGTGAGATACCCAAGAGCAAGTGGGATGAAGAGAGATAGAAAACAGATTAAGTTGACAATAGCAAGTTTTTCCCATCAACTTCCGTAATTTTTTTCTTTGGAAACTCACAAGCTTATGCTACCTTTGTACCATGTCTGTGAATTGGTTGAGTTAGATGTTACCAATTTTAGGGTTTTACGGGTAATGTGGTAGTCTGCTTTTTTTGCATCTGACAATTCTTGTTAATACCAGCTTGCTGAGCCTTACATAAACCAGAAGTTCCTTCCTTTTATAGGATGGTTAATATCAGCCTGTTCAGGCTTATGTGAATCAGAAGGAATTCTTGTTACCGGAGTTCTACTCTTTAGCCTTGAGCATGTTTATGGCCCTTGTTTATTTCCTCTCGTTGGTGAGGGTGATATTAAACTTCTACACTTTGTATGAGTAAACCTTCAAGAGAGTATGAAAAATGCAGAATGGTTCATTGGTTCTTGATTCTGGAATAAAACATTACGGTAATCCCTTTTCTATAGACGACATGTCCTTTCGAACAATATAATAACTGGCTTCACCCCCAAAGGCAATTTTGAATCTGTGTAATTGCCGTCAGTCATAATTCAAGCCACCAGATCAGGTACTGTGACCGTTTTCTCCTAGCCTCTGCATTTAGTTTCCTTTTTCCTTTCCATCTCTTTGTTCCCAACAGTCACACGTTCAACAATTATTGGTCCAAAAATTTCCAAAACTGCTCCCAAGTGATGATGGGTTGACAACTTGACGTATCGGAACTCTTAAGCACAACTTGATAAAAAAAAATAGAATCGTATAAAAATGAATATTTTGATTATTGTATGATTTAGTTCGTAAATAATTAATCAAAATATTTTATATGATAAATAATTTTTCAATGATTCAATAAATTATTTATTTTAAATAAATTTAATTATCTTTTGATAAGAATAAAATTAAAGGATTATAAAAATTTTGTTTTACTACAAATAAAATAAAATAACTGTTAAAAAATTTAATATAAAAGACCATTATTTCTACATTTACTTATTTGTTATTTTTTATTTTAATTTCAGTCTATATCCATAATCCTTTTAAAAATAAAAATTTAAAATTCATTCAAGTTTTATTTTTTTATTTATAATAATTAATAAAGTGAAAATTAGATAATCAATTATATAATATTTTATTATTATAATTAAAAAGTTTATAAACTAAATTTCTTCGGAAGAAAGAAAGAACTGAAATAAGAAAGTTTAAGGGTCCAAATAAACCCATGAAGTTTGTAAACTAGTTAAAACCCAACAAGTAAAACAGCTCTTGTTAAGCAAGAAACGTCCCTCTTTGGATCAAGATCTTTCTTTCACACATCTTTCAGTCTCTCGCTAATATGGTTCTCGAGGTATCAGATTCTAATCTTTCGTTTTCATTTAATTCTGATTAATCGATTACTGACAATAATTTATAATCTTGTAATTGTGTTTTTGTGTTCCGTTAGGCGACTATGATATGCATCGACAACTCAGAGTGGATGCGAAATGGGGACTACTCGCCGTCGCGTTTACAAGCTCAAGCTGACGCCGTTAATTTCATTTGTGGTGCCAAAACTCAAGTAAAATTTTTAATCTTGTTTTGGGGAAGTTTTGAGCTTTTTGGTCTCTGGTGTAAATTAAGGTTCTGGGCTGCGGTTACTTTGAGGAAATATGTTTTCTTTATGTATATGTAAAGCCGAAGCATTTTGTTACTGTTTTGCAAGTTTTGAGCTTTTTGGTCGCTGGTGTGAATTAGGGTTCTGGGTTTCTGTTACTTTGATGAAAAGGGTTTTCTTTTATGTATTTTATTTTATTTTAATTTTCTTGGTGAATGACAGTCAAATCCGGAGAATACGGTGGGAATTCTGACAATGGGTGGGAAGGGAGTGCGTGTCTTGACCACTCCTACCAGTGATCTCGGAAAAATTCTCGCTTGTATGCACGGTAATGTCATTGGATTCTTCTCTTTTGTTTTGTTTTCTATGTCTTTGGCAGATTTGTTTTTCCGAGTTGGTGGTGGTTTTAGTGTTTGTTTTAATAAGTTAGGGTAGCTTTTATCAGATAGAGGTTTGATCATGACAGAATTTGGAACTTTTGCCACTGCTAGGAAATTTTTGCAGATAAGGAGTTTGTTCAGAATTTTGAATGAGAGAGAAGTTTTTTAAATATAGGTTATATGGCAAGGCATGAAGTACCTGAGTTGAGCTCTAGTAAGTGTTTTGTGGTAAATTTAGAGTTGAAGTTGTTTCTGATTGAAGAATGGTTTGTTTAGCTGATTGATAGTCTGTTGAAATATTGGTGTGAATTGAATCTGTTCCTGAGCTTGAAATGAATGCATGATTAATTGTTACTACTAGTAGGCTTTTGTGAAATGCCTGTTAGTCTTGGAACTTTGAGCCAAAACTCATCATATGGATATCAGACTCTGGGGGTTTGTTCTTAGTTGTGTTGTTTTCTCCTATCTCAGTACAACAAGCATTGTATGTTCTTTCACATGAAAAAGACCTCTCTTTCTGGCTTTCATAGGTCTTGAAATGGGAGGTGATATGAACTTAGCAGCTGGTATCCAGATTGCTCAACTGGCTCTTAAACATCGTCAAAACAAACATCAACAGCAGAGAATCATTGTTTTTGCTGGAAGGTAGATTATATATTGATTGGAATTTTCTTGTGCGTTCTTATTAGATCAAGGTTTTCTCACACTCAATGTGTCACAGTCCTGTTAAGTATGAAAAGAAGGCACTGGAGATCATAGGAAAGAAACTGAAAAAGAACAGTGTTTCTATTGATATTGTGAACTTTGGAGAAGAAGATGATGGGAAGCCTGAAAAGTTGGAGGCTCTCCTCACTGCTGTTAATAACAATGATAGCAGCCACATTGTTCATGTTCCACCCGGTCCAAATGCTCTCTCTGATGTTCTTATCAGGTTTGAAAGTCCTGTCATATTTGATAAATTTATTACTGGGTGAAATTACAAGGATGGAAATCGGTGATTACGTGTCAAGAATGATATGGATCCAATGACTTAGATTAGTCTTTTCTTGTCAATAACTTGAGCATAAACTGTGATATATTTGATTAGGGAAAGAGCAATGCCCATCAGAATGTAGTGATGGCTAGGTCATTGGAAACTTGATGGTTATAGCAGGATATTTTGCAAGCAACTGACTCGATTTGCCCTTAGGAGAATATAGTTAATTCTTTATGGTACATCCCTTCAACTGAAATGTATATATTTCTCTGGCAGCACTCCTGTATTCACTGGTGATGGAGGAGGAAGTGGTTTTGCTGCAGCGGCGGCGGCGGCTGCAGGTGGAGGTGACTTTGATTTTGGTGTAGACCCTAACTTAGATCCTGAATTGGCTCTTGCACTTAGAGTATCTATGGAAGAGGAGAGGGCAAGGCAAGAAGCTGCTGCCAAAAGGGCGGCTGAAGAAGTTGGTAGACAAGAAGAAGGAGAGGAAGCATCATCCAACTCACAGGATGCCACTATGGTTGATAGTGAGAAAGTTAGATCTGTTGAAACAACTGAAAATGCTAAGGATCCAATGGTTGGTTTCTTTTTGACTTAAATCTTCTATAATGTGAATTTGGATGCATTTGTAGAGATGCTTTAATATTTAAATATGCCCATTGAATAAACATTGCCGATGTTGTTGTTTACATGCATCTTTTAAACTTTTTAAATAGACTTTGACACAATAGTGAGGTGACAGGATGAAGCTAACACATTGCTACAGCAAGCTATTGCATTATCTATGGGAGCCTCCGGATCTGATCCTTCCCTGCATGATGTTGATATGTCTGATGCAACTAATGCTGATGCAGAGCTGGCAATTGGTAAGTTCTTCTTTAAGTAGCTTAAGGCTCTCTGCACTTGTAAGTGACTTTATCTTTTGATCAATTGCTGAACTCAAAGTTTAATAATAAAAATAGTTATCAATATAAGAATCATTTCACGAGCGGTGGAGAATAAATATGTCATGTCTTGTTTCGATATGTCAAGGATTTCTTAAACATAATTAGTTAACTGCACTTTTCCATTATTTGCGTGTGGTGCATGCAGCTCTTCAGATGTCCATGCAAGATGGCACGAAGGAATCCTCAAGTAAGTCTGATGTAAGCAAGGTGCTGGAGGATCAGTCGTTTGTTTCATCTGTTCTGGCATCAGTATGTGTCTCAAACTTGCCATAGAAATCTTTACCCAACTATCCAGCACATATTTTTTAATCACTGTCTATTATTCTCACAGCTTCCAGGAGTCGACCCTAATGACCCTGCTGTCAAAGATATGCTTGCATCTCTGCAACGCCAATCTGAGGTATCTTAATTAAATTAATGGCTTATTTTTTGTGTTTACCCATTCTGTTATGAATATCGAATTTTATCAACTGTTTGTCTACAATCAGCAGTCTGAGGAAAAGAACAAGGAAGACAAGCCATCAAGTGATGGCAAGTGAGATAACGTTTGCTGCTGCCCCGAATTTTCTTAACAATGGCTCCCATTTCACATTGTAGTGTTCTACCTTGTAGTAGCATGGATGGAGCCTTAACTTTATTGCAATCATGCATCCTGAGAGGGCAATGCCAGAAAGCTAAAGAGGCAGATCTTGATGGAACATTTGTTGAATTTACTATGATTCATATGATACTATTGTTGGTAGTTGTCAGATTTGAACGATTCAATTGCCCAAATCATTTGATGTGAAGTCTTTCATCTATGGGATCTATTCAACATGTTGGTCCACACTTTCACTTCTGTTATCATCAAAGTTGATTTATGTTTTAAACTTAATGAATGCTTTTGTTTTCTGTGTTTTAAAAGGAGGGATCAATCCGTTGCAAATCTGAGGTGTTGTTTGTTCCCCTTTTTTCCCCACGTTTTCTGTTGTCACCGAAAAGAAGGAAACAAAATATTAAAACATGTTTGCTTTCACGGTGCCTGGTCTCTAACAACATTGTGTAAACGGAAAATCTGCGTTTTCCCTCCCAGTTGTGGCAATTTGTTGCGAAAGCCAGAACAGCTATTCCTAACCCATCTTTCTTGGGTTTTTCTGATCATTTTCTTCACCAGTTGAAAGTATTCAGACGCTGCCTCCTCCTGTTTCCAGTCTATGACGCCACAGCTGCTTCTCTCAACCACGAACTCAACAGACTACAGAAAGTTTTCCCAACGTGTTTCATTTTTCCAGAAATAATGTTCTGACCTTTCTAGTGTGCATGTATGTGGCAGCTAAAATGTCAAATATTGACATTATAATTCTGGCAGTAGAAGAGAAGCACGAACCTTTCTAACAATTCTTTTTGAATTTAGTTTTAGATTTCTGAGTTATCTACTGTATCGGATATTTTATGATTAATGAAATTGATTTCTTAGATTTCTGAGTTATCTACCATATGGGATATTTTATGATTAATGAAATTGATTTCATATATTGTTTAACTTTAAAACAAAATTTCTATTATATTGACAATTTAATTTGAAATTGCATTTTATGATATAATTAATGTCTACTTTATTTTAGTTCAAACATATTGGTTTTCTATTGTCGGTAATTGATCAATGAGTGACATTTGAAAATGTCTTTTAAAGTGTCATTTCACATTAATCAAGATTTGCCTAAATTAATACTATTTGAGAATAATGAAACATTCTCCTTAGTTATTTTAAAGTGATAAATCTTGTATAATTTATGTTATATCTAATAACTATTGATGGGTCGACCTTTAATTAGAATCAAAGTTGTGAATACTGTACCGAACTTGGTACTGGATTGGATTCTGGAACGGTACTGTACTAGTACCGGTCAATATCAGGTACCATTTCGGGTAATTTTTTAAATTTATGAAATAGTCCCTGAAATTTTATAAATTTTTTAAAATAGTTCATTGATATATTATACAGTTATATACTGTATACTTTACAAGTTTACATCAAACCTGTTTCTAAAAATCATAATAATAAATAATAATCACA
>JANQBM010000222.1:42129025-42140343 GCA_025594535.1 Erythroxylum domingense
CCTATGCTTAAGTGAAAATGTGAAAAGTGATCAAATATGCAACAATGTGATTATATGTTATGTGAAATGATGTGTTGTATGAATTGAGTGAACCATCGATAATGGTTACCTTATTGAGTTCGCAAAACTCACTAAAATTGCAACGTTGTCTTTTCAGGACCGAGAGATGACTCTAGCTACTGAGAGGCTCTACCGGTCGTGTAAATTGTGATTGGCAAGAGAAGTCATGGCTCAAAGGTCGGTCAGTTAGGATTTTTGGACAGATTAGTTAGATTGTACATATTTTGCTCATTCATGTAGTACTATTGTATTAGGTTTTGAAGATGTACATATGGAAATTGTTGAAAGTCACAAAGTAGACAATTGGGTTTTTACGAAAAGAAATGAGGAAAAAAAATAGTTTTAAAATATTGTGGTTTTCTTATGATGCTTTATAAGTGAATTATGATAAATTATGATACCATACCATGTGAAGTGAATGTAGCGATCGAACGTAGCTCACCCTTATCGTAAGATATATACCGGAATGACCTCCGGGCGTCCCGGTGTGTACTCTGCGGTAATGAGGTGCTACAGCGTAGCTCCCCACCTGTACGACCCTCCCTCCGAACCTCCCTCTTTATCCGTGCCTATCTCCCCTCAGCCTGCAGCGCCCTCCAGCCCTTTTCCATCATCATCCCAATCATTGTCTTTGACCATTTCTACCTCTTCCTCCCCCTCATCCTTGCCTTCTCCCAGTTTGTCTACTTCCCCGTGTCCAACTTCCTCCCCTCCACATCATCCTATAACTACCCGGTCTCGTGTCGGCATTTCCAAACGAAACCCCAAATACAACTTCTTTGGCTCTCTTTCTCTCTCCTCGGATGTTGAACCCTCTATTGTCACTCAAACACTTACAGATCCCAAATGACGTCAAGCCATGTCGGAGGAATTTGATGCCTTACTATGTAATGGCACGTGGGATCTTGTGCCCCCATCTAATGCTCAGAATTTGGTTGGTTGTAAATGGGTGTTTCGCACTAAACGTCAGCCTGATGGATCTGTTGATAGATATAAGGCTCGTTTAGTTGCGAAAGGTTTTCACTAGCGCCCTGGCATTGATTATCATGACACTTTCAGTCCGGTGGTTAAGCCTTCTACTGTTCGTCTTGTTCTGGCTCTTGCGGTTAGTCGTGGCTGGTGTCTTAAGCAGCTTGATGTTAATAATGCTTTCTTGCACGAGACTCTCACTGAGGATGTTTTTATGGTTCAGCCTCCGGGTTTCACTGATCCCGATCGCCCTCATTATGTTTGTCGGCTGCGCAAGGCTCTGTATGGTCTTAAGCAGGCTCCTCGAGCTTGGCACTCTGAGCTCCTCACATTTCTTCTGTCACAGGGTTTTTATAATTCGAGAGCTGACACGTCTCTGTTTATCTTCCAGTCTTCTAGTGTTACTATCTACTTGCTGGTTTATGTTGATGATAGTATTGCTACTGGCTCTGACTCTGCCCTTGTGCAGCGGTTTATTGATGCCCTTTCACACAAGTTTTCTTTGAATGACCTTGGCGATCTGTCCTTCTTCCTTGCAGTGGAGGTTATTTCTCACCTAGATGGTGTACTCCTTTCTCAGCAGCGTTATATCACTGACCTGCTTCAGCGCACCCATATGGCCTCTGCGAACTCGATTCAGATGCCGCTTGATCCTACTGTTCCACTCACTTTATTGGTTGGCTCGTCTCTTTCTGACCCTAGTGAGTACCGTATGGTTATTGGAAGCTTGCAGTACTTATCCTTTACTCGTCCGGATATTGCCTTTGCGGTTAATAAGTTGTCGCAGTTTATGCATCGTCCTACTACGATGCACTGGGCCGCTGCGAAACGTGTCCTCCGCTACCTGAAGGGCACTTTTGAGCTTGGTATTGTTCTTCAGCGTGGCACCTGTTCTCTCTATGCCTTCTCTGATGCGGACTGGGCTGGTAATAGGGATGATTATACTTCTACTTCTGGTTAATTGGTGTATCTTGGTGGCTCTCCCATCTCTTGGAGCTCCAAGAAGCAGCGCACTGTTGCTCGTTCTTCCACCGAGGTGGAGTATCGCTCTGTTGCAGCTGCCTTTGCTGAACTGCGCTGGCTGACCTCCCAGTTGTATGAGCTTGGCGTTTCTTTGTCCTCTGCTCTGGCGCTTTATTGTGACAATATTGGAACCACTTACCTGTGTTCCAATCCTATCTTCCACTCTCGCATGAAGCACATTGCTCTTGATTTTCACTTTGTGCGTGAACAGGTCCAATAGGGTTCTCTTCGTGTTACTCATGTCTCTAATCATGATCAGCTTACAGATTGCCTTACTAAGGCTCTGTCGCGACCCTCCTTTCTCAGCATTTGATCCAAGATTAGAGTGTCTGCCCGACCCTCCATCTTGCGGGGGCGTATAGGAGATAATTAGGCCCATTAGTCCATTATGTGTATTATCTATTTTACCCTAATGTGATGTACTATAAATACTCATGTTTATCAATGAAATAAAACACATTGCATCCTATTTCATTAATATTAGTATATAATACTATAATAAGGATAAAATAAAAATGGATAACAAAATCAAATAATTTTTTTAGTTTTTATTACAAATTTTAATTTGTTTAATTTCAATTTTTATTACAAATTTCGACTAAACATATTTTTATTAAGAGAATAAAAATAAAAAACAAAAATGAAAACAGCTCAGTGAAATTAAACAGGCGTAATTCTTAGCTAACTACAACCTGTCTTTTCCCATTTGATGAAAGTGTTTTCCAATTTGATGAAAGTGCTACAAATTGGCCTCGTAAAAACCTGGATATCCTATCGATTGCAATTTTCTCCTATCCAGCGTGTCCTTTTCCCTGTCATGGACAATCAAACAACCTTTGTTAATTACACACTCCTAAGAAAAAGGTAGGCATGATTCTATTGCCTTCTGCCTATTATTGAACCTAACTGTAATGTTTGTCAACATCTGGACCAAATAATGCAACACGGATTTGCATATATCCCAATCACCTTAGAAGCATCAAGCTTCACCATCAAAGTGAGTACTTCCATTGAGAAGAAGCCATTCATACTGTTGAACCAGGTAACATATTTCATAACCATAACATGAACTCACCATTCCTTGTGATACAATATTCATTAAGATTATAAGAACAAGCAACTCATGGACACAGAGTGTAGGGCCTTAACACAGTGTCTCAATTTCCGCGGGAGAGAGGGGAACCCACATGAGGGACATGTCTCCTTTTGCACGTCCATTCCTTCTCTATCTTGCGGTTTTGTTGGATCTTTAGTGTTTGTACTCTTATCTGCCTCTCTACATCCAAGATCAACTTAATTATGGACATTAAGCCATGGGATGATATTTGGGACGTCGCATGTACCTACTACACTTTCTCTAGACAAATTTGTGGAAATACTCGAGCTTGGGGATATGAAATCTTGAGCTTGCACACATGACACATCCAAAAAAGGCTACGATAATTGATACACATACAATATGAGAACGGGTCATCTATATCCAAGTACGCAAGAACCTGGAAGGAGTTGAAAGACTCTGATTGGTGGTACATGCAATGGTTCATTTATACCAAGAAAGCTCTCTTTCTGGGGCTTTTAACAGTACTCCAAACTATACAAATTCTTCCATCCTCTAAACTCCTTTGCTTTCACGCCAAGACTCTATTCAGGGACACAAATATAGAGACATGGGGATGTGGATGTGCGATCCGAGATGGGACCACCATATTATCCGCACAAGTAATGTTCATTTATGTGAGCATATTTGTAGTCTGTGTACTTCGAAAATGGTTAGGTAGTTTTGTCTAGCTGAACTAGTTTGATTTTCCATTAAACCAAAAAGAAAATGTGAAAACAATGCTTTTTCTTGCCAATATAGCATCAATCCATTGGCAAGGTGAAGGAGTCGAGAAAGAATTGTATACTGAACCAGTTGTTTATCTATCATTTTGTCATTGAAGAGACAAAATTGGAGTTCAATCACAAGGAGTATAGTGTATGCTAACAATGCTATTAAGGCTAGACTATCCTTCCAATTACATTACTGCTATAAAATATCACATAATCAACATCTCTCTCTTTCTTAGTAGGAAGGCAGGTTAGGTAGGTCATGCGAAGCCGATTGAAATTCTTAATCTCTTCCAACTCCTTAAGTTTTACAAGAAATTCAGTCAAAGGTGTAAATTGGCAAAGCTAAATACAAAGAAAGGAACAAAAGTAAATAATAACAACAGTACATCAATGGGGCTAATTTTAATGAATTTCGTGTGTGTTTAAACCCTGGTTTATCTTTACTTAATTAAATAAGGAAGGTTATAGAATCGCCTTAAATGGATTTCAATCATGTTTGACTTGTTCCCCGGAGAGATGGGACTTGTCAACTTTCCACCTTACAGATCCTGATTCCCGAGCCTTGTAATTTACTAGCTTACATGACTCACTCATGAGCTAAGTTGGATTTTTTTTAAGATTACGAGTTATTTTAGGAGGGTTTCAATTATAAGAAGGTACTTTTAAGTCATTCATAGTTAGATTAATTTTCGCTCCTACCGGATTAACTCGTAAGAGATAAAATGCTGGTCAAATAAGTTTCTCCATTTTCACGACTCGAACTTGAAATTTCTGATTAAAGGATGAGAGTGCTAAACCACTCTCACTAACTATATTTAATTAGCTAAATTGGATTTCAACGAGGAGAAACTTGTGAAATTGAATTTTGACTTAATCTAAGTCCACGGTTATAAGAAGCCTAGTCAATGATTACCAAATAAATTGTAATTAAGAAAATTGACTAAAATAATAAGGTCTTAAATTACGGTTGTAAATTTTATATTACGTTATGGCTGCATGTAGTTGTACAAATTACAGATAACTTAAATATATATTAGAACATAAATTATATTTACTGAAAAATATAATTACATCAAAGTATGGTAAAACAAAAAAAAAAGAGTCTACATCATTAACGTAGAGTCAAGTGCACAATTGAAAATCTAATACATAAATATGGCACTGTTTGGACAAAAATGTAATAACCCTAAAATTTGAGTGGCAATGTAATCTCCACTTCTCTATATAAGGCTTTTCAAGTGTCACCCTACGTACTCAGGTCTTACTCCCACAGCTTTTTTTGTCCCAAGCAACAATTACCTTTCAACCCATCAACAATGGCTATGGCTTTCAAGATGGTATACGTTTTCTCTTCTTCTCATGGTTCTCTTGCTATAATCTTCCAGTTTTGAGTCATCGCTAATCTGTGCGTTTTTTGCTTATTGACCATAATGTTTTGTGCAGGCGACTACAGGCATGTGGGTGACTGATGAATGCAAAAACTCTTTCATGGAAATGAAGTGGAAAAAGGTGCATAGATACATAGTGTTTAAGATCGAGGAGAAGTCCAGGTTGGTCACGGTCGACAAGGTGGGTGGTTCCGGCGAGAGCTACGATGATCTTGCTGCGTCGTTGCCGGACGATGACTGCAGATATGCTGTGTTCGATTTCGACTTTGTTACAGTCGATAATTGCAGGAAGAGCAAGATCTTCTTCATTGCATGGTCCGTCATTCTTTTTTTTCGTTGTTTAATGTTTTTTCTTTTTTGCTTCGCATTAAATTAAACTATGGTCTTATGATATGATGTTCAAGATCAACATTACATAGCTTGAATTATACTACACCTAAATCGTTATGAACTTACGTTTATGACCTTTGAACAATGATATGGATGGTGACGTGTAGTGGGATAGTTCTGAAATTTTTGTCTTCGTGGGAAAACCACTGACGACCCTTTGATTTTACTCTTTTCATTGTAGGGGCTACAATTATTGGTTTTGATCATTAGATTATTTATTGATAGTTACATGTAGTTTGTAGAAGCTTGCAAACAGGTAGGAGTTTATATTGGACCGACAAGTTTAGGACCAATTCTTGTTGTATTCCTTGTTGCCCTATGATTGATCTCTATTGCACATGCCTCAAGCATCTTTATAATAAGGGTGTGGTGTGTGAAGCGTACGAGTTACGAAGAAATGGAGTTTGGATCTACCAATATACTTACATCTATGTGCGTCACCATCATTGATCATGGTCGTTGGGTTGGCTGCAGGGCTCCAACAGCGTCAAGAATTAGAGCAAAAATGTTATATGCAACATCCAAAGATGGATTGAGGAGAGTGCTAGATGGGATCCATTATGAACTCCAAGCAACTGACCCAACAGAGATGGGGTTTGATGTGATAAAGGACAGAGCCAAATAAGTTCATGATTAGGAGTAGATATAGCTTAAATTATGCAGTGATGGCATCTCACCTCTGTTTAATAACTCCATCGAGATGTGCTTTTCCTCATGTTACTCTTTCCTTTCTTTTTTTTTTTTTTAATGATAATGCAAGTGAATTTTCTAATCAGAAATAATGACCATGTTGTACTGAAAGTTCTCGTTTCGTGACTAAGGACCTTTCTGATAGATTCAATCTCTCTTGTCACTAAAACGTGGTACAGGCATATGTTTGTTCCCATAGAACAATAACAAAGGTGCTACTTTGTGCTTTTACTTCCACTGAAGAAAAGCTTTGCATGCGTACCCGATAAGAGACTGGATTCTTGATTTCAAGAAAGACTTAAAATTTCATCGATGTTATAAATCCAGTTCATCTCTAATTTTTCTCACTCTTGGTAATTCAGATCTCAGGTACTTCTGCATGTAATCGTTGATCATGTCAGAAGAAACCTTTGTGTTTGGCTGGAATCCAACTCAAGAAGTAAAAGATGGACGATTCGTCTACTTTGACTAGCTCCTCTCTTCCTAACCAGAAACACTTGGCTACAAAAGATGATTGCCTACAGGAAAACGAGTATTGGATTCTCCAATTACAGGAGCAACTAGTACCATGACACATGAGAGAATTATTGGCATGAACTACTTTTGCTTAAATCTGAAGGCAACGGCCAAAAGAAAAAAAATACAGAAAGCTAGGAGAACAAAATGGTACAGATAGAACTGTAGAGGTGATTATAAAGGAAATGACGACGTTCCACGACCTAATCATAGTTTTAAACAACAAAAAGGACAAAATAAAAAGCCAAAGAAAAAAAACCATCAGTAGTCACTGGCTATGATTGAGGTTTATCTACTCGAACATTTTCTTTTTATTCTTCTTTTCTTTTTTCAGTGAGGAAAATTCCTTGAAAATGATTGAACACACTTCGAGACTAGAAAAAAATTTAGAACATAAACTTGGGTTTTGACTGAGCATTCCTTGCGACAAAATAATGCAATATAAAATGTCAACTGAGTAGAAAGTAAGAACTGAAAGCATTCACTCTTACAAAGGACAAATTCTACACTACTGATTATCGAAGTTTTGGGGCAGAAATATTTGGAGTTGAATTATTCATTTCATAGAACGCCTATGTCCTGCATCAATATTCTGAGGCTAATAGAAAACCAGAGAAAGATGAGCAAAAAAGGAAATTAATGTCCCGGGGCCACAATCACAACCAAACTTAATCATCATGTACTGTACTGGCACCGAACTTTCACAATCCAGGACTAATTTTCTTGCTGGTTGCCTCTATCTTTGGCTGGTGTTACCCTCAAATGTTTGCTAAATTCATGACGATGTATGTACTTTTCACTTTGCTTTTCTGCTGCAATTACCTATGTCAACACATCATTGACATTGAAGGAAGTGGGATGAACACAGTATTGGGTAGTTTTCTGTTCATTTCATAATGCAATTTTTTGCTTTCTAACCACCATTTGTTATGTGGCTTTCTCCAAGTCAACATCACTGAGCCATTTATTTTTTCTAGCAACTTGATTCATCGAATGGAGCATATGTGGATAGATGTTGGTTATTTTTAACAAAGATGCAACTAAATGTTCCATAGCTTGGTCTAGTCACCAGTTGTCTCTAGTATATACTATATAGGGCTTTCAGAAGCATGAAACTAAGGATCCAAGTGTCACTGGTGGGACGATCCTTTGGTGCCAGGTGTTTCCTACATACTTAGAAACTCACACGATAGCGATGATCATTTCAAGAGGATGGACAAGAGACCTGAAACTGATGGCTAGTAGCTACGTTTGAGGTCTCTGACCGCTCTCTACCACCTAGTTCTGCAATTTGAGCTTCATTTTAGGGGATGAGATCTGCTCTGCCTATTAAAATTAGACGGATAAAATTGAAACTGGTTAATAACGGCTTTCGTCCGTCATTTTAGTGCCTTTAGCTTTTGGTCCTTTGTCAGGTGCAGTTTGAGCAACGGTCCATTGAAAAGAAACATAGGGAAATTGCTCTAGCCCCTGTCGGTGGGGGTACTTAGCCCACTGGCAGGTTAATCAGGCCCCTGTCGATGGAGGTGCTTAGCCCACTGGCAGGTTAATTTTCAATGCCCAACATGGCAACATAAACCATTCATATAATGGTCCAATAGCAGAGTTGAAGTTCAGATCAAGCAATGGTTCTGGACGAGCCTAATTGATACCCTGAGATAGAAAAGCTAAAAACAGTGTATGAATATTCTGCAGCACACACTACTGTACTCAGACTTTCTTATTATATATAGGATATAATATAATACAAGAGGACAAAAGAATCACGATGAAATGATGAAGATCCTAACTGAACCTATGCGCGTAATACATGTATAAAGGATAATAGCAGAAAGAGTAGGTGCTACAGAGAATAATACAGCTATACAAAACTGTACAGTCGGTTATGTTCTATCATTTCCCCTCAAACAAGAGGGTGTGATTGCCATCCCGAGTTTGTTTCTTAAAATTATAAATTGAGAGTGAGTCAAGGCTTTGGTGAGACAATCAGCTACTTGATGAGAGGAAGGAACATATTTGACAGCAATGCCTCCAGACAGTATGAAATCCCGAATAAAATGAACATCAATCTCTATATGTTTGCTACGGGTATGTTGAACAGGGTTGGCAGCTAGTGCTCCTACACTGAGATTATCACTCCATAGTATAAAGGGTTGTCAGAGGAAGAGACCAAGCTCAGATAGCAGTGAGCTTAACCATTTTACTTTAGAAGTGCCATCAGCCAATGCTCTGTATTAGAATTCTGTACATGACCGAGAGACTACTCGTTGCTTCCGTGAAGACCACAACACTAATGTACCTCCAAGATACACACATAATCCTGCCATTGATTTTCGATCATCTACATCAGTAGCCCAGTCTGCATCAGTGTAGGCCATCAGTTGAAGTGAAGAAAATGGTTTCAGATGAAGTCCATATCTGTATGTGCCTTTAAGATAACGTAGAATACGTTTAACAGCTTGAAAATGAGTAGTTGTTGGCTGAGATAAGAATTGACTGAGCTTATTGACAGAGAATGCAATATCTGGACGAGTAGTTGTTAAGTATTGAAGAGAGCCTATAGCTCGTTGATACAAAGTAGGGTCTGCCATAAGTTCTCCATCAGTTAACAAAAAATGTCGACCAGTAATAATCGGAGTAGGCACAGGTGCACAGTCCAGCATGTTAAATTTCTTTAACAAGTCGAGAATATACTTTCCTCGATTTAGGTATATCCCTGAACTGTCTCTATAAATTTCAAGTCCAAGAAAATGATATAGAGGTCCTAAATCTTTAAGGGAGAATAAGGCATTTAATCTCTGGACAAAAAATTCCAGATATGCAGAGTTATTTCCAGTAATCAGAATGTCATCTACATAAATCAATACGAACACAACAAGATGACCTGTATGAAGCAGAAACAGAGAGACATCACTCTTGACATTTTTAAAACCCCAATGCAGTAAGGTAAGACGCAAGCGATCAAACCAGGCTCGAGTTGCTTGCTTTAGACCGTAAATGGCTTTAACTAACTTAAAAATATGATTAGGCCGTTGCTAATCAAGAAATCCTTCAGGTTGTCGCATGTAGACATCTTCTTGCAGAAAACCATTAAGAAATGCGTTGTTCACGTCGAGCTGGCATATTTCCCACTTAAAAGTAACAGCAATTGTCAGTACAACTTGGATAGTGGTAGGTTTAATCACTGGACTAAATGTTTCACTATAATCAATTCTAGCAGCCTGTCGAAAACCCTTTGCAACCAATCGAGCTTTATGTTTCAGAATAGATCCATCCGCTTTAAACTTTGTTTTGAATACCCATTTACAATCAACTAGTGACTGAGTACCATTGCATGGAACCAAAATCCACGTTCTGTTCTGTTGTAAGGCATCGAATTCTTCTATCATCGCTTGTCGCCAATGGGGAGACGCGAGTGCAGCTTTTACTGTGATGGATTTAGATACCTGTGACAAGGAAGCTGGATCTTCTAAATGAAGAAGGCCAATGAAGGGATATTTAGGCTTGAAAATGCCGTCCTTGGCCCTTGTTGTCATTGGGTGTGTATTTGGTTGATCTGATGGAGACACGTGTGCTTCTGAAGAGACATAGTTACTGGGATTGATTGTTGATGAAAAATCCATTAGAGCAATAATAGGAGAGACGTCCTGAGGCAAAGGATTGTTTCTAGGTGAAGCATCAGAAAGAGACGGTGAGACATTAGGATTAGTCACTTCTCGTCCTTGAGATGAGACAGAATGTGTAGACAAGCTCGAGGGGTGTATTATAAGTGGCACTGAATTATTTATGTCAGATGGTTCAACTCGACGATTTAGAAAACCTGTGGCAAAAGGAAACAAATTTGGGTCAAAAACAACATGTCGTGACACAAAATTTTTTCCAGAGGCACTCAAGCATTTATGGCCTTTCTGTTGAGAGGCAATCCCAAGGTAGACACATTGTTGACTATGAAACTGAAACTTGTGATTGTTGTATGGTTTTAAGCATGGGTAGCAAGCGCATCCAAAAGGCTGTAAGCTCTTGTAATCAGGATCTGTTTTGAATAACCGGAATAAAGGTGACGCTCCTTCTAAAACAGGAATGGGAAGTCTGTTAATCAGATAAACAGCAGCTTGAAAGGCATCATCCCAATAAACAAGCGGCATCATTGCTTGTGCTAGTAGAGTCAGACCTGTTTCCACTATGTGTCTGTGCTTTCTTTCTGCACGTCCATTTTAAGAAGTATATGGATAGGTAAATCGGAGATTAATTCCAGCAGCTTGTGCAATAGGTATGAAGTGCTTATATTCAGAACCATTGTCATACTGGATTGCTTTTATGTGTGTATTGAACTGATTTTCAACTGAAGCTCGAAAAAGGTTAAACTCATAAATAGCCTCACCTTTGTGTTTTAATGGATAAAACCAAGTATATCGACTAAAATCATCTAGAAAATGAATGTAATACCGATGA
>JANQBM010000222.1:42205772-42225448 GCA_025594535.1 Erythroxylum domingense
CTTCGCGGGGCACGGATCCGGGTATCACTGTCGATATCGGGTTCGGGTCCGGCGGGAGTTGGGGTGTTACACTAGCTAAAAGAGGTGAGAACTTCATTTGTGAATTATGGATAAGGAATATAAGGAGCCCACTTCAAGATGAGAACTAAATTAGTGTACATTTGCATGTCCACGTAGATGCATTTCAATGTGAATCTTCGTTTATGTTCTTTCTCGTTTATGTCCTCTTTCGCTACTTTCATTGCAAAACTGTGAGAAAGATTGTTTCTTTGGATAAACACATAGTTATGTCCGCACTGGCTTGAAAGCCAATGCACATGTCTTTGTCAACAATGCTCCAATTTGAGTGCCACAGTCAGCTTCCTATTGAGGATCCTGTGACTGTTGAATATATCTTACGTTACATTGCCGGTTTACAACAGAAGATACGTAAGGCGGTGGTATGAGACCATTCACACTAATAAAATTTTTAACTTCTTTCGATCAATAACAAATTACTAGAAAGATATAAATGACAACAAAGAAAAATTGGAGACAAAATTTTATTGACAAGAAATCTACCAAAGTCAATAATAACAAGATACAAGTATTTAAGTTTTCGAATGAAAAATACTACATAAAATAACCATAACTAAATTGTTTTCTCTACAAATTGGTATATATATATACACACACATATATACATATATTATTCTTAAATAAATTATAGAAATCAAATTTTAATAAATTAGATTTGATGAAAGTTATTTAGACTTTAAAACTCTGTTATCATAGTGTGTTTTTGTCTCATATAATTTCTATTTCTTAAACTTATCTTTAAATCTTAAAAAGATCAGACTTTACACTCACATTTGATATGAGTTTCTGTCCACCATTGACATAGGTCTATGCCTCCCAGAGATAGGAATTTACTCTAAAAAATAATTTCAACTCATCAATCTTTGCCTCAAATTTGCCTGAATTTCATTTCTTTCGATCCAAGAAGACGGCCAATACTCCTAGAGTCCAAATTTAGTGCTTTTTCTAAGGCTAACATCTAAAAAATGAGATTGAACCATAACAATCTCTCGTTACAACCCATTTTGGAGGAGAAATCTACCACCCCATTAAATACTTAAAAGTCATCCCGGTGAGTTTACTGTAAAGCTCAAACTTACTTATGGGAAACACCTTCGTTAATATGTCGATACCATTTTTGTCCATATGAATCGTCTTCAACTTTATTAGTTGCTCGTCAACTACAGACTGCAACCAATGATACCTCACATCAATGTGCTTAGTGCTGGAATGATACATAAAACTTTGCTTAAATCTATAGCACTTTGATTGCCACATAAGACTATGTACTCATCTTGTTTCACATCCAATCCTTGGAGAAATCACTTCAACCAAAGCATCTCTTTTTTCAGCTTTCATAGCTGCAATATATTATGCCTTAGTAGTAGACAAAATATACACTTCTGCAACGTAGATTGCTAAGAAATAGCTCCCCCCATAAATTTGAACAAATATCATAAGGTTAACTTTCTATTATTAAGATTGCTAACTACATCCATAATTGTGTATCCTTCTAGAATTGACTCACCACCTCCAAAACTCAAACACAATATAGAAATGCCTTATGAATATTAAAGATCAACTTCACTGCTTCCCAATATATCTTTTCTAGATTGGATAAAAATATACTCATTAATCCAATATTATGTGCAATGTCTAGTCTAGTGCTTATCATAACATACATCAATGAATCGATAGCAAAGGGGTATGGAATAAATGACATACATTCTTTCTTCTTTTCGGTGATAGGACAAGCTCTCTTGCTCAACTTAAAATGAGCTGCTAATGATGTAATCACTGGCTTGGCATACTTCATATTAAACCTCTCAAACACCCGTTCAATATATTTCTCATATGATAACTACAACTTTTCAGCCTTCCTATCACAAATGATCTCTACACCTAAGATTTATTTTGGAGGACCCAAATATCAAAGGCCTTCGACAAGTCCTCTTTTAACTTACAAATCATGCAAGTATCTTGTCCTACTATTAATATATCATCCATATACAAGAGAAGCATAATGAATTTACCACTAGGGAATTTTTTGAAATACATATAAGGATCAGCTAACTTTTGCATTATAAACGAATCAAATTTTTTGTACCACTTCTTTGGTGCCTATTTGAGCCTATAAAGACTGTTCTTAAACTTGCATATTAAAACCTCTTTCCTTTTGACTTTGAACCTTTCTAGTTGTTCCATGTAAATCTCCTCATGCATATCTCCATGTAAGAAAACAGTTTTTACATCAAGCTTATTGAGTTTAAAATCCAAACTAACAACTAGTCTTAATACTATGTGTATTGACGTCATCTTGACTACTAGCTAGAAAATCTCATTGAAATTGATACCCTTCTTTTGATTGTAAACCTTCACCACCAGTCTCGCTTTATACTTCACTAGCTTATCGCCATCTTCTTGATCTTGAACACCCATTAATTCTGCAAAGCTTTCTTGCTTTTAGAAAGCTTCACTAACTCATAGATCTTATTCTTCTTCAATGAGTCCATATCCTCTTACATGGTCTTGAGTCAAGAGTCTTTGCCTTTAAGTGATTACACTTCTTAGAAGTTCTTTGGCTTCCCTTCAATAGTAATGATGACATATTCCTAACTTGGATATCTTGTTGAAGGTCTATTCTGTCTAGTTGACCTTCAAATTTAAACTCTTTCAAAATTTAGCAAGTTGGTCCCCCTACTCACGATGCTCATCGACCTCTTCAACATCACCTACAGGATGTGTCTCATTTGACTCATCACCAACATTGTTGGACCCCAAACTTTTCTTAGAAGTTAGAATTATTAAATGAGAATGTTTTGGCATTTAGTCATGAGTAAAAATAAGAATTGTTGAATGAGAAATTTATGGAGTTTATTTATGACTATTTTTTATTACATATGGTTGCATGGATTAAAAGAAAGAGTTAGAATTAAGTTAAGGAGTTAGAAGTCATTAGATTAGATATGGAAGGGTAAGTTTGGAAAGCTAGAAGTTGTCTTAAAATTTATAAGAAAAGAACGTGAAGAAAGTCGTGTAAGAAAGAAAGAGAGAGAGAAATCGTAGAAGAACCTAGAAGAAACTAGAGAAAGAGGAAGAGAGTCGTGTAAGGGAGAGACATGTCTGAGAGGTTAGGAAAAAGAGAGAGTCGTATAAAATAAGAAAGAGAGAAAGAAGAAAAATGTAGAAAGAAGTAGAAACTGAAACAGAAAAAGAAGAAGAAGAAGGTTCAGCTGAGTTTTTTAGGTAACCTCTATCTTTTCTTCTTGTTTTGATAGAAGAAAGAAGTAGAGAAAACATGTTTTATGTGCTGAAAATAAAGAGAGAAGGAAGAGGAACAAGAGATTTATGTTCTTAGATTTTCGTGAACTTTTAAATTGATTTTAGTTTTTCTAGTTAGATAAACTAAGAGTAGATTACGTCTAAGCTTATTTTTGGATAATATACCTTTATGAAAGTTCTATTCATGTATGTTGATTGAATGAAAATATGGTTGTTTGAAGGGTACTAAGAAAGTTGAAGGTAAGAATAAGAAAAAAGATAAACTTGATCTTGGAGTTACAAGTAAATAGGTGGGTAATATGTTTATAGTTTTTGTGATGATGGGCTGTATTATCTAATTTTGTGTGTATAAATGCTTGTTTTAAATCACTACGAATGTGGAAAAAATGTTCTGTGAATTTTAATATCTTGTTTGCTTTGCAAGAATTCTGCTGCTTGGATATTATTAAAAACAGAAACTTTAAGAAGCATAAAAATATGAATATGATATGAAATATGTAAGCATTGAAAATTTGCTTGTGTGGGCAAGAGAGATACCATTCTGTTCGTCACATGCACATTGACCTAAAGCCTTCTCCCGGCTACCTGCTTGTGGTACATAAGCTGCAAAAAATGGACTCATTCTATTTATGATGTAAACTTCAGTTTCGTCATTCTATTTTATAGGATTCTCTCGAGCCATATTGTTTGTACATTTCATTGTGATTTGCTGAGCATGATATATGATTTAATGCTTTGTTTTAATGGTTGAAAAATACATGAGATGATTTATGTGATATCATATTTTTTATTATGTGTTATGTGAGCTGGAATTGTGGTTATGTTAAAATTTTCTAGATTAAGGTGCTATATATGTGTATATACGTGCTTGATTGTTTGTGGCTCATCACCAATGGCTATAAGCGTATTAGCCACTAATCTTCATAGCTCACCCTATCATTTTCCACTCCTCAGGTCCATAACAAGCAGATCAATAATGAACCTTGCAAAAATTTTGACAAATCTCCAAGAAATATTTCATTTGTAACTAAGTTAGCCTGGATCATTTTTGGTAGCTTTACAAGCATGTTAAGCACAAGCATTCATTAATGTAATTTTTTTATTATGCTACTGATGTAGTTTTTGTTTGTAATTGGAGCAATGTACACACTATAACAGTAAGAGTTGAGAAATGAATGATAGTAAGAGTTGAAGAATTTCTCTTCTGTTCATATTCAAATCCTCTTCTCTGTTAAGTTGTTAACTTCGGTTAGGAATGCAAGTGTGAGATGTCTGATGGCTTTTGGATAGATTTTTCTAAAGTAAATTGTTTAATGGGAGTTTTGTATGTATGGTTTATGTTTGTTGGATTTGGGTCTTGTGATTTTGTGTAGGTGAATATTGTCAGATGAGAGGAATAAGAGAATAAGGGGATAAAAAAGTGTTCTGAAACTTCAATGAATAAACTACATTGATCTAGGTAGAATTTGATAAAATTGTCTTCATAAAAGTTGTAGCTCTTTCTCTTATCTTTCTAACGACATAAAGTTTATAATTTTTAAACTTCAAGATTAAAAGTTATGATTATTTGAATTAGGAGTGTGCAGACAGGAAAGTTGAAACATCGCTATACACCAAAAGTCGCGATCGTGCACAAGCACGACCGCGACTCTCCCTCTCTCATGGCTGTGACTTTTGTTCTCATGGTTATGACATTTTGGTATCACACCACCGATTTTTTTTCATTTTTTTGTTTTTTTATTTTGTATTTTATTTCTTTGTTTGTTTATTTGCTTTTACTCCCACCAAGAAATTTTATTCTTTTTATCTTAATGTTAATTATATATATATATAATAAAAAGTTCCCCAATTTTGGTGTCTTGTCGTCACGAAATAAGAATCGAGACCCGGAGCCAATAATCATATTACCCCTGATCATTATCTTCCTATGCTAGATCATATTCTCCTTCTTTATTTGCAAGCTGATCCATGAAAGTTGGAACAGGGGTAGAATCCACAATACCAAACAACAAATTCCTAAAAGTAGTAATGTCTTCTTTGATGCTATCTACAACCATTTCATGCTTGTAGAAAATTAAGTCCTTACTTTTAACAAGCTTCCACTTTTTTGGTTGATAAAACTTATTTCCAAACTCCTCAACACTATATCCAATAACCATATAAGGATTAGTCTTGGAATATAGTTTTGAACTATCCTTTAGCAAGTGTTTAAATACTTTGTATTCATACACCTTCAAAAATGAATAGTTTGGATCATTCCCTTTCCACAATCTCAAGAATGTGAAACTTTGAAAGGCTTAAAAGAGTTATGTTGATCACATATACAACGGTTTTGATTACCTCACCCCAAAAGGACTTGGGTAATTGTGACATTCGGAGTATACTCCAAACCTTCTCTATAATAGTTTAACATTATTATGTTGTAGGGTACTTGGTTCTATCTTCTCATGCCTTATGTCATGTCTCGTACAGTATTCTTCAAATTATTTGGAGGTGTACTCTCCTCCATTTATTTGTTTAAAGACACTTCAATTCTCTTTTGGTCTCCTTTTCCACTATGATGTGAAATTTCTCTAAAGTCTCATACACTTAAATTTTTGTTTTCAGTATGAAGACCCAAGTCTTACTTGTAGCATCATTGATAAATGTAGAAGAACAGTTGTTACCTCCTAAAGACTCGACCTTTATAAGACCACACATGCCAGAGTGCTCCAGCTCCAGCTCCACCTTCATCTTCCTTCTAGTAGACTTTTTATTTAATGAAATATGATGTTGCTTTCCAGGCCATATAATAATCATAAGTGTTGAGAGAAACCATAGTCTTCATAGGAATAAGTGATTTTCTAGCTAGCAACTTGATCTCCTTCTCTCTAATGTGTCTCAATCTCCAGTGCGATAAGTCTAGTGAAGTGTTTTCTTAAATGACATGTAATTCTCCAGCACTTACCTTCAAGTGTGTCTTATATAAGATGCATTACAATTCATCATAAGTAATTGTCAATGTTCCTTAGACAACTTTCACTTTTCATCAACAAAAGTGTGTCGGTATCCCTCTTGGTCAAGTAAATTTGTAGATAACAAATTAAGATGCAAGTTTGGAATATGTTAAACACCTCTTAAGTTCAACATGCACCCAACATCATTTTGAACTTGAAGGTCACTCATGCTGATAATGCTAGTGGAGCTCTAATTGCCTATCTTCACACTTTCAAAATCATCACTCCTGTATTTGGAGACATACTTTCTCTTTAGAACATAATGGTAGGACACCCTTATAACAACAAGTCACTTCGAATTTGAGTGACTAATATAGAGACACTCATTGGTTACACAAGATACTTTATCATATATGTTTGATGTCATTATTGCAGTGTTATTGTCGTCTCCATCCTTCTAGCTTTCTTGTTTCTTTTGGTCTATCTTTCACTTGTAGCAGATCTTTTTTATATAACCAGGTTTGATGCAATAGTGACATGTTCTGGTCTCTTTATCATCTCTCAACCGTAACACCTGTTCTTCGACTTGCCTTGCCCTTTGGGACCTTTACTATTGCTTCTTCCTTTGCTTTTTACCATAATTTCCTACACGTAGTCAACACTGATCTCCTTCCTCCTAATCTCTTCATTAAACATTATCTCTTTAATCACATCTAAACAAAGCACATTATCTAAAACGGGGTTATTGATAATCATAAGCAAAGTTTCTGAACTATCTAGCAAAGAACTCAGTCGGAGCAAAGCTTGAAATTTATCATCGAGGATGATCTTCATCACAATCAATTTGTTAATGATATCCTAAAAATGGTTGAGATGCTCTAAAACCAATTTTCTAGCCTTCAAATTTTAAGTTTGCAATCTTTTTTAATCAAAGAGGCTTTGTTGTGAGTGGTCTTCCTCTCCTAAAGACCCCTCCAACTTTTTCTCACAGCTCATAAGGATCTGTCTTTTAGAATACGTGGTTGAATATACTAATATTAATCCACTGTCTAATAATTCCTAAGGTCTTTCAATTCATCTTCTCCCACTCTTTATCTATCATCTTCTTTAGCTTAGACAAGACATCGTATTTTATACTTTTATCCACATTGATTGGATTGTAGAGATCCTTGCAATACAGGAGATCTTCTATCGTAAGTCTCTAAATCAAGTAGTTGCTTGATATCAACTTCATCATAGAGTTGTTATCATTCTCTATACCTATGGATTTGATACCACTTGTTAGGGCTCCAAGTAATAAAACTCATAAAATCTTCAAGTTCACTAAAGCAATAATAAATTACTCAAAATATATAGATGATGACAAGAAAAATTGGACACAGGATTTTACTGATAAGAAATCTATCAAGTTCAATAATAGCAAGATACAAGCATTAAGGTTTCGAGTAAAGAACTCCTTACAAAATAACCATAACTGAAGATTTTATAACTCTCTCAAAAGCTCCTCTTTAACCTCTAAAATTGAGTACAATATATATAAATATATACCAATACTACTCTTAAACAAATCCCATAAATCAAATTTTAATAAAACTATAATTGATGAAAGTTATTTAAACTATAAAACTCTTATATCATCATATATTTCTGCCTTATATAACTTCTGTATCTCAAATTTATCTTAAATCTCAAAAGGATAAAATTTTACAAGAAAATTTCTGGACAAGAGACTGTGAATTTATCAACTAGTTCTTTGCTCGAAGTATGTCATTTGTCTTCACACTTATATGTGTGTACTAAAAATTTGTGATTAGAAATATCACTTTATGGATTATATCATTTTGTACTAATTCATGTCCTACATGCACCTTTTAATGATTTAGATTCTCTTTCACATCAGCATTCATAGTTTGGTTACCATGCATATATTAGAATAAAAGGAATATGAGCTCAAATTGAGGTGATATTATGATCTTATTTCCAAATTTCATGCTTAAATTGTTGAAATAGCAACCAATTACTGTTCATGGGAAGGACTATCTCTGGCAACTTGAAAGGTAATAGAGTAATTTATTACCTAGCAAGCCTTTAAATGTAGTATTGTATGCTCTCAAGGGATCATCTATGGGTTACGACTCCCAAAATTGTCTTAGGCTACGTTTGGTTGGAAGTAAAGTTTTTAATATAATGAAATTATTTATAATGTAATGAAATATAAATAGATCTAATATTAGAAAAATTTTGTTTAGGAAGGATGGAATGATTCATATCTCTAGTTGTAGGCCTTTTGCAGGGATTTCTGAACAGACTGCATATCCAAAAATATAGGGAAGGACCAATGAGAAAGAGAAAGCATACAGGAACTTATACAAAAGAAGGGACAAAATAATACAAGACTGAGCCCATTGCAAACAGTACTGACTATAATAATGTTGATTGCATCATTATTTGTAGATGGTATTAGGACAAAAGATTACACCAAAAAATTGCAACAAAATAACATTCAAAGTCGTGTTGTATCTTATTCATTCAAAATATATAAACTGTAAATACAAAAGCACCTAGAATTCTTAAAATGGCATGAATTTGTTTTCGAGTTTACCATTTTGCCAAGGAAAAAAAACTTTACAAAATTACAACTATTAAAAACAAACATCATTAAGAAATACTCCTCAAATTTCCAAATTAATCAAATATTAATAACCAAAGATATTTAAACTTGCTTCTAGTTATATGATATGGAAACAAACAATTTGACCTGTGAAAGTTGGTAGTTTATAGCTCTTGCAAAATCAAGTCCAGTAACCTAAGAATCCTCAGTTGGAATGCCTATTACACTGCATATTTTGTAGATCTCATCATCCTCACTGTAAATTAAACCGTGATAGCTAATAAGAAAAAGGTAAACAAACATTTGCATTAGTCTTCCTATCACCATGATTCTGCTAATTTGACAAAACATAACCTCTGATGCTAGGGATATTGATTCTAGCTTTTGGTTTCTCTGTGCTGCCCCAATTCCTAGTATTTACTTTGGCAGGGCCATTGACATAAAACATTCCAGCCTTTCCTTAGCCATGTGACCAAAGTTTTGCAAATGGGAAATACTCTATGCCCAGTTGGTCTGACTGTAATGAGAAATGTGTCCCGCAAGATATTTCGAAATTATCTAGAAAAGGTCCTTAGAAAATCAAATAACAAATTATACACACAACCAAGTTTATTCGACTATTTTAAGAGTAAACGGTTTCAAACTCCAAATACATGGATTATGCGCAAGAAAGAATAAAAGAATGAAATAAAAATAATCAGCAGTACATAGATAACGAAAGAACATTTACTGGATAACAAGGGTCTGTTCCCTCAGCAGTCACATAGTATCCCTGGTCATCCAGGCTACCAAAAATGCCTCCATAACCTTCAAAGGGTTGATGTAAGAAGCCAAAACACATACATATATATAACGAATAAGAATAAATAGACGTAACAGCAAATTAAAGTTAGCATGTTGTTAAATGGAAACCTGGATAGTAACAGCCATAGTAGCTAGCAGTAGGCAAAGATTCATAAGTTGTCAAAGCCTCTTTATTCACATCCATTTCTTGAACACTAACCGTTGCATCTCCAGTAGACAGGACACAATCTGTTGGACTCCCCTCCTTTGAAGGAACCTAATAAATATTTAAAGAAACACAAACACTAACTAAAGTTGACATATAACCACGAAAAAAGAGAACTTTGAATAATGTTGATAAGTAAGTGATGATAATTACCAAATGTGAAGGAGTGAGTTTTTGAGCATGATCAACTTTAAGATTCTTCACGATCGCTTCAAGAGCTAATACAATAATGATCACAACATTCGGATGAGTTATTGGAGGATTATAGATTAAAATAAAAATGAGAAACACCAAAGCACAGCTGTGTATGACCTTAAAATTGGGTAAAAAGAATCCCCGAAATTAGAACTTGCTAATGTTGAGGCCATTAAAAAGATAAACAGATATCAATACTAGTATAAAGAATTATCCGCTAAGACAACAACAAAGGAAAATGAAGACCATACAAAGTAAAACACAACGAAAACAAAAACTTAAAAACGAAGAAAAGAAAAAGACAAAAACTCGAAGGGCTTGCATAAACAGGTAGAACAGTAAAATTTAAAGGGAGCAAATGGATTCAGCTGAGGAAAATGAAGAGTTTGAAACAGAGAAATAAAAGAGACAAGGAAGAGAATAAAAGCAATGAAAAATTGCAAACAACAGATATATGTGAGAAAAAAGGGAAAGACCGAAAGAAAAATACTTGTGTATTGCAATCCAAAAGAAAGTAATATGTATGTAACTGGACTTCGCTCTTTCTTCTTCTTCTTGAGAAAAACCAAAGAAATTTCTGGGTATGCAAAAAGTGCGTTTTACTGCTCAAAAATTGAACACAACCTTAAGGATATAAAGAGATTAGATTGGACGCTACTCAACAAAGAGAGCTGAAAAGAAAGAAAGGGATAGGGTAAAGCTTTAAATTATGACACCTAACTATTCTATTATTACGAGAAAATTTAGTAGAGAAATATACTGACCAGAGAAAATGAAAGATGAAGATATTTTTATAAAAGTGTTATTAAATAATAATCAAATTCTTCCTCTACAAAAGGTTTTAATTTGTCTATTTATATATAAGATTGATAACAATTCTAGGTCTTCAATGTCTTCCAAGAAAGGAAGGGTGTTGTGTTTTAATACAACCGAAATTATACTAAAGGTTAAATTCTATAAAGTTACTTTCTTTGCGAAGATTAAATGAGGATCATTAATTACATAACTTTTTATTATTTTATAAAGAAATTATTGAAATTGATCGATTACAAAGGAGTAACCTAATTTTAGGAATTGTAATTAACAATGATATTGGAATTGCCTGAAGATTTTATTTGTAAATTAGGCAGAGATTTTCCATATATTCAACTATTCTTAAGGAAAGAAAGCGATTCATTTTATCTAACAAGAGTGAACATGAGTCCTTACACTCCAGTTTTAGTTTAAAATGCATATTGAACCAAAAATGATATAAGCTTACTCAAAAAATAAAATAGCGGTAAAATGTTTTTTTTGTTTTTATTTTGGCATTAATAGTATTTAGATATAAGAAATTTAAAAATATCCAATCTTTTAAAGCCCTTTCAATTCAATATTTAAATTTTAAATGTTTAATTCATTTAAAACTCTTACAATTAAGATCAAATTATTGATATTTGTTTTAGTCACTTAAATTTAATTAATGTTTTAATTTGAATTGGATGAATTTTAAAAACTTTGTTAATGAATTAAAAATTAAAAATTAACATTTTTAAATTAAAATTTACACCTTTTTTGGTATTTAACATTGCCATATTGGCTATAAATATATTAATACATTAAAATTTTGATTAAAACCTTGAGTTTAGACTGCGTTGATTATGACTCCATAACGTTGCCACACATTAACAATAGTAATTATTATTATGAAAAATATAATTATAATTATGATTATATTTACAATAAAGAAACCACATTCAAAATGTAATGCAACTGAAACCCAAATATGATATGACGAATTTAAAATCATGCCTAATTGAAAGATGATCAGGGCTTGACTTAATAGTCCAATTTTGATATAATCAAAATTTGAATTAAATCAATATTTTTTTTAGTTACCAAGTAATTCAAATTGACTTTTGTTTGAGTAAAACAAATGATAAGAAATTGAAAATTCACAATTTAAAGGCTTGCAAACACACTTCAAAATGTCACAAAAATAATAATACAATTTTGGTTTGGAGAATCAAATTATAAAGGTTTGGTCATTCTCTCCATACAATGTAATCCCTCACTTTGGTAATGTAATCACAACAAATAGAAAATATTAGTTACCAATATATGTTTTATCATAATTACAATTAATTCCCGCTAAAATTATTTTGGCGGCAAATTTCATAGGTTTTTAATAACAAAACTTAGTGATAAAATAAATTTTAACACCATTAATATATTAATAGTGACAATTTAATTGTAAAAGAAACTAAATTGTCACAATTACTATTGTATTAGTAACAAAAATATAAATCATTACAGATAATCGAAACAATAGTGACAATCAATTGTCTTGTCACAAAAAAACTCATATTTGTGATGACAAAAATAGTTAGTCACAAAAAAATTGTTACTAAAATATGAATAGTAGTGACCATAGTTATAGTTCGGTTATTGTGACAATATGAAGTAGACATTAATTAATTGCATATTTATTGGCAAAAATTTTTGTTACAACAAATAAAATATTGTATGATGATAAACCGTTTCGTCACAACAAAAAAATAATATTAGTGACCAAACTATGTTTTGTCACACTAAATAGAAAATATTAGTTACCAACATATATTTTGTCACAATTATAATTAATTCCCACCAAAATTATTTTGGCACCAAATTTCATAAGCTTTTAATGACAAAACTTAATGATAAAATAAATGTTAATATTATTAATATATTAATAGTAACAATTTAATTATGAAAGAAACTAAATTGCCACAAATATCATTGTATTAGTGACAAAAGTATAAATCATCACAGATAATCCAAACAATAGTGTCAATCAATTGTCTTGCCACAAAAAAACTAGTATTTGTGACGAAACAATGGTTAGTCACAAAAAATTGTCACTAAATGTCTTAACTCTTGTAGTGATAATGTAATATAGTGAAATAATGTTGTTTAAAAGAATGGTTCATAATGTAATATAGTAAAATATTGTTTATCATTTTACATTTCATCCTAAATCTCTCAAATCAGTGATGACTTATTTTTACTATTTAGCATAGAATGAGATGTAACGTGAAACTCTCCCCTTCCATCCTATTCCATTATTAACTCTCCTCCCAAATGATAGAATAATATTACATTTCATTAATAATCATCCAACTAAATACAGTCTTAAGCGAATAAGAAATAAAAGAAAAAAAGTAAAAGTTCTGTTTTTGTCATAAGGGTTACAGTTAAAGCATTTTGATAAGCTTGGGAAGTGAAAGTCCAGTAGCGTTGATGACCGTTATGTAACACTTAACCCGGCCCAGTTGAGTTGGTTGCAGACGCTTTACCCAAACTCGATCTTGTAAACAATCTGAATCTAGAACTCGACATTGTTTTTACCAACCTGGAGTGAACAATTAGAAAATGTCACAATTTTTCAAGAGACAAGTGCAGATAGTTGCCAGAACATCAATGTCAAGATTTGTGTCTGCTTTGATAACTTTATATCGTCTTCAGATTGGGTTGAACATCTGTGGAGTAGTCTTTGATGGGAATATATTATTTACGTAAGAACATATCATGTTTTTTTTAGTTACCCACGAAGTGTTTTAGATGAGTCTTAATTATGAGAAGGTATCTTTAAGCTATCCACACTAAAATTGAACTCTGTTAGAGCTGTATAGCTCTCTTGCAGGAGGCAAAGCTCTAGCCCCAAGTTTTAAATAGCTGCATACATGAGAGGAGTTTAAACTCACAACCTCACTTAAACCAGAAGAGCCCCTTATCAACTCACCTGCACGATGGGATTAGAACATATCATGTTTTAAGTTCCCATAAGAAAACTAGAGCATTCTGTGCATATTTGACTTGTTTTCTGTACAAATAGTTTGTTGGGAGAATTCTGTAATAACAAAAGACCGTGTACTTGCGGAGCTTTAAGAGGTTGAGGTTGATGCTATGGTTGCGGAGATTGAAGCAGTTGAAGCTGCAAAGAAGGTTCCTCCAAACGAAACATAGTTCTCCATTTTGTACTTGCTGTTAAAGTTAGCTCCATTGTTGCTACTAGTGCTTCTTACTTTTTCAAACAACAAATTGGTCTCTTATACTTCTCTTATAATTCGAATGTCCTTCACAACAACTGTGGCAATTAGTTTTCTGTTTTAGAATGTTTTAAAATGTGTTTCAAATGGTCAGAAACTCAATAATGCGTACTGAATGTGAGGATGGAGTGAATGACTTCAATAATTGGGTTGAGAATGAAATTCTAGGTAGATGATCAAAGTTAAAAGGCAATGGTGAACCTCCCATCTGAATGAATCGACTTTACTTACAGAATTAGGCTTCTATTGAAAACTTTGGTGAGTGGTGGAATTATGCACTTTTGGAGAGTTGGCACAAGAATGAAGAATGCAAGCAGGTATAGATGAAGTCGGCCTCGGCCACCTTAATTTCTTGTCTGAAAGGAATATCACCTAATGGACACACAGAGTCTTCTTCTCCACCTTCAAAACAGATCTATATCCCACAGCTTGTATGGTGCTTTTCTCATACAAAGAGTAATGCGAATTAGTCTGAAATGACAGGTCATCTGCTAGTGTTCGACCCTATGACTTTTGCGCATGCATTGACAACATATGTCACTTAATTTACTTATCACAGTATTTGTATTGTTACGATTGGCTCATTCTCTTAAAATCAAAAGCAGGTGAAAAGTTGTACAGTCAATGGAGCCTAATTTTGTCCACTGTAATCACTGAAACACCATTACCTCATCTTTGCTCAATTAGTTCAATTTTCCTCTCTCTCCTTTGGACCACCAAATCTTAATCTCTTGATATTAATTATATTTCATTTTAAAATTAAACAGGCAGCTTATACTTTTGGTTCTCAATCAAAAACCATTATTTCTAGACCTAAATATGTGACTTTGAAACTTAGAACACTAGTGTTGTAAATTGTCAAAAACTTAGACTAACAAGTCTTTTCAGTAGTTTAGTAACAAAGGCAATTGAAAGTCCTGTCCTTTTTAGAGTTAAAATTGTAGTAGACCCTTTTTACATTGAAAGATCCAAAATTGAGAAGCAAACTATCAGGTAGCTGAAGACTTGGACCGTTCCTAAATGGAAAGTACTAAGATTTAGACTACACACACAAGTCTAGGATTAAAAGGGCACCATACATAGGCAGTAGTAAAGGTTTGGTTTGGGAAAGTAAACTAATGAAAGGCCACGGCCACCAACCAGAAAAGAAGGTCCAAAATGATGGGCTTCTCTTGTCTGCGGCTAGTCCCTGGTCACTGCAAGTTCTACCATTTCCAGTTTGCTCATAATAGAAGCTTTTATGGGTTGACAAATTCTGGGGGAAGAGTAACACAGGAATCAAAAGAAGAATTGACCCTGCTCCTGCTAGAAGAATTCAATTGTGGTCGTAACATGTGTTCCAAACTTCCAATTGGTTGTCGTATTCCAGTTTAATTTTATAAATTTCATGTCACCTCTAGCTTCAATTAATTAAAAATCAAAATATAAACAAACTTATTATAAAATATTTACATGAGCAGAACTCTCTACACCTAATAAAAATCGTCAAACCACGTGACCTGGACTCTTCAATTTGACCTTGGCCTCCGGACTCTTCAATTTCATGGCATGTGTCTCTCAATTTGACCTTGGCCTCATGTTGATGTCAGGGGAAGATTATGTACAATAAAACCTTTCTCCTCCATTAAGACCACTACTGTTTCGCCCTGTCCTCTATGCATAAAAAGTAAAAATCCCTATAGCATTCAAAAAAATCCAACATCATCACAGAGTAGCAGTCACCCGCATAGCTATTATGACAAGATATGTAGAAGGAGATTGAGAAGGTAAGAGGGTATTATTGAATTGAATTTGAAAGATAAAGTAGGTTGACACATTTGTTGTGAGGACTTTTGTGGTGCAATCACGTTAAAACCGTAAGGACTGGACCCAAACACCCAACATGCATGCATGACAACCACACACACTATCCTATTCCTTATCCCTCTTTTTCTTTTTCTTTTTTGTTCTGTTTGGATAAATTGTTTCTGTCTCTAGCAATTTACACTGTTTTTTATAATGCCCCACAAGATGCTTTTATTGCTATTTTATACTTTATGTCTCACCAAACCATGTCCACTTCTCTACAGACTACACCAGCCAGTCTTTTGCTACCTTGCGCATGTATGTGACCTCCGCATCCTGCCCCATTCAACATTGTATCTGTCCCAAATGTACAGTGAGGTAATATCTATTAATACTCGATAGATTTTAATCCATTCACGTTACCGAATAAACACTTCTTATTAAACTTAAAAAACAAGAAGACTTTAATCCATTTCTTTAAAATTCATATTAAAGATTTGAGATGTGTTATAATGAATTAGTATGACAGTTAAAATATAGAATATTTCATTTAATTTAGGCTTGGATTGTTAAAATTCCATTATTTTAAAAATACAAATAGAAATTAATTATTTACAATTAAAAAATTATATGAAATTAATTGCCACCTCCCGCCCCTACTAAAATTCAGGTTATTGGTTTATAAACTTAAGATAAAATTATGAAAAAGTCCTTTTGTCTGAAACCAAAAGGTATACTATGGAAGATGAGGATAAGGCGGGAAGGTGTTTGTGGGACCCACATGTAAAAAAAGGAGAGTGGTTTTTTTGGTAGAGTGGGGCCCACCGCCGCAACCTAGCACGTGAGCATACGTCGGACTGCTGCCAACCACCGCCAGAAAGGAGTGGAGTTGGTAACGTGTGTCGTGTGGGGATCTGGAGTGGACCTCCTTTTTTTGCCTCTACTTTTACCTATTTGCTCTCCTTTTATTTCACAAATTACATTCCTGCTATTTTCTTCCGCTTTATATACATATTACCTAATATTTGGAAGCGATGGCCTAGGCCTAGCCTACAGCTTATTTCACTTTTTTATTTATAAGCTTTATATCAAATTAATTTAAACTATCTTTTTTTTTTTTGGTGAGATTCTAAAATTGACCTTTTTATTTTAATAAAAACAAAATTGAACTTCATTTAATTATTGACAAATCTCCTAAACTTAACGGTATAATTATTACGATTTAACGTAACAAGTCATGCTCATGGATCACATGTACCCTAAAAATTGAACAATGAAAGGGTTAATTTGGCAAACTATACCAAGAGTAGGCCCTGCATAAGATCATGCATGTGATGTTGGTAGAGGTTGAGCTGTATAAACAATGTAAGTTAGGACAATAATTACACTCTTGATAGAGAGAGAAGAAGAGTTAAACAATTTACCTAAGCCTTGTTGAACAATTTTTCCTTTTCGCGGAGAGTAAGAGAGAAGGAAGCTGAACTAGCCAGAGAGGAGGGAGAGAAAACTATCCTATGGAAGATTCTAATGACTCTACCTAACACCTTTGAAAAGGGGAAGAAAATAAGGGCTTATGTGGTTGAAAAGTGACTGCTTTTTCTGTGGAGGAATGGGCATTGGTGTGTTTTCTGGATCTTTGTTTCAAAGTGGCTGCCCCTCAGCCTCATCTATGCCAACTGCTTAAACTTGGTTCATAGCTACCTAGGGTTCTTGAGAGTTAATCCGGGATTCCTTAATATTCAACCACCATCCTATTCCTGTGTCTCCTGTATCTTTCTTGGACCTTATCACCAACTTAATATAATAATAGGTAGGTGTCCCCTTATCATGACGTTAATTATTGGCCTTGAATTGTTATTGGCACATAACCATGTAAGGACATGTTTGAATTAATGGATCTTAACTTCTTGTGGGTCTCGGCTCCCTCAACTTGAGCAAATGTACAATGGAAGGAGATGGCTAATGATAATCCATCTCATGCTCCTTCATTTTTCCTCATCATAATTCTATTGCAACCGATTAATTAAACAGTCAATGTTAGGCGTTTAAAATCAATATAGTATTTGTATATTATTAATACTCCAAACCTTAGAATAGTTAATTTTGTTCCAGTACCTAATTAGCATGCAAAGTCAAACAAGTTTTAAAGCATTGAGTTGTGAAATTATGCAGAAGTTGTGATCACTTTTTCTAATTTGTATAATTGCTGTGGCAATCAATTCTCACCGGTGGGATTAGATTGTGGAAGACTTAAATAGTGAAAATGAAGGTTCCCATGAACCATCTTTTTTGCTTGACCTCATGAGCCTCTACCTAATAAAGTGTCTAGAACTAATTTGAAAGCACTTATAATGATGTTTAAGGACGCATGAAGTCAAATTTGGATACCACTGCTTCAATTCCACTAATCTAAATCTAATAGCTGCTTCCGGGCCACGAGATTCATTCAAACTTCTGTTGGACACTATAGTCCTAATTAATAGTATTAACCAAATTAATCAATAGCTAGAGGTAATTAATCAAATCAGTATTATGAAATTTTAAGGTCTCGTTTGGTAATCAGTAACGAAGGAATCAGAATAAAAAATAAGAATGAGTATAAATAAGTGAGAATCGGAATAGGAATTAACGAAACTATTAATTAACTACTAATTATGTGTATTTGGTATAATATTAAACAAAAATAATAGTTATATTAATATTTGGTATTAAATATTTAAAATGATAAGATAATTTTTTTACTCATATTTAGTTATTATATAATTTATTTTGTACATAATTATTTAAAATATTTTATATTTTATAAATCATTGATTTTTAAAATAATTATGAATAATTTTTTGATAATATTATGATAAGAATCAATATTTTAATAATATCCTAATAACCAATTTTTCATTCTAGCATATGCTCACATTCTCTTAGGAATAAAAGTTATGGACTACATTCTGATATTTTATTTATCACCAGTAACTAAACAATTAACCATACAGGTTGTATTCTTATTCTCGTCTCTTTATTACTATTTGTCAGACAAGACCTAAACGTCCAGAGACGAAGGCTTTGAAGTTTGAACCGATAAAAATAGCCGTATCGACAATTTTGGGTGCAAAAAGGTGTTTGATTGTAATTTCCCATTGGCCTAATATCTCGAACTTTATCTACCAAACTAAACGTAACACCCACTCATAATATGTGAAAGGACCACATATCCTCCTGTTCCAGTTTTGTTCCTTTTGTATTTATAATCTGGAATTAATGGGGTGCCATGCACTTGCTTATCGGTAAAAGTTCACAAGGCACAAGGACCAACCCCTTTTTTATCCCTTCCGAATTTAACATAGTAACTACCTACGACCAAACCCCATAAATTTCTATTACCACGAGAGCGAAAAGAATTCGAAGGATAAGCCAATAGTACCAAATCGGGCTTTGTGGTTGGTTTGGTCATTGATGTGTAGAACCATTTATTAATGATAAGTTTTCATAGGCAGGTGTGTCCTATGGACAGTTTGTTAGTTCCTTCACACCTTCTTTTACAAATGTGTATTTCGTGAGTGCTTTTATTACCATGGACGAGCCTAGTTGCCCTTGCCCACCACTTGTATCCGCTCCATTTTTCCAAATTATCCATTTGGTTAAAATTGCACAGATTTAAGTCCAACCAAAATTCTTATACCAGGCATACACTTTAATTCAATGTGTGTGTATATATATATATATATATATAT
>JANQBM010000222.1:42229469-42251278 GCA_025594535.1 Erythroxylum domingense
CCTCCTGTCTCTTTTACTGCCCTCAATATTTGTGAAAAAACATACTGGATTTACCTTAACAAGGAAACTTTGCATATTCAGACAAGTCCACAGCAAGCAAGGATCCAGTAGCTACCATTAGTACTGAGAAATTCATGCGCTGTTTCTGTGCATTTTTGGATTTGCACACGTGTATCAATCCTATTCCTAGTTAAACTCTAGAGACAGATCCCAGCCTGATTTTATTAACTTGATGAGCATTATAATTCGGGTTTGGTCGGCCCATTAAAATTTAAGGTTAAAGAAAACCCAAAAAACTCAGCCCATTACAAAATGAGACATAAATGCTAATATTCATCATTTAGTCAAGGTTGAGCGATTATGATTATCCTGATAGACCGAAGGCAATCTGCAATCAGGAAAAACAAAAAACACAAAAGGGTCATGGGCGCACGTTGGATCTTAGTTGTGATTTTGAGAGTCCTATATATAAATGGTCATAACATGATCAAAATACGTAATAATTAACAGCTCAAGTTATTATTATTTCCAAAAATAAAAAGCGTTAGAGAAAATATACCTATTCAGTTCAGTCTGTGTAGCAGTAGCATCTATTATTATATTCTTATTATTATATTGTTATTATTATTACGTGTGATCACCTCCTTCTCCTTGCCCGTAACAATTACAGCAAAAAGTTGTCATTGACTCGAAAGGGAAAAATGCGCCTACTTGGATCTTTTGCGGATTTCGTACAAGTAGCTAAGCATAAGTATAACAAAAGCTGCAGAAGCAACAACCACCGCAACGCTCCTTGTGCCGATACATTGCTGTCCTTAACAGCTTTTCTTGGATCTACTGGAAACTTGGGAGTGAACCCTAATTCTGACAGTTTCTTATTTGACACTGCATAGTCTTTAAAGAACACTTCTTCATCCTGAAATGCATTAAAATTTACATACTATGTATGACGTAACCGTTAGGGCAACAAACAAGATGATCCCGCTACAACCACAAATCCAAATATGCAATTCATCCAATATGGGGATCAAGCAGTGATGACAACTCAAGAGGGATTCTAGTTACAGCAGCAAAGCAAGGAAGTGTTGAGCTCAGCAATTCTTAGGGTGGCCAATTTACAGAAGCGAACAGGATCTCAGATAGACAAGCAAAAAAGTACAACAGTCTACGGCCCAATTCATCATGGTTTTTCAAACAATGCCAAAGAAGAACAAAAATTACCATGTAAAATAAACTAAAAGCCAGTTCAAATGAACCAAAAAAACAATTTAGTGAACCCAAAAGTTCTTTGTATAGAACAACCCTGAAAATGAGCAAACAAAGTATAACAAATTTCCAAGTTCCAACATCTAATGGATGTAGAGCAGATCCTACAAGCTTTTAAGAGAAAAAGGTAACCTAGAGTAACAAGGAGATGACTGATGACTCATCTTAAGTTTCTAATTAACGTGTCCCAAAACAAGGTGCATTTAAAATCCAACCCAACACCAAGGTTCTACTGCAGCTAAAACCTAACATTAATTATGGTGTAGTTGTACATGGTAGGAAATTCATTTTACCTTTTAACACAGCTCAACAAAAGAACGCAATTCACGATCATCAAGCAAATCCTTGTCGGAAGTTTCAATAACTCCTGTGTCTCCCTTTACAGAACTTCACTAGAACTAACCATATGAAAATGTGTTAATTGGAATTCATAAGTCAATACAAAGACAATACTCTACCGATCTTGGTTTGCACCTTACAGAGACTCTTGAGTTGTCAAACTTTAGTGGTTCTACATTCCAAGGCCAATCAAAAAGCCTGATCTGTTTGGATGTGCCATTCCCTTTAAGCATCACAGTCAGTGTGACAAGTTTTAGACTTGTGCAGATACAATTGATAATTTGAGAAAACGGGTAGACACTTAGAGAGAGTCCATTTGTGTTGGGTGATTTGATCTCTTATTACTGAAATTTAGAGTTGACAATAGGCTATATAAAAGTTCGCCGTATTCCTTGGAATTGCGACGGTAAGGATGACGTTAAGTTTGTTATGTTACTTTGTAACAGAGAAAGAATTTGATCAATCAGTGCTGTGTTGAAAAGGAAAATTTATACAATAGCAATTGAATTGAAGAAAATCAAGATGCATAAAAAGAAATTACAGAAACTCCACTGGTGAACATCAGGATCATGAAGCCGTTCTCCATTGCAACTCAATTTGTAGCCTTCCACTCTTGGAGTCTATGAGATGGTACTTTTGGTTAATCCTTTTGTTGCTTAAAACATCAGCCAGACTTATGTCCACATATCCCAGAGACTCCTGTGTTCAAGAATAGGAGTAACCCAGATCGTCAATTGCTTTTTCAATATCTTCTATGGCTACATAGCTGAATATGCATTACCTTTGGATGCAATAGGTTCCTTGAGGAGGTGCTCACAACTTCCACATGCATCCTATCATGAGTGGGTGGCTCCTCCAGTATAAACTGGAACTGCTCCTCCCACCTTGGATCTCGGTTCTTCTTTACACGCTGCATCAATCAAAGGACTCCCATCAACTCTCTATTCACATGTTCAGAAACAGTTTTGGAGAAATCCAGTCTTTTTACTAAATAGAAACACCATCCAGTTTCTTTCTTAAGAGCACATCACTAAAAGCTAAAGCAGAAATCGACGAAAGAAATTATCTGTTAAATTCACCAGAATATATATGTCGATGTTTCAAACTTATACCTTTGTCCTCTTCTCCTCCCCTCTAAAAAGAATCCGCACAGATGGGTTACTATGATATTTTCCTTCAACATCCTGAGCTTCATGAACTATAACAACTAGCACTCCTCCACCAGCAGGAGTTCCTTCAGGAGCCTTCTGCAAATCTTTTGTTTCATCAAAACTGGGCAACTCCTCTACTTTGAATGGTTTATACGTCAATTCCACCACAAGCTGCCCCCGAGCCTTCGCATTTTGAGGATCATTCTTATCCATATTTTTCACGAGATCAAGTGTCAAAACCTTTGGCTCCTCTCGAGTGAGTTCTTTCAGAGGAACTACATTCATACCCATCTTGTCATGTTTGCCAACCTAAGCAAGGAGTAAACAGATTGGGATGAACAGAGTCATGATACATTAGGTTCCCAGCACACAAGGGATCTTCTTACCTGCTCCCAGTCATAAACATGAAACTCTACAGCCTGTGTCTCTGGATCTTTAACAACTATATTAAATTCCTCATTCCATTCTGGGTTCAAGTTCTTATGTTTCACAGTGGTTTTCTTAGATGTAAGCTTATCCTCAGTGAGCTTTACTTTCACATACGGATCTGATGCACCCAGCAGATCTTTCTTCTTAAGTTTCAGTGCCCTCAGAACCTTCACATTGAGAATTCCAACAGGCCTCTTCAAGGCCCTGTAGTTTCCAATAACAAAGTTCACATTCAGAAAAGTCTGAGATAGCTAGAGAAACAAAGTTCAAGTAGTTAAAGAGTTCCCTAAAAAGTTTGTAAGTATAGTTCACAATCATACTTTGCAGGATCCAGTATTGCCACTTCTAGTGTTTTAGGCCATAAATACATGTTTCCAACCTGATCCTTGATAGTCTCCTGCAGAACAAAAATGAAAAAAGAAAAACATAACTACCACAATATTTACAAGGAAAAACCTCTTAAAAATCAATAACTAATATAAATGAACGGAAGTTAATATACTGAACAGGTTGGCCAGATGTTTTTAAGTACATGAAAAGCAGAGTAGAACAAGGAGAAAAAACAGTTAGCACCTGGACAAACCTGTACAGACCAGGTATTGCCATAAGATCAGCACCAAGGAGCTTGAGACCAAAGTCAACATGTGGCTGCAAGGTAAAACATATTAATTAATAGAAAAACTATTGCACACACCGATATTAACAAATTATTTGATGGTGACATCAATTAGCGTCCATAAAGATACGCAAGGCTTTAAAACATCTGCACTTAATTATTCAACAATGATAAGGACTAGATTCAGCCACCCAGCTCTCTAATCCCCAAGGATGGATTAGGACAATAAGACAAGGTTCAAATGTCTTTGCAAGATTGTCGTCTAATAACCCCAAAAGACCACTAAAATAGCAGTCCTCAAATATATGAATGCAGCAGCACAGGAAAGGAAGATACAGATCAAACATTTGCGAGCAGAAGCAAATGAGAAGTATAGTTTTCCTTGCAGCAATATATCCATTTGAAGATTTCCTGATGAATAATAAGTACCTACTGGAACATGTGTTGTGTTTTAATTCCACTATTACATGTGTTGTGGATTTTTAGACACAATTACATGTCTAAAAATCCAATCATGTAGGACGAAATAAAATGTTTTAATTCCACTAAAACAATGAAATATAAGCATCAACCTTTTCCATGAGGGATACAAATATTTTAGCAAAGCAAGGAAAAGTTGGGACCAGCGGCTTCAGAGTTATACGGGGCGAGGCAAAAACTTGCAGATCCAGCACCTATAGGTATCAAAGTAACAAAAAGTTCAACAAGAGACAAACTGCTACAAAAATGATGGAATCCAAACAATAAAATAAACAAATTCAATAACCTGAGCAGTCCCTTTCAGCCCAAAAGCTTTAACAGCAACAGTTATATTAGGGTTTCCAGCCCATTTTACAGACGGCTCCATAATCAACTCCTTTTCATCAGTAACATAAACTTTCATACCTGATCACACAAAATTTTGCGGAAACACGAAATCAAGAGAGAGAGGAATGATCACTCAACGTCATCAAAAGAGTGAATAAAAGAAGTCTACCCTGAAAAGTTGGTGGTAGTGATCCTAGAGTCAATGTTTCGAATTCAACCGCATCAATTTTATACTTGGGCATTTGCTCGGCAATGATGGGTGTTGCAATGTTCTTTGCAGTCTTACATATGGCCTGTGGAATCATAATTACAAATATATTCAGCACCAAAAACAGACTAACGACACAGTGAACTGCCCACAACAATAACACAGAACCATGAAAAGGAAATAAAGATTGAACCTTTTCCAGATAAGGCCACATGTACTGAAGAAACTTGTTAAGCCAGTCAACCTAAAAACAAAACCAAAAGAAACATAAGCTAAATGTCCAAATAAAAATGAGTACATAGCCAGTAGTACCCGTTAAAATAAGAAGATCACAAAAGCAAAAAATAAACGATACTCACGCGATCATAATCAGGATTCTTCACCCAGAGCGGAATCTCTGGAAGCATCCGTTGCAAAGTCTCCGAATCCTGCTCTACCAACGATCGAATCTCTGGATCCTGTCGCAAAATGACATCAACTTTTCCATTCCACGACAAAAACCCGAAATTTGCCAACATTTTTTATGTAAAAAACTGAACTTCTCAGTTGCCGTAGAGTCCACATTTCGAAATCTCCCTCACAATTTAACAGTAATACGTATTAACAGATCAAAAAGCAAACGTAGAAACTTTGCCTTAACGTCAGTGGGCTGGAAATAGATGAAAAGATAGTAACCGATCACGAGTCCCATTGAAATCCCCACGCTGAATCCACAGAAACCCAATAATGTGCTTACGAATCCCATTTGTTATTCGTTTCCGATCCTCGATTCGCTCCCAGAGTCGCAATCTTTCTCCCCGTGTCTCTTGCTCGAAAAACCAGGAAACGGTGCAAGAATAAGAAACAGCTGGATTGCTGGAGTTTTAGATCACATCATTTAAAAGGCCGAAAACTGAAATGACGGGTTTGTCCTCGGGCCATTCAAGTTATCATCATGCCCATAGTGGACTTTAAGGTTCGCTCTTTTTTAGGTGTCTTGGTTTAGACAGCAACTGAGGCGTATCCGAGACACGTTTTATGAAGATGTTCTTTGTTTCCACCTTAAGTCAGCACCTTACTTGAAAGGCAACAAGATCTTGTACAAACAGGAACAGATATGTTGGCCACGTGGCAAGAGAGTGACGTGTATATTGAATGATAGATTAAATATTTGCTTTGTTGATCAATGTATCTACGTGGTAATGTAAAGTTGATGGCTACGTTTACAGGTTTAGGAAGCGTGGAGTTTTTTTAATTGACCCATCTTAACCCTTGATGGTGGCCTCACCGTTGGCTTAAGTTCATTAACTATACTTACTAAGGGCGAACGGGATGGATAAATACGAAATTTATCCCGTTCGTCCCTTTGATCTGACGGTTAACATTCTTTCATTTGCTAATATATTTTCTCTTTCGTCAATCCGGAATCGGTTTCATATGGTAGGTATCATCTACGGTAGGTATACTCTCTTCTCTGGCTTCCTCTTCTTCTCCACCATCGGCTTCGTTCCTTTGTTATTTCTTCTTGTTTGATCGGCAATGTCCGAAGGCTTCGCCACTTCGATACTTGAAGAAGATGGTATGCTTTCTCTGCTTCTTTCCTCACTCAGTATTCGTATTCGTTAGTTTTGAAACTAGTGGGTCACTTAGTTTTCCCTAGTATGAGCTTTCAATCTTCGAGATTTAGCTTAGCTGGTCTACGTATCATCGACGGTTTGGGTTTTGTTTGCAGATCTGTTCCAGATGTTCTTGACTAATCCGAAATCGGTTTCATATGGTAGGTATCATCGACGGTAGGTATACTCTCTTCTCTGGCTTCCTCTTCTTCTCCTTGAAACTTGTGGTCACTTAGTTTTTCCCTAGTATGAGCTTTCAATGTTCTGGATTTAGCTTAGCTGGTCTACGTATCATCGACGGTTTGGGTTTTGTTTGCAGATCTGTTGCAGATGTTCTTGACTAATCCGGAATCGGTTTCATATGGTAGGTATCATTGACGGTAGGTATACTCTCTTCTCTAGCTTCCTCTTCTTCTCCACCTTCGGCTTCGTTCCTTTGATATTTCTTCTTGTTTGATCGGTAATGTCCGAAGGCTTCGCCACTTCGATACTTGAAGAAGATGGTATGCTTTCTCTGCTTCTTTCCTCACTCATTTTCCATTCCAATCTCTAAAACATCGACGACATGGTCTTGGCGGTTTGGTGCTCCCGAGAATCACACTTTTGTTAAGGTTAGTGAATTGATAAGTGGGGTTTTAGAGTTTAAGCTAGGTCTCCCTAGTTTGCTCGTGTTGCTATTTATTTGCGAAAATTAGTTGATATGCAGTTTCCTGAATTGTAGCTTGTGTTGTTGACGAATTTGATGGTTGCTTATGGGAGGGTTGTTTATGGATTGTAGATTTTGTCGAGCAGAGTTGAAGTTCATTCTGAGTTGATCCACCAAGTTCTACTCCTTATGGCACAGAATAGGGAGTTGGGAATGGTGTAAGTTTCTGAATTCCTACTACCCTTTCATAATTTTTCAATTCTTCGAGTACCTTTTTTAGATTTATCAGCTTCTTTATTTTTAAGGGAGCTGATATCATCCTTAAACTACTAGCCAGAAGCATTTCATATCTACCGCACAAGAACTTAGATGTCAGTACACTTGCCTACCGATGTTGTATTCTTGGTATATTCAGCGTTGTTTTACTGGTTTAACTGTATTGGCATGGTATGCAGGAACTTAGAAACTCAAGTGATTTCCTAGAAAGCGTTGTTGATGCTTACACAGTAGTTTTGAAACGATTGGTTGGACAGGATTGGTATGATTGAAAGCTTTGGTTTTGAGTGCTTGTAAACGAGTTTGCAACTCTAGGATAATTACTCCATCATCTGCATGTTACAATTTTTCATATCTTTTTTGATATGTTAGTAGCTGGTAGCTGCGGCTTAAAAGCTTGGTGTGAAATTGTCAGAGGACATTCTCTCCCTATTGACACACCTTCGTGGGCATTCTGGGGGCATTGAGCTAATTGTTGAACTTGTCAAACGGTGACTTATTGTCTAGGAAGATTTTGCTTTGGAATATGTCCCTGAGTTATCATCAGTGATGCTGTCTCTAATGTATGTGGTGTCCTAACATTTCTGATTACTGTTTATGCCTCTTAGGCTTCCAAGGTTCCTCTTCATTTGTTTATGAAAAATACTTGTATAACAGGTATGAGAGATATTCACAGAAGAAAAGTTGGAGCATATGAGACATGAAATGGATATTCCCTTCAATTATACACTCCTAATATCTTGTTTGTATTGTCTAAAGAATCATCTAGAAGTAATTTTTGTTTTAATTTCAATGAACTACGACTCTCTTGATTGAACAAAAAAAAAAGTCTCTATTTATTGTCCTCATTGAATCTGAACTTAAACACGATAAACTTTCTTTATTGAAGCTCCTAACCTTTCTTATAAAGTGGAAAAGGAAAAACAGCATGTTCACTCTATCTATTTATATAGGATAAAAAAGCACTCAAGTAATATATTCTATTTTTTTTGATTTAATGATAATTTTATCAGTTTTTTTTCATCAATGATATATGTATATGGTGTCCTAACATTTTTGATTATTTTATATGCCTCTTAGGCTTCCAAGGTTCCTCTTCATTTGTCTATTAAAAATACTTGTATAACAGGTATGAGAGAGATTCACAGAAGAAAGGTTGGAGCATATGAGACATGAAATGGATATTCCCTTCAATTATACACTCCTAATGTCTTGTCTGTATTGTCTAAAGAATCATCCAGAAGTAATTTTTGTTTTACTTTCAATGAACTACGGCTCTCTTGATTGAACAAAAAAAGATGTCTTTATTTATTATCCTCATTGAATCTGAACTTGAACACGATAAACTCTCTTTATTGAAGCTCCTAACCTTTCTTATAAAGTGGAAAAGGAAAAACAACATGTTCACTCTATCCATTTATATAGGATAAAAAAGCACTCAAGTAATATATTCTAGTTTTTTTATTTAATGATAATTTTATCAGTTTCTTTTCATCAATGGTATATGTATATGGTGTCCTAACATTTCTGATTACTGTATATGCCTCTTAGGCTTCCAAGGTTCCTCTTCATTTGTCTATTAAAAATACTTGTACAACAGGTATGAGAGAGATTCACAGAAGAAAGGTTGGAGCATATGAGACATGAAATGGATATTCCCTTCAATTATACACTCCTAATGTCTTGTCTTTATTGTCTAAAGAATCATCCAGAAGTCATTTTTGTTTTACTTTCAATGAACTACGGCTCTCTTGATTGAAAAAAAAAAGATGTCTCTATTTATTGTCCTCATTGAATCTGAACTTGAACACGATAAACTCTCTTTATTGAAGCTCCTAACCTTTCTTATAAAGTGGAAAAGGAAAAACAACATGTTCACTCTATCCATTTATATAGGATAAAAAAGCACTCAAGTAATATATTCTGTTTTTTTTATTTAATGATAATTTTATCAGTTTCTTTTCATCAATGGTATATGTATATGGTGTCCTAACATTTCTGATTACTGTATATGCCTCTTAGGCTTCCAAGGTTCCTCTTCATTTGTCTATTAAAAATGCTTGTATAACAGGTATGAGAGAGATTCACAGAAGAAAGGTTGGAGCATATGGGACACGAAATGGATATTCCCTTCAATTATACACTCCTAATGTCTTGTCTGTATTGTCTAAAGAATCATCCAGAAGTCATTTTTGTTTTTATGTTGTACTTTCAATGAACTACGGCTCTCTTGATTGAAAAAAAGAAGAAGAGCTAATCTCACCATACTCTTAATTATTCAGCCCAACTGTTAAAGCCTTGAAGGCATCAAATCATTGTGGGCAATTGCATTATAATACTAATATTTCTTTGAAAACGTTGTACTGTCTTATTTGTTCTTATCCTCAAGTCCAGCTAATTCATAACCACCCCACCTGCTTTCCTTGGACCTAATACCCAATTCTGACCGTACACGTGTCTAATAAATGATTTTCTTTCCAAACATTATTTTTTGCTTTTTCTTGAATTTTTGAAAGGAAGAAGATTCGGTCCTCTTGTTTGCTTTTATCTGCACCGTGGCGTCCATCACCCAATTAAAAGGCCCATAAGTTTATGGCCCCACATAGGCAAAATTCACGTGTAATAATTAAAAAACTATGACATAAAATAAGTTGAAAATAGAAAAATTAAGATATTCATTATTAAATTGTAATTGTACAAAAAAAGTTGCTTTTCATAATTTTAGTATGGGTTAATGGACTCCTAGAGCATCAGTCTTGTCAAATAAAACATTGAAAAGAATATGAGAAAAGCTGATAAGCTCTAAATGATCCCACCCATTTAATCTATATCTCATAAAGTTATATGGTGTGCATACCTACGAACTTTTTAACCTCAGATATTATTCATAATTTGTATTTTCATGGACATAAGTTAACCTTTTGGAAAGAATGGCAATTAATGAATGAAATAAATTATTTAATTAAAGTGATGACGCAAAATTTCAAAATAAACTTTGTTTGACAAAAAACTTGAAATAAATTTGAGTTTGATAAATTTTTAAAAACTTAAGTCGAATTTTTAAAGTTAAAAATTTTATTTGAAACTCAAATTTTTTCAAATTTCAATTTGAACTGAATTTAAAATTGGAAAACTCAATACATCTTTTCAATAAAATTTTATTTGAAATTCAAATATTGAAATTAAGCTTAATTCAATAAAATAAAATGTTACTTTCATGCTTTATATCAAAAATTAACCACTATCTAAATTTTGTTTCTCAACGAAACTTGAATTGGGCGATAATGATAAAAAATTAAACTTTAACCATAATATTACCTTTATATAAAACAATCAGGCAGATCTTGTGCTGTTCTATGCCTAAGCTGCTTCTGTTGATTTAACGGCCGACGGTGCCAGTTTCGATATTTGAGGTCTTGGTTGGTAATCTGAAACATAGTCACTATATATGATTAACGATATCTAATCACAATAATGCATGTCTCTTTTTACATTTATTTAGGCATAAGAAACAAGTTATTACTTGTTAGCCCACCAACAATCACTTTCTTATGACCCAATCAAAGTTTCCATCAGGCGATGGGCCCCACGTGGTCAAAAGTCAACAAAGTAACGAATAAGATGACAGTCTAGGTGTCTGAGCAACGACTTTTTTCAAATTTCGATTTGAACTGAATTTAAAATTGGAAAACTCAATACATCTTTTCAATAAAATTTTATTTGAAATTCAAATATTGAAATTAAGCTTAATTCAATAAAATAAAATGTTACTTTCATGCTTTATATCAAAAATTAACCACTATCTAAATTTTGTTTCTCAACGAAACTTGAATTGGGCGATAATGATAAAAAATTAAACTTTAACCATAATATTACCTTTACATAAAACAATCAGGCAGATCTTGTGCTGTTCTATGCCTAAGCTGCTTCCGTTGATTTAACTGCCGACGGTGCCAGTTTCGATAATTGAGGTCTTGGTTGGTAATTTGAAATACAATCACTATATATGATTAACGATATCTAATCACAATAATGCATTTATCTTTTTACATTTATTTAGGCATAAGAAACAAGTTATTACTTGTTAGCCCATCAATAATCACTTTCTTATGACCCAATCAAAGTTTCCATCAGGCAATGGGCCCCACGTCGTCCAAATTCAACAAAATAATGAATAGTACGACAGTCTAAGTGTCTAAGCAACGACTAATTGGGGTGGGGTCATTTTCTCCTAAAAAAAATGTTTACATAATACTACATCAAATAAGTTGGAAATAGAAACATTAAGATATTAATTATTAAATCGTAATTTTACAAATAAATCTGTGATTTAAACGTATTATTTAACTTGGTAATTATTTTAGAGTTTCATAATAAGGGAAAAGACTCAAGTGGTTAAATCACTTTATGCCACCATTTCGTTATTAATTCAGTGTTAGTTTTTTCTGCAAAATTCAAACCCAAATATGCAATATTACCGTTAACACAAATGAAGAGAAAGGCAAAGTACTTCTGAACAATGACTCACATTATGTTCATTAAGCACATTCAAGTCATGCCCATGGAAGAGGAAAAAGATGATACAAGACGATATCTACTCGTCACTTTCACAGGGACACTGTTTACTCTGCACGCCACCCCTATACATAGGCAGTGCAATGGACCCTTTTGCTCTTTCTGTGCTTGGAGTTCTCATGATTGCAAGTCATATTATCTTTTAATTTGGTATTGTTTTTTTGTCATTGTCTTAACGTCTTGGAAACGATTTAGTACACTGTTTTTACTTTATGTCACAAATCAGACTGAAACTAAACTACTAGAATGAAACTAGACTACCAGAATATAAAACAATCCACAAGTCATGATTATATAAACAGAGACCTGAAACAAACTAGTAAGAAAAACACCATTGTGAAATCGCCTAGTGTTATGCTTAGACTTCTTTTACGAATAGATACTGCCCCCTGCTTTATTGTGACTTCACAAATGTTGCCGTTGGATAAGACATCAACAAGAACATGAAATTAGTTTAACTTCTAGAGCGATAAAAAAGTTTTGGACCAAACTCTACACAATCAATAAAACTATTGTAGGAAGCACCACTTCCAGCCTCAATCTTAATGTTTATAACCCTGTTCTTTATCAAGTCCACCAAATTCAATGCAAGCGCTGCCACAAATGTCGCCATAAATCTTGCTTGTACCTGGATCCAAGACCTTCAACCATCACCCCATTGTTCAAACTTGTCTCTTTTGTTTGATAAAACGACGCTAACTGTCACGCATTTACTATCACCGTCAATAAAAACCCACTCCATAGGCTTGTTATACCTTCCTGTTTTGACATCTTTGTAATAACACAAACCAACGCAAGTCATGGAGTAAACTGTTTGTAGAACAACGGTTGCAGAAAGCTTAGAGAACAACACCGCAACAACTTTATTATTGTTAGAGGGGCTAGCTTTTCTTCCAGTTATAAGAAACCTAACCACCCAACAAGTCATATGGAGGTGCGTCGATATCATTCTACGAGCTCTCATGGTGCTAAAGGTAAACTTTGTTTACTGTTTGTTTGTGTTGACAATATACACTATTAATTTGCTGAAGTTGAAGGTAAGAAAAAAAGAGAAAGGTACAACATTTTTAAAGAAATATTCGTATTATAATACAATTGCCCACAATGATATGAATATGATGTCTTCAACAGTTGGGCTAAATAATTAAGAGAAACCGAGATTATAACTCTTTCTTTTTTCAATTATTAGTTAAGAAAGAGTTGTTAAAAAAAATCCTGTTAGAGGATTGTTTGATAATACAGACAAGAAATAGGTTTACATTAAAAATTGTAAATATTAGAGTTTTATTAAAAATGAAACAAGAAGTTTCTATCTTTTTATTCGAAATTATAATCAGGTTTTGATAAATTTAAATCACAAAATTGTAAATTTATAAAACTATAAAAAGATTTAGATACTTGTTGCAGTTGTTGTAATAAAAACTAGGACTATCTATGAGTAAACTATGATATGAACAACTATACATTAACATCTTGACACCTACACATATTCTGTCGGCAAAATGTATATATATATAACTATAAAATCAAATAAAGCAAGAAACATGTATATTATTGTTAAAGAACTAGGTACTAGCTAATTTGACATATCTCGTGTGCATTATAAAGACTAAACGTTGAATTGTTCAAGTTTGTCCCTTAGCTAAGACAGCGATATTGTTTTCTTGGAAAGATGAAAAGCAACTCTTCTAGATTCCAAAAATTGACAAATAGTGTAAAAAATAAATGTGTAACATTATATCCTGCTACTCGTTTACGTGAATCGTTATTAGTATGTTAACTAGAAAATATAACGCAGTTGTTTTCTTTCATTCTCATCAACTCTTTTGTAATATTAGAAACTCTTTTACACAAATGATTTCTGAAAATTCATGATAGACTTAATTCCTATTGATACATTTATGATACTGAAAATGTAAATGTTTTTATAATAAGATTAGCTTAATAACTGACATACCAATTTAATTGAAAACTTTCACCTGCTATACGTATACGTATGGGAAGAATTTGTGAAATTTTTTCCAATTAATTAATAATTGTTTACCGATGGTCACAGTGCCTTTAGGCTTAAAAACACTAATCGTTTTGTTGATATGCCTTAACCTTCTGTTGAAATTTTTACAGAGCTGCTGCTTTGATTGGGCTGTTAAAGCTGCTCCTGATGATTGGTAAGAATCTGTCTGTTAGTTGTGTTTATTTTTGTGTGTGTACCAGGTGTTAAATCCAAGCAAAATTAGTTGGAATTTTGAGGTGAAATGCTAATTGTAATTTATCTTTTTGATTGGCTAATGACTTCATGTTTCGCAGCGTCTACGAAAAGCTCTTATGATTATTGGACCTCAAATAGTGGGGTTAGTGCGGAACATAATCTCCGCCAAGCTTCTGCTTCTCCTGTGAGATCCAACGGTCCTTGCGTCACGACGGTGTTGGCTTCAACGTCTGCGTCGTGGGCTCCACTCTTGCCATTCTCTTCTAATGCTTATGCTTTTCATTAATTTCTTGATAGGTTCGGTCTAATGAGTGAAAATTGTTTTTGCTGTCTCTAGAAGCCCAATGGTGCGAAACAGAGACTGCCCAAACCGTCTTCAAAGTCTGCTTCATCGACTCACTCATTTTCCATTCCAATCCCTAAAACATCGATGACTTATTCATTTCTGGGTCTTACAAGTTGATATCTGTTTATTCTTTCCATTCTTTTCTCCTATATGTTTATGGGTTATTGTTATTTCTGAGATCTAACTTACTTCCTGCAGACTGGTCATTGTGCTTCAATGAGGGATTGTTTGTGTATGTGGAGTGCGCTGCGTTAGAGAGACAACATCTTCTAATGATTTAAAAGTCTTAAGAGCCAAGGAACCAACCCTCATACTCAAAAGAAATTATCCTAAATGTGTATTCCTCTTAAAAAAAATTCCTGAGACCCAGCGGCCACTTTAGAAAATCTGAGCGAGATAATGAAGCTGCCAAGTTTGCATTCGTCAATTTTTCAGGAATCGCCGAAGTTCGTATTTGGTACTTGTGGCCGTATTGTGTGCCGTGGTATTAAGAGTATTGTAGCGGTGTAAACATCGGTTGTTTGAGCGAACAGTTGCTAATAATGAAAAAAAATGTTAGTGCAAATAGTGTCGAAGTCTTCTTGTTGGAACATTATTAGCTTTTCTTTCGGCTTTTGTAAGTTTATTATAACTTTTGGTTTGTGTGTGTGTCCACATACTGTTCACATTTGAACTTATTGATTACTTCTGTTGAATTAACTACCGACGGTGCCGGTTTCAATAATTGAGGTCTTGGTTGGTAATCTGAAACATAGTCACTATATATGATTAACGATATCTAATCATAATAATGCATGTCTCTTTTTACATTTATTTAGGCATAAGAAACAAGTTATTACTTGTTAGCCCACCAATAATCACTTTCTTATGACCCAATCAAAGTTTCCATCAGGCGATGGGCCCCACGTGGTCAAAAGTCAACAAAGTAATGAGTAAGACGACAATCTAGGTGTCTGAGCAACGATGTCCTAACATTTCTGATTACTGTATATGCCTCTTAGGCTTCCAAGGTTCCTCTTCATTTGTTTATGAAAAATACTTGTATAACAAGTATGAGAGATATTCACAGAAGAAAAGTTGGAGCATATGAGACACGAAATGGATATTCCCTTCAATTATACACTCCTAATGTCTTGTCTTTATTGTCTAAAGAATCATCCAGAAGTCATTTTTGTTTTACTTTCAATGAACTACGGCTCTCTTGATTGAACAAAAAAAGATGTCTTTATTTATTATCCTCATTGAATCTGAACTTGAACACGATAAACTCTCTTTATTGAAGCTCCTAACCTTTCTTATAAAGTGGAAAAGGAAAAACAACATGTTCACTCTATCCATTTATATAGGATAAAAAAGCACTCAAGTAATATATTCTGTTTTTTTTATTTAATGATAATTTTAACAGTTTCTTTTCATCAATGATATATGTATATGGTGTCCTAACATTTCTAATTACTGCATATGCCTCTTAGGCTTCCAAGGTTCCTTTTCATTTGTCTATTAAAAATACTTGTATAACAGGTATGAGAGAGGAAAGGTTGGAGCATATGAGACATGAAATGGATATTCCCTTCAATTATACACTCCTAATGTCTTGTCTGTGTTGTCTAAAAAATCATCGAGAAGTCATTTTTATTTTTATGTTGTACTTTTAATGAACTACGACTCTCTTGATTGAAAAAAAAAGAAGAACAGCTAATCTCACCATCCTCTTAAGTATTCAACCCAACTGTTAAAGCCTTGAAGGCATCAAATCATTGTGGGCAATTGCATTATAATACTAATATTTATTTGAAAACGTTGTACTGTCTTATTTGTTCTTATTCTCGAGTCCAGCTAATTCATAACCACCCCACCTGCTTTCCTTAGACCTAATACCCAATTCTGACCGTACACGTGTCTAATAAATGATTTTCTTTCCAAACATTATTTTTTGCTTTTTCTTGAATTTTTGAAAGGAAGAAGATTCGGTCCTCTTGTTTGCTTTTATCTGCACCGTGGCGTCCATCACCCAATTAAAAGGCCCATAAGTTTATGGCCCCACATAGGCAAAATTCACGTGTAATAATTAAAAAACTATGACATAAAATAAGTTGAAAATAGAAAAATTAAGATATTCATTATTAAATTGTAATTGTACAAAAAAAGTTGCTTTTAACAATTTCATCTTGCATGACTTTGAAATGATTACCAAATTAAATTATACGCTTGGATGAAAATTTTATTTTACAAAATATGATTTAATAATTAATATATATTAATTTTTTATTTTAAACTGATTTTATGTAATATTATTTAATTATTATACTTATTTCCAGACGAAGGCCTAAGTACTGAAGAACTTTAATCATAACATGATATAAATAAGAAAGACGACAATTGACTATTTTGTTGTCTTTCCATTCTATGTGACTATAATTATTATGTCATTTTTTTACAATAATTGTGCATTAATTTTTGACAATTATTCAGTCTTTTTCTTAAACGATAAAAGTAACTATTCAATTACTGACACTGCATATTGTATTGGAATCAAAAGCAAGTAGAACACAACAAAAATAAAGAAAAAGGTTCCTCATACCACGTCATGTCTACTAATACCAAAATAAATGTCCAAGAAGAAAATGAATATGAAATCACCAAACTCTTGTCACGTCATGTTCTGTTCATCTTTATGTCTAGTTCAGGATTATGATTGCCTTATGAAAAGTTTTAAAGTATCAAAAGGTCATTGGTCATCAAGAGTGTTAATAATATGATTTAAATGAATCATCTACAAAATATCAACACATGTGCTTTCTTCTTTGCTAATTGTTCTTCTACAATATTTTTAAAAAACGTAATTGTCCTTGAGAAAAGAACTTACAAAAAACGTAATAACAAAATTTGCATGTTTATGATATAAAATTAAGATATTATTGATCACTTTAACAATTTTCTTGCAAATATAATCCGATATCAATTGACGCATCACGTTAGATACAGAATTAGCAACGGAGCTGTCGTGGCCATATAAATTATACATGAACCATTAACTTTCGAAGCACAAAAAAATTATTTAAAAAAACTCTTATATTTATATATGTAATCCATGTGATATGGTGGGTACTTAAAATGTGACGTAAGTTGGTAGAGTTATCGTTCGTTATCTTTATAACGTGGAGGTCGACACTCTTGCGTCTGAACAATTTCGTACGAAAGATCAACAACCTAGCATTTTTTTTCTTGCAAAGATGAAAAGCAACTGTAGCATTGGTTCATCTGTATTATTTTACCTATCGATGATTGACAAATAATTTAGATAGAAAGACCAAATAACCCATCCCTTCTCTGAACAACTTATGCGCAAAAAAGTAGAGACATCTGCATTATTAGCTCTATTATAAAAGGGTTACCAACCACTATCTTTGCAAACACTTCACATACTGCGTATTTTTAACAAGGTATGCCACCTGCATGTTCACAAATTTTGGTGCCAAAGATGAAGCTTTTATCGCTAGCATTAGTATTTACGAAAAACAAGCTCTTTCTTTTATTTATATACTAACAAATATTGTATTAACTCTATATTTTTTCTTCTTTAGTTTCCATCTCATTACGTTGCAGTAGCTTCTTCTCTGTTTGAGTAAATAAGAGCTCTCCTTTGTTTATCAACCATTGTAAGTTCTCAGTCACTATTATGATACGGTTTTATTGTGTAGTTTACGTTTTTTATCTATTAATTATATGCACTGAATAGACTTACAAAAAAATGACATGTATCATATTATGTTAGTTATTCATTTCAACGATGTCACTTAACATATCATATCCGTGATATTGAACACTTCACTTCCATTAACTTATCATATAATAGAGCTATTTTCATGTTTTTCATCATCTTATGCGCGAAATCATAACTTACGACATTTTAACGAAGTAAAATCATTAAATGACGTATGTCACAATTTGTCCTGGTTAATTTGTTGTCCTTTCACAATTTATCCTCATAAATCTTTTTGTTTAAATTAAACGCATACATCTGACTGTTTTGATGAATAATCATTTAATAGAGTTACAAAATATAAACTTCGTTCATTTGTGCAAATCTTCAATGTTTGTTGACGGATATAACGTAAAATATCATACCAACAATTAATTCCATTAACTGTTAAATAGATAATATATTGTTGAAAGTTAACGTTGACAATTACTTCCATTAAGTTTTAAACAAATAACATGCTATCTAAAATATACAATGGAGCTATTTGCAAGGTTTCCATCATCTGTTGTCTAAAAACATAATTTAGGACTTTTTAACAAAGCAAGAATAATAAATTACACCTATTGCATTTTATCCTTATCAATCGTGTTCCCTACCCTATAGTAAACTTATCACATCGTCATCTTACCAAACAAGAGTTGGCTTTTATTTATCGATCACCTTTAAGTTCTTCATTTAATTTTTGAGAAAAATATATAATACAACTGTTTGTTATGTAAATGAACTGTTACTTACATGAGCTTCTAAATATAGTTGACAGTAGAAGTAGGTTTAGAGTAAAAAAATAAATGTGTAACATTATATGCTACTACTCGTTTACTTGAATCGTTATTAGTATGTTAACTAGAAAATATAACGAAGTTGTTTTCTTTCTTTTTCATCAACTCTTTTGTGATATCAGAAACTCTTCTGCACAAATGATTTCCAAAAATGCATGATAGACCTAATTCTTGTTGATACATTTAAGATACTTAAAATGTAAATGTTTCTATAATAAGATTAACATAATAACTGACATACCAAATTAATTGAAAACTTCCACATGCTATACATATGGGAAGAATTTATTAAACTTTTCCCAATTAATTAATAATTGTTTAGATGCAATACAAAAAGTAGCTCCAGTGTTTATATGTCCATTTATTCTAATTTTTGGAATTATCGTTTGAATAAAATGCAACCTACTATAACATTCAAAAAATTTATCGTCATAACAAACATTGATAATCTTTCGTTTTACAAATGAATTCAGGATATTTTGAAAAAAAAAGATATTTGAAACGATCAATCAAAGAGACATATGATCGTCAACAAGTACTAGATGATATACTAGCAAGATATGATGCATAAAAAAACATGCAAATAACAGTGTTGATGCACGCCGATATGTGCAGATGTATGAAACCACTCAAACTATTGTACTCACTAATCAATTAAAGGACATAGTCATCAAAACAAGAAAATATTATCAAAAGTTGATCAATCGTCTTATAGATTAAATCTTATAATCACCCAGAATTAGTATTCTCGCTTGTATTATATCCTGTTTAAAATAATAAAATATTTTTTATTAGTTTCATGTTTCAATAAATTGAAACTTACACAAAAGTTACTGACAGTTGTCCTGTTTGAAATAATACAATACTTTTTTATTAGTTTGATGTTTGAATAAATTATTTCATCTTACAAAAATTGCAGACACTATGGAACATACTTCTTATTTTGAGCAGAAAAGACTACTGAAAAAGTTAATTCAAACCACCTATGAAAGAGAAGCCTAGCTAGATGAGCTTAAAATCATATATCATGCATGAAACAAGAAAGCACATGAAACTCAAGATACTAATCTATAGAGTTATAACATCATGCAAGACACAACTCGACTCATTGAACTGGTTAATGAATATAAAGCAATATTAAAGCAAACAAGAGTTTTTTATTTTAAACAAATGTCTGTATTAATTTCATAAATTGTATCTGTCATAATTCGTATTTCTTAAACTTTATGTTTTTATTAATCTAAGATGTATTTTATAAGTAAACGCATACTTAAACAATTAATTAGAAATACTAAACATCTTTATGTAAAATATACCGAACAGATGAATCAATTAACAAAATTATTAGTAGAAATGGTAAACTTTGTGAAATCGACTTATCCTGCTTCACACCCACTATTTGGTGTGACAATCTTAGTGCCACCTTCATTGTTTCTGACTCAGTTACTCATGCTTTTAAAAAGCATATTGAGATTGACATTTATTTTGTTCGAGACTTGGTTACTAGTAAAGCACTTTCTAGTAGACATATTTCCTCCACTAATCAAATTGTTGATATTATGACTAAAAGCTTGCCTTCTTCTGGATTTCAACAACTTTATGATAAGCTCACGATTACAAGTCACTATGAGCTTAAGGGGGCTAACAACATTTGATTATTCCAGAATCTTAACTATTAGCTTGGTGATAAGGTTGTCAACATTATTCTGGATATGTACCAATCTTTTTTAATTGTATATTTGTACTTATCTTATGTACTTCATAGTATATATTAAGGCCTTAAAGCCTTTCATAAAATATATGAAAAATACAACAAATATTTCATACAATTTCCAATAGGTTCTAATGTTCAAACATAATGTTAGAGGTTGTTTGTTTCGTGTTCTTTAATAACACTATTTATGATGGATTTACAATGCTTTTCATGCCATGCAATAAATAATGCCTGGAAAAAATCATAATTTGTGATGGTCAAAATTCTTATGCTTGTTGTAAAAGACCCTCCTAAAATCTAAAACCCTGCTTCTATTAACGGCTTAATGGGTTACCATCCTTTCCATATGAAATCATCATTGTCCAGGAATCCTCCATTTACTTTGCTTTGTTTAATGGTCAACCTATCTTATTTAGCTACAAGATAATAAGACTAGCTTAGGTTTTAATTTTCAAAGACACTGTTGTAAGTTATGCTGTTTTTATTAAAAAATTTGTAGGTTATTAACCTTATTTAAATTGAATTTATTATTTAATTCTAAATTGTTAGCTCCTAGACTAATTTATCTATGGTACATGATTTATCCATTATTATATGTATTTAAAGGTTTATTTAGCACTCATAAAAATTAATAATTGTGAATTGGCTAAATGTCCAATTTTGGGCCAAATGTTTTCGCAATTGATCATTTTAGTGCCAAACATTTTAACTTGCTCAATTAAGGTCTAAATGTTATCAATTTTGCTCAATGTTAGGCTATTTTATATAGAAATTTGGTAGTACAATACACGCACCGTTAAGTTTGAATGAGCTATATTACGTGGCACATCTACAAAGTTACCATCTTTTGTTCACTTTGACTTGTTTTTTTTTTCTTTTACTTTCTTAAAAACTGACCAGCCTCCTTATCAAAGCTCGTTAACCATACTCATACCCAAGCATTCAAATCCAAGCCTCTCCTAAAAAGTCACAACTCTTTATCTCTTTCTCTCTTTGCACCTTTTTATACAGTTCAATTCACAACCCTACAAACAAGCCCAGGTTGGTAAGTTTAAGAGGTACAATGAATGAGTGAATGTATGTGATATAT
>JANQBM010000222.1:42251378-42287657 GCA_025594535.1 Erythroxylum domingense
TCACTGTTCACGAATGCATGAGCATGAGATGTGTTTTCTTAATTTCTCTGATTTACCTCACTTGGACCCGTTTCTCTGGTCCGACCCGTTCTATGGAAACGGGATGTTACAACAGGTGCATGAACACAAGGAGCACGCGAAGATCGACATAATTTGGTAAGGACGAACTATTTGTTATCACAAGATACATTAAGACATCTTAGAATGAGGAATGAGACATCTGAGGAGCTAGATGCCAAGAAGCAATAGAAAGAATAATGATGGAAGATAGATATTATAGGGAGCAAGAAACTTTTACGAATTACAACGAGACACAATATAGTTGGAAGTACTGATCCTTATTAGAACACGTACACTTTGGGGTGGCAAAATCACCTAAATTTTTATTGGTCCAACAATTTAAATACTCACATGGGACATCAAGATCTATTTGAATATCAGCAAAATGAGTCCAGTTCATGAGATTCCAAATTCGACAAAATCATGAAAAAGCTAATAGATATAAAAGAGAACCAATGAGGATGTTTTCCAGCTAAGAGGAAAGTCAGAAGAGATTGGAAGAACAATTTGATCAGATAATTGAAAATCATGCTGCTTCTATTCATAACCTGGAGATTCAAGTAAGACGACTTTCCCGTGAGTTTTGTAAGAAAAGCGTGGAAGAATCTCTAAGAAATACGGAATTACATCAATAAGAGCAATATGAGGCTATCACACTTAGAAATGGGGAAGAACAAGAAGAACTAGTGGAAGACCAAGCTGAACCTTACCTTATAGAAGACCAAGAAATCAAAAAAGAGGATGAAGAAAACCATAAAACCCTCCCTATTATTCACTAGTTCTTGATATACCATATGTGAACATCGAAAAAGCTTAGGTAGATTTTCATGGAAAGAACTCTATCTTTTGAATTGATGATGATCAAGTGACATTCAACATGAATGATGCATTTAAGAATCTGAAGGACAGTAGTTTATTAAGGATAATTGATGTGTTAGAATCTTCTGAAGAACAAAAGGGTGAAGAACAGATAACAACAGACATCGAGTTTGAAGAAGTTATGAAAGTTTCTGTTCGGGAAGCAAAAGAAACAAAGGAGACGAAGGTGATTAAGGAAGAAAGAGAGAAACTCACCTTCGTATAGGACAAACTGTTGGATTCAACGAAAGATTCAGTTTACTTACAAGCTACAAAATCAATATTGAATGAAAAAGGTAGAAGCAAGCCATTTATAATTGATCTTGGCTGAGTTTTCAAGGAAGAGCGTCCAGCTATCGAAGTGCTGTATAGGAGGCAACACATGGAATTTTATTTTCCTCTTATTGTTTCTGGATTACTTGTTTGTTTGATTTATTTAGTTGTGATTGTATTTTATTTGAATTTTCTTGGTATTTATTTGTATTTTATTTGAGTTTTAACTTGTTTCCCTTCGCATTTCTTGTTGGTAATATTATTTTGATGTGTTTGTAAGTTACGGGGCTGTTGAGAATGCATGCTAGGTGTAGAAGAAGGCTTAGAAATAGAAAAATTGCATCAACCCACGATCATAGGAATGTGTAAGTTTCCCATGACCACGGGAAAACTCTCCAGAAAGTTTCTGGAGAGTTAACCCATAATGGTGGGAATAAGGGTGATTCCCATGATCATAGGAAATCTCTCTAGAAAGTTTCTAGAGAGAAAACCCACAATCGTGGGAATGAGACGTATTCCAACGATAGTGGGAATCCCATCCGAGGGGAAATTTTAAATTTCCCTCCCCTCTTCTTCTTTCATTCATTTTTCAAATTTTCACAACCTCTCTCTCTAAACCTACGAAACTCACTCTCCCACTCTTTCAACTCCTTCATCTCACACTAGATTCTTGGTATTTTCTTCATCTCTTCCATCAATCTTATAATCCTTTGCTCTTATTATACATTAATCATTCAAAAATACAAAGATTTGGGTAAGATTTTTTCCCTCTCTCTAAAAAACGAGCTCATCCCTCTCTTCCTTACTTTTTTAAGTTTTCATCTTCCAATGGCTCCAAAGAAGATGGCAGCTCAGAAATCGATCGATAAATTGCACCTTCACGTCTCTAGTGAAGGTAAACCCGATATGGCTGCCACTTTTTGTGCCCCATTCCCTATTTATTCGGAGGACGAAGGTATGCATTTTTTGGACTTTAGAGATAGAGAATTGATTACTCCTAGATATTTTGACTTTAAGCTATTAGAAACTATAGGAGTGAGGTGAAATGTTGAGCGATTAGTTGCAAACATAGATTGGAGTATGTTCACTCGTGATGTGTCAATTTATCTTATATTTACTATCGAGTTTTTCACCACTGTGCACTACAATCCTAAAATGAATGTATTTTAGTTTAGGATAGCTGGCAATGTGTATAAAGTTGATTATCATGTCATTCGTGCACTTTTCAATTTATCAAACACAAAAATTTTGGATGATCATGATGACTTTGATGTGGATAATTATTGGAAAATTATAACGAATGAAGCTATTTTTGACTCTAGAAATGCACCAAACACTTTAATTCGCAGTGTTGAGCATTTACTTCTTCATAAATTTATGTGTTTAATGGTTTTCAATAAAACTAAAAGTAATAAGTGCTCGGTTAAAGAACTTTTCTTTCTTTGGTGCATGGATCGAAAAATCAAAATAAATATGCCTTATCAAATTTTTCATTTTATTGTCAGTTGTGTTAATAAGAAGAACTATTATTTTAGCATGTCTCATATTGTTATTGCTTTGGCTTTATTTTATAACCTTGATATGGATAGTGTACATACAACTCAATACGATATGTTTGACATATCTTATTTGAAACGCTCTGAAATTTTGGAGCTCTACTCTATGGAGCTTCGAAATCCTTAGACGTGCACTGCAGTTAAGAACAGGAAGGGCAAGGATACAGTCACTTCCCTTAAGAAGAAGTAATGGAAGAGGAACCAACTGCACTAGTAGAGGTTAATAAATTTTAGCAAATCCTCGACCAGATGGCCTCTAATCATCAGCAAATGACATTGCAAATTAACAAGCTCGGCACCCAGATGAGACAAATTCATAAGGAATAGTGTCACATGGAGAAGAAAATCCTCAAATTCTTTTAGAGGAATAATTTTGAAGCCCCTTCGCCAACACCATTGCCACCATAATCTCTATAAACCCTTCTTAACCAAAACTTTTAAATTGTGTCAATTTCTTTTATTTGGTTTTATGTCTTTTTTTTGGTTTGATTTCTTTTGTTTGGTTTGATGTCATTTTTACTTATTTTTTGGTTGTCTTGTCATATTGAGGACAATTTGTTCTTTAAGTGTGGGTAGGTGACACTTGTGTTGTCAATTGCATTGTGTTGTTTTATTAATTAGGATGTATGTTTAAACATATTATATTGTTTTATGTTAAGCAATGGAACTGCACTTGAATCATTTTGATTTGTGTTGCCATACGATTCTATCATGCTAGTTGGAATGAGATTGAATGCATGCTTCAACTTGGATTGGGCTACTTGAGTAGAAAGTGAACCATGTTGAGTGGTGAAAAGTAGTTGGTTACATAAACTTACTCACAATTTGACATTTGAGCAATGAGGTAGTGTAGAGATGCATAATGAATACTCATTTGAGCCTATATGAGGATTGAGCCTATATGACTCCATCTATAGTCATTCTATTTCTTTGTTATGAGATGCTTCCTTAGATGCTTTCTTAGGGTATTACCTTCAGAACTTGCTTTGAATCGATTTGAGTCTACTAGATGCTTGCTTAATAAAGATGATTAAGGCCTTTTTTGTATTACCCCTTGGTTTAAATGACCTATCCTTTTATTATCCCTTGCTACCCCCGTTGAGCCTTAACCATTTTGTTTCTTGAACCCAAAAATGTTAACACCTATAACCCCATTAACTTTCCCATTCACAAGCTTAGTAGAGTATTAAGTAATGCATTAGTTAGGAATGTTGCAAAAAAATTTTAATTTTTTATTTCCGAGACAAGTTGAGGATACTTCTGCTTTTGAATTACATGGTATTTAGTTGCTATTTTATTCATATTTCCTTCCATGTATAAAAAAATTTAGAAAAGAAAAAGAAAAGAAAAGAAAAAGGAAGAACACTTGAGTAGCATCAATAAGTGCAGAGTATTAGCATATTTACCCTTATGTACCTCGAAATTATGTTTTGTTATCCCTTTTACCCACTTTTTACTTTATGAATGCTTTTGTTAAACCCTTTACCTACCTTAAACCTTACCACATTACAACCTTAAGCAAGTCCTTTTGATCTATTTATGTATGCAATCATTGTAGAGGAGAATTGGTGAATTAGTAAGCCAATGGTAGTGTAGTTTCCTATAGGAAGTTTGAGTGAAACACTAACCATCAAACACTTGAGAGAAATGAGTAAAACCATGAGGAGATTCATTTTACATCTATACTTATCTTTGAGTGATGGTTTCATACGTTGAGTTTGCTTATGTACATTAATGAAAAGTAGTCATGATATATATAGTAACTTGATATTTGAGTTAGTTAAAATTTGAGGGATTGTATACTTCGATCTTTGTGAAAATGAAGTGATGGAATTGATTAGTTGTGTTTATTTTGCTTGAGGATAAGCAAATACTTAAGTGTGAGGAAGTTGATAGTTGTGCATTAGTGTGTGTTTTTCTAAGTATTTGGCATGTGTTTCTTACATAATAGTTTATTATTGTTATATTTTTAGGATTCATTTTGTATGTTTTCGTTTAATTTGATCTTCATTGTTGTTCTTTTATGTTTAACATTAATTTAGGGTAAGAATGAATTATTTTTATGTAGGAATGGAAATTGAGCAACTTTGAGATTGAGTTAGAAACCAAAATAGAAGAAGAGAAGAGGGAGCATTCTACTGTAAGAACCTATAATTGTCAGATGTTTAATCCGAGAATATATGTGGGGTTCAATTAAATTTCAGGTTTTCTGGACTATATAAGATAATAAACCCCTATGGAAGAGGAGGACATGAAACCTCTGTAGAGAATAGCCTCCTTGACTGAAAAATCCAGATTTAGAGTCTTGAGGAAGGTGGAGATTTAAGGATCATCAATCACAATTGCGAAAATAGCGCATTAACATCGGAATTTCCATATTCGGGCACAAGAAAAGGAGGAGTTTTCTTTGATTATTCTCTTCTAGTATTTGTAATATGTAATATTTGAATGTTGGTGATATTATAGACACCATGAGTGGCTAATTTATTTTTAGGGATTACTTTTAAACTATCTTGTTAAACTCCTATTTTATTGATTTGAATGGAAGATGTCTTTGATGAATGTTGATTATATACATATACCTTGCAATAAATTGAGAGATTGAGTAAGGTATTTTATGTAGGATTGTACAATGAGAATTGGCAACCTATAGACTTACATTCATCAAGTTAATTAACTAGTTAAAAGAGAGATCTTGGCTAATTTAATTGATCACTCATAGGATTACTTAATAAATAGTTAAATTGGTGGAGTGATTTAGTAGATTGAGAGATTGCTTAATCATCTTCATTTAATTTGATTAGATACAATTAATTACACCTTGAGAAAGGATAGTTAATATATTTGGACATCTTAGGTGAGACACAATTCAATTAATAAAATAAGAGGGAGACAAGATAGAAAAAAAGTGATCTCTAGTCGTTGAAATCTTCAATTCCAATTTTCTGCATTTTGGTATTATCAATTGTTCATTGTTAGTCATTTAATTTTAATTTAATTTTTCAGTTTATTTTCATAAAACAATTTTGTTTCTTAAATAAAGATTAATATAAATTAAGTAGTGTCTAAGTATCAATCCTCGTGGGATCGATATCTGCTTTTTAATTACAAGTCACGATCCGTATACTTGCGATTTTTAAGCGTAAAACTAGTTAAATGTTTTGCAATCAACTCCATCACCCTTTGAAACTTCATAACCACCATCTCCATTCCATACAATTCTCCATTGCTTCTTTCTTGTTTTTCTCCAACTTCTTCATTACATTTGGTGTTATATCATGCTTTCACCTAAGAAAAAAATGTTTCCTCTCAACATGCCTCCTCATAACCATTATTCTAATAGTCTCTAGCATACTAATCACTGCCCTCTCCCTAGCTTGTGGAATTCACACATTGAAGGTTTCGTTTATGTGGTTATCAACAATAGGACATTTACTTTGAAAGGATTGACAACATCTGGCCCACCTCTCTTTCGGATACTCAAGCAATGCTGCAGCACATCCAGTGCTTATTATGTTTAGCCTCTTTAGTTGTTCATCAAAATCTTAAACATATGTTGACCAAACGCAATTCCAATACTACTTTCTTAGGTCCTTTCCCTTCCAATTCGCAGACAATTGTGATATATATGTTTTGCACACATACGGTGATCTGCATTGGACAAAGTGTCCTCAACTTTGCATATTCAGCAATATAATCCGTTGCTCTCTCTTTCCTTAATCTCCTTTTAGCTATTCTACAAATGCTTGAATTTATAAAAAATATTTAGCTTCTCTCTACATTCTTCCACCATTTTCTTCATTGTTATACTGGGCTTCTCCAAAATTCCATCCTTGAAATGTCTCATCAAGAATTTTGCATAAACCAATTTAGGTTATTTGTAATGAAGCAAGTATGATTAGAATTATATGTTTTCACCCTCCAACATCGCTCATTCTTAATATATGTAACATACAAAACCTATTGGCATCCACCTACACAAACATACCTAATCTGAGTACTCTCACACTTTTTCAAACTAACATTATATCCTGTACATATTACATAATCGACAACAGTATCTTTAAATTCTTTTACAGTCCTATACTCCATTCCCAATCTCCACTCATGTCCAACCTCTATAGAATTATCCCTAAAAGTTGATCTGGGTCTACATAAAGCTTCACCTACCTCCTTTCCACTACGATATTCATCGTTGCTAATAGGATTACCATAATCCTCTGAATCAATTTCAATTTGATGATGGTCATATGGAATGTCAAAATAAAATTTTGATCCAAACTATGCACTAAGTTCCTCCACATTTATATTCATTTGTGCACCTTCTCCCTCCAAATTCTCATCCATTTGTGCACCTTCTACCTCTAAATTCTCATCCATTTATGCACCTTCTCCATCCAAATTCTCTTCCATTTATGCACCTTCTCCCTCCACATTCTCATCCCCTTCTGCACCCTGCCCCTCCATGTTCTCATCATCATCATCAATAGCATGGATAGGTGTATCTACATGATGAGTTACATATACATCAGCAATCTCATTTTTTTGCATTAGGTTTACTAGCCTAATATAACTTATATTAAGTCGATAACTTTCAATGAGTCTTTAAAGTTAACACCAGGCTCTTTATAATATGCCTTATCAATTTTATCATATCCTAACTCCATTCCTATCTCATTTATTTGTTTGTTAATAACAAAATCAATGTTAACTTTGTCAAATGTAGCAATATCCCCACTAACATATGTTAATTCAAGCTTCAACATAAAATTTCCACCATGAAAAAGCCTTATACTTCCACATTGAGCCATTAAAACTTATAAACATAAGCATACACACAATTTTAAATGAAAAAAGCAATGCAATTGCTTAAAAAGCCAACATGTTGATTATCATAAAATGTAAAAGCAATGCAATCAAAACTATAACAACATATGGTGATCTCGATTTCCACTAGAAATTTTATGGACTCTAGTTTTAGATATGAATTTGGTTTGAAACTATCAAATTCAATTTTGAAATTCATCTCTTTATCTCAACTTACATCAAAACTAAAATGACGCTTCTCTGAAATAAATCCATAAGAAGACCAATACACGCTTGAAGACATTAAGAATGTGATACAAATAATCATATATGTACATTTCTGCTGGCAGAAGTAGAGTAAGATGATCCACACACGCTAAAAGACATTAAATGATCCACTATAAAATATTTTCCCTAAAAAACTGTATGAGCTAGTGCTCTAATACTTATAAGAGGATGATGACACTTATTTGCATCTCCTCTTTTTTAATAACTACCTATTGTCACATTTATAAAATGAGAAAATAGAATGGAATTGCCATATAAGTTTTTCCCTTCTTAAAGAGTCTCTACTATTGAATTGTAAAAGCTTTCTCCCTAGCAATCCACTGTTCAATAATAATTAACAGTCCATTTTTAGTGATACCACTTAACATTGTGCAAATAACATAGTTGTAGTTTAAATAGACAAAAACTTAGCATTTTTTCACCCAATTTCAATCTCTAAAGCTAAAATTCAAAAAGAAAATATAAATTTTGGGCAATTTCATTTATTATTTACCTTAAAGAATACTCAGCTATAGATTTTTGTTTTAATGCAACTATCATGACTGAATCATTTCATTGTAAGCCTTTATCTAAGCTACTACTGCAAACCCCACTATCATTATGTCTCTTTTAGATGCTTCCAAATCGCCAATCTCCTTACCCTTTCAATGTAATTGTATAAAGTATGCTGGAAAGCCAATAGGATCCAACAATGAAGTCATGTGCCTCCATTTAAGTGGCACTATCAGTTAAATGCCTAAGCCCTACCAAGCTTTATCTTAAACATTTACTATGATCCCAATTCAAGTTTGGAAGAATAGAATTGGCTTGATTGGTATAGTCTAATCTACTATGTATTAAGTAGCCTAAACTATTTGAGTTTTAGTGCTTATATAGCTTTTGATCAGTAGGTAGCTAATGTGTAATGTGCTTGCTTTCATTTAAGAAGTCAACCTTATATAAGTTGTTTCGCTCATTAAAGTAGTAAATTCAAAATTTTGATATTTCACCATCTGTAAACTTATTAATTAAACAAATGAAGAACTTCTATTACATTTTAATGGAGCATATTGAAAATCAAAACCTTGAACCATATCATACAAATTTCTATTAACATATTTCATTACATGAAAATGTTTAATTGGTCTTATCAATATATGATTCCCTGAGTATTCTTTGATAAAAATACAAATTGCAAAGGTTGGATTCTTTAAGCAAAAGAAGAATCAAGATGCATTACATAATTGTCAATGGTAATGAAAATTCCCGAAGGAAGAGCCAAAAAATGAAAATAAAGAATGGATGGGTAATAGATGAACATCCAGGATACCAACTTTTATAACTCCCTATTGTCTTCTTCCATTTGCAAAAAGCTTATAAGAAGAATATTTTCCCTAAAAGACTTGTTTGTTGGAGTACTAGGTTACCCACTTGCAAACCTAAATAATTTGGAACTAAATAAATGTGTGATGCAGAGTGATGTTTAAAACTCCAACTAAAGTTAACAAAAAAACATAAAAATCACAACAACAACGGGACCACAATGGGGACCAGAAAGTAGACAAACAAATATTCAGGACCACACCCAACACTAAACTAACATTAACATCCATTATCTAACACACATCGACAAGAAGGAAGAATCTCGACACACAAACATATCCAATAGACACCGATAATAAAACCTATCATACCTCAATTAACTTAAAAAGCTTCGATGCTCAACCATTACGACTTCTCTTGAGGATTGCTAACCACTACGTTGTGTGAATGGTGCTTCCGTTTACTAACTTCATCGTTGGTGACCAATAATGTTGGAGAACGATGATGACGATGAAGAACGATGAGACGGTAACAATACACTACCGTTTCCACATCTAATACGTTTAATTAATTATTAAAATTATCTTAACTAAATCTTTGTTAAGTTAATAATTGTTTTATTAAATTAATCACATGATTAGGGTTAAGAAAATTATCAATCATCTAATCCTAAGCTTAACGATCTGATTAAAAAAAGATGAAATACCCTGAAAAAGCTAATTGTTCCGATGGAACCTTCTCTTTTCCCATAAATTGAATTTGCCCAAAGATTGGATGTTGATATATGATCTAAGACATTAATTTCTTTCTATTCCTTATTATTTATATTATTTATCTTTTTTATTTATTATTTTGATTATTCTTTATTACTATTTTAATCACTATTAACAAATAACAAAACAAATCAATGTAAAAAAAATCACGGGACCACCAAAAGAACAAGATGTTTCTTTTGTACCTTCCAGGCAATTGGAAAATAAAAAATAGTTAATATATTCAAGATAATTACATATTTACAAAATATTGTCTCAATTTATCCTATTTCATCAGATCCGGGATGTGATATGGTTCTGAAGGATAAACTGGATATGGACAGCTCTGATAAGATTTCTTTCTTAAACAAAAACTATTTTTGATTTATTTCATATATTTGATGACCAGAACGGAGGCGGGTAGATGTTACACCATAATTTTAAATTAGAAGAGAGATTTCAAGAAATGGAAGATCTATTCACTCTATCAATAACTAAGCCAGATCTGGTGTATCATAAGGGATTTGCCTTTTTTATTGATTCCTACATATTGGAACAAAATCAATTCTTGAATGAGGTATTCAACTCTAGGAATGAATCTAAAAAGAAATCTTTTTAGTTCTACCTCTTATTCGATCGAATAAGTACCTTGTGTCAGAATTGAGAAATTCTATGGCTCGAATCTTTAGTACAAGTACCTTGTGTCAGAATTGAGAAAATATGTGGCTCGAATCTTTAGTATTCTCTTATTTACTACCTGTGTCTACTCTTTAGGCATAATACCGTCACCCATTTTTACTAAAAAAAATTGTAAGAAACCTCATAAACGGAAGAAAGGGAGGAAGAAACAGATGTAGAAATAGAAATAACTTTCCAAACGAAAGGGACTAAACATGAACAAGAGGCATCCACTAAAGAAAATCCTGTTTCTTCCCTTTTTTCGGAAGAAAAGGAGGATCTGGGCAAGAATAAACAACAATAACAATAACAATAACAACAACAGCAGCAACAAGAACAACAATAATAATAATAATAACAAGAAAACAACAACAACAACAATAACAACAACATCAACAACGACAATAATAATAATAATAATAAGATTGAGACAATTATGAATTCCATTGAAATCCCTTCTCTCTCGCTCCACACCTCATAACGCACCGTTCTTATAGAGAAAGAGGCACCTTTGCATCTTCTTAACCTGAAATAGTTGGGAAGAGGAAATGTTCCTTTTTTAGGGTACTCCTGAGAACAGATTCAGTGAAGACAGGGTGAAGCCTGTAGCTCAGAGGATTAGAGCACGTGGCTGTGAACCACTATTTCGATGAACGAATAATCATTGCGTTCTCCTCTTTTCGAACAACACATACAAAGAGACCTACCAACAATTAAGTAATTAATGAATCTATAAGAAGTGTTTTAAATTCGTTTCTTTCTCTTCTATCTACCACAGCCTTGAGAATTCTGACTTGCTCCGAAATTAACAGATGCATTGAAGGAATCATAAGGATCATCAAATGACACATATTTTAAGTGTGCTTCTAAGACGTGCACAAATGACTAATGCTGGTCCAAGATCGTCTATGATGTAATTTACAGAGATCATCATCTGTAAGAGGAGTGCTAAGCCCAACCAATTGATCAATCATAAGTTTAGCCCACTGGACATGGGTTATAATCGAATCATTTCCATGTCGAAAAGTAGCTAGCTGTTATTTGGGTTATCTGACTTGTGCCTTTAGAGCCAGAAACTTATGCAGTGATAAGCTTTTGCCACGCTGCATAAGCAGTACCAGCACTAACAATCTAATTAAAGCAAGGATTTAGATATCGGGTTTACAAGCCAACTGAAAATTTGTTGATCGTTACAAAGTCAAAAGAAGGATTCTATGTTTGATTTATCCTCCACATATATATGGTGACGGAGGAGGGAAAGAACCATCAATGAGTTAATAATCGTACACTCGTATCGACCTAGAAAGATGCACTTTCCCCAAAAGATAGTTGAATTCAATTTCAATGGCAATTGGTGAGAGATATTTGGATATGAAGAAATGTGTGGTCATCGTGACTGGCACAAAGACTCGTTAGATTAAGAGATTTAAGATTCTGAAACCATAAATTGCAAGCTAATTTCTGAGATGTTATTAGAGTTTTTGTCAGGGAAAAGAAAAAGAATTAAGAACATCCAAAATCTGTGAAGTTAATATTCCTGATGTAATTCTGTGCATTGTTTGTACTCCCATCCAAACTCCAGGGCCCCAACCATTGCAAATATACTTGTTGGTGAATTGAGAATCATAGGACCTGGGTTCGACATGTGGGCTGCATTTGTGGCCTTAGCTCACAGGGCAGTCTTAAACCAATTGTTGGTTTTGACAAAAGCTTTCAACAACTCGGCCTCTTTTCAATTTGTAAGTTTACTCGTGGCTCAAGCGACTGGAACAAACTCATTGGCAGCTCAAGTAGAAGAGTGCAGATGGTTGGCTTATTCTGCCACTGAAATGCTAAAGCTGAAAAACTTGAGTTCAATAAACTATAATAACAGTAGACGGTAAAACTTTTAACATCATGAAACTGATGGTTGTTGACATCCCAAGAATGGACCAGTTTTGTTTACGTTGCATCAATGAGGAAGTAGGGAAGGAAAGGTTTGGTTAGGCTATTCATTCACGTGGTCTCTTGGTGGTTACCGCCCATGTGCTTTCCCAAATGTTATGTTATTTGATAATTACATGCCTTTATTATCATTTGTATCCAAAGCTGGTCTAATAGATGATTGAGACACTTTAAAATGGAAAAAAGAGATCTTAATGATGTCCTGACCTAAAACAAACTCAACTTCAAACATTGTTTCTTCTCAAGGCCCCACTAATGAAAGCAATTCTTGCATGGAAATATGGCGACTCAGAGGATTTTGGTAAGACATGAATTGGTATTTCGCATATGTGAGCCTAACAGAAGTGAAAGGTTAGGAGAGATGCTCTGGCAGATTAAAATCTTTGAGTTATCACATCTCACTAACCCCATGCATATAAAAAACAGGCTTAGCAGTTAGCAGTCACAAGTTGGGTTGGTGCATTCTATGTATCTACAGCTAGGTCAGAGGGGTCCTTTTCTTGTTGGCAGGCTATAACCAACTGTTCCAATGTATTAAACATTAAATTGCTGGTTAGTTGTCCAAGATGAAATAATTAAAAATCTCACTCAATTACTGAGCAGGTGGTCTAAATGGACCCTTAATTGGACAATGACTACACTAGCCGCCCTCAACAACCACCTTCTCTTTCTTTTTTCTTTTCCTTTTCATGAAGATTGTGGTGGTTAAAAGAGGAGGTTGAGGAGAGTGATGGTAGATGCACTCAAACTCATGATCGTCTTAAATACACCCAGAGGAATTTAAGATTAATCATGCCATATGGTTCACAATTAGTTCATGGGTCTCCCCAGTTTTTAGTAATACATTAGTGTCTCTCCTTTGAAGCCAAGGATCACCATCAATGGCCTAGTAGCATCGGTTTCAATCAATTCATCATTTTCACTTCCTGAATAAGGTAGATTCCACCAACCTTGCTGCTCTAGGAGCAACTTTAGTCATTGCAAGCAAATCTTTACCTCAAACGGTGGGTGGGGATTGAAAAATACTGATTTTTCCCTTATTGGAGGGATCAAAGTTTTACTTTTAAGTTTTCAGTAATTTTTATGGCGAGTTGTCATAGAGCGTTATATTACCCTTTATATCTGCCCGTGCCTTTAAGTAGCCATAAGCTACAATGTGTAAGTTATAACATAAATATGGTATAACAAGGTACATTAACTTATTTTAATAGAATTTGAAATTTAAGAAAATGAATAGGTAATCCTGAATGGATGGCAGTGGCTGGCATATTGTACTCCTGAAGACTCCGGATCACAAGATGTCCCGCCTAACATATAACAAATACCCATTCGTGCACGTGTATTAGTACATACAAACACATATTGTTCGTTAGCAAACGAAATTCTAAGCATGTGTGACGTTATGTAGACAAAAATTTAGTGCATGACATGAAACAATGTGGTGTCTTTTATTGTCAACTCTTCTGCATTTTGGAAGAGAAGTAAAGGTTACATTATATTCACATATTTGTTGACTATTGTCTAGCAAGTTTCCTAGTTACTGAGAATCTACCAACATCACGGAGAAAGAAGTCTTCGACGGATAATGCATCTAAGAGGATGTAATTTCTATCAATAACTAGATTTCTCAACTTATTGATGTAAAGTTATCCAAAGAGAAAAATAATATTATAAGATTAATGAAGTCTCTAAAACGAAGAAAACTATGATATGGTTATATTTTAAATTGTTTTACAGTTAATTATTAGTTATTTTCTTATTATCCAAAAAAATAAGAAATTTGCATTATTAAAGTCAAAAAGGCGTAAAGGAGCTTAATGGAGTTTGAAGAAGGAAATAGAAGTTGTCACTGAGATGTCTTAATTATTTTTAGAAATCCTTTTAGTTTTATATTTTCCTAGCCAAAACTTATATCTTGTGTGTTGGATATCAGTTCATAATGTTAATTTTGTTATATGGACCATAAGTTCAAATTCTAGGCTATTAAAATATATTATTTTAATAATTTAGTGAATGTGATATGCATAATATTGTCCAGACAAATTTGTAAGCAATACTCCTTTTATCCATAACATAAATCAAAATAACTAATTGATTTGTCTTGAACATAAATCTTTAAGAATTTAAATCATTTACTAATAGTTTAAATTTGCATCAAATTATTCAATATGTTTATAATACAATTTATAAAAATGAAATTAAGATATACAAAAATAAAGTCAAGACTCCATAAAAGCAGGTTACTTAAGATAGAACTCCCACAAGTAACTATCATCAATATCTAAATAAAGAGGGATATATAAGTATTCGTAATTTCACATCTTGTAACCTAACAAATCAACGTTAAATTGGGATTGTTAAGTCCAAATAAGAACTCCAAGCTAACTTGATTTCCTCCTGATTATTTGTTTCAACCTTTTTCCTTGTTTCATTTGCTCAACTTACAAAGGACTTATAACAACAAAACATGTATATTTGCTTTAATTTTGACTTAGTCGTTATTTGTTAATGGGATACCAATAGAAGAAGTTGATCTAATAACTAGTCTACAACTTGCTTATTTATTTCAACTATTACTTTTGTGGATGGTGAACCCACTAGTTGATGTCAATCCAATTTCCTGCTCTTTGACTTATCAAGACCTTCCTTGTCAATTCCCTTTTATCAAATTTTTTATTTACCCTTTTCTTATATACATCTAAATGTATTTGAAGAGTATTGATCAAATATAATCATGATGGGCATTTAAATTGAAATGAAGTAAGTGAAATGAATATAAATGAAATGAATATAAATGTACACAAGCGAAATAAAATACTAACTTAAACAAGAGAGAAGGCAATAAAATGTAATCTATAAAATAAATAAAATACTAACCTAAACAAGAGAAAAGGCAAAAACACGTAAACTAGGTGTTGACAAAAATTTAAAGATTGTAATGGCCACTACCTCCATTAGTCTTGCTTTATATTATTAAATAGATTTTTAAAATTAGTAATTCAAATTAATAATCATTTTTCTTTAGCTAATATATGTAGTTTAGTGACATTAAATTACTTGTAAAAGTGCCAGTGTTGGTGTCCTAGGTTTTGTAGTAGATTTATTGGGACACTTTAGTTTGTTGTGCCTATTTTGAAAACATAACTTACAAGCAATCAACCTTGTTTTCGTTGAGAATAAAGCCAACCTTTAAATTGATTATCTTATTAGCTCATTCTTTTCTTCTTTGATCTTCTTAATAACCTTAATTGGTGGTGGCTAAATATGTGTGTTTTCAATCATTTAGTCAAAATAATTCTACTTGCATTAGAAGCATCATATTTGTTTAAATTGTAAAGTATTTTTTTTTGGAATACCACTCACTAATATAGTTCTCCGTCTTCCCTCTTTTATAATATGTGGTCAGGCGGGCTTAACTAAAATTTTTTGAAAATGTCCCTTACTATATCTTTTAAGTTCATAGCATGTATAATATCATCCTTTTTTACCTTTATTTAAATTCCATGTAATAAAACAATAACAATCAACATACATATTCTTGGAAATTTTATTATCATTCCTTCACCCTAAATTATCCCCTACTTATTGTCAGCTAAATTTCTATTGAATTATAGTCTTTTCATAAGTCCTTATTTCTTCAAACATGGAAATTATAACCTCAATCCTCGCGTTCATAATTTTCTATTAAGTGCTTCACATAATTAGTTATTAACTATATCACAGTTAATATGAGTGTTTAAAAATGACCTACACCATTTTTCTCTAGCACCTCCCTAAAAACATTTCATGCTTGATCATACATCTCCTTCAACTTTAACAATTTTCCTAAAACATTGAAATATTACTTAACAATGCTCGAGAATAATTTGGACAATATCATACCTCTATGATCCTTCTTCACTTAGACAATATATACTCCTTCCATAAAGTATGCATTATATTCTTAACATGCACTTTCATACAAATCAAAATTTACCTTTTAAAATCAAAGTTCAAGATTTATTTGCATTTAAAGCCTATGACATAATGCAGACATCTTCCTACACTTTATTCTTAAGTATTAGGTCAAACCACAAACTCCTAAACATTCATTCATATATTTTATATTTTATTTCAACACCTAGACATTAGTATATCTGATTTCAAGCCTTAGGTAAAATTGAAAATTCCAAAGTATTCAAAAATTCTTTGCTTCAACATTCTTTTCTTTCAAACTCGCACCTAAGTTTATTTTCCTTTCAAAAGCATATAAATTTTCAAAACTTGTTTTAGGCATAGGTAACTACTTAAGTAGATAAAATAAGATGGCTAACACCTTTATTGTTTTGTATTAGAATATAAACTCATTTTTCCCTGGTTAGAATCATTTTAGTGCCTTTTTTATAAGTTTTTATCTGCCTTTTCTCAATAAGGTATATTAGCGACTCCATTAAATATTTATATGACATTCATCCATCTCTATTTGAGGATGTTAGAAAAAGTCAATGAAACCCAACTTACAAAAAATATTTGTTATTTTCAATTTTACCCACAATAGTATGTAGAACTCTTTTTAGATCTCCTTTCAAAAATGTTCCATCAATATTTAGAATTGTTTTACAAGTATTGATCATTCTCTTCTTATAATAACCACCAAATTTTTTCAAAAATAAGGGTCTCACTAATGAAAATAACTTTATTACCTTAATTTTAATAAAGTTACTAGATTAGACCTCTTAAACTCTCTTTTATAGTCCCACAATTTTGCAAACTCAACTTTTACATACTCCTTCACCTTTTCAACAAAATGCCCTTTCACTTTATGCAACAATGAGAGAAAACCATCTATGTCACATTGTTCTAATGTCATTTTGTGCATATCCTTAAGAGAAATTGACCTTATATCCTTTAAATTGTCAAAGACACTATTAATTAACTTATGCTTCTTAATCCTTTTATTTTTGTATACTTCACTACATATATGACCTTCAATGTAGTAAAATGAATGCCAAAAATTATTTTACCTATTAAAGTTTCCACTACTTTTCTATGGGTAATCGACATTTACACACTTAACTCAATTGCAGTTTGTAATTTTAAAAAAATTCAACATATCCTCTCAACAATCAAGTACTTCCTAACTACCTCTTTGAATTATGCTTCATCATCAAACCCTATTCTCAAAATTAAATTCTAGATAACTACAATTTGGACTATGTATAGGGACCTTTGACTTGTATCTTAAAGCTTCTCCATTACTATTACCATCTTCACTCTTAGAGAAAATAACCCTCTTACTTATTAGAAGAAAAAGATTTTGTATCATAACCAGATTAACTAACAAATTCAGCTTTAATTACTGATAATTAAGTTAATTGTTACTCTGAGTTAGGATTAATAGATTCAACTCTAATACTAAATTTTTTATCTTCCAATCCCCTTTTTTATTATTCCTACATAAGTTTTCTTGCTTCTTACAATTCATTATCATTATAATCCTTTTCTTAAACCACCTTTGATATAAAATTATTCCTTATCATTGTCTTCTTCAATGTCATATTCACCTAGACTCTGATGGGTTAATCCCTTTGGTTCAGCTTTTATGTCACAATTATCTTCTATCTCTTCTTCAAATACTATATTTGAATTGCTTCTATATAATTTTCTTTACCACTACTTTCTTTTTTGTACTCTTCATTACATACTATAACTAATTTTGTATTACCAATTTTTCCATCCTGCCCTTCCTACCTAATTTCAAAAGTATCCTCTTCAATCTCTTTGTGCTGCACATACATATATATTATTTTACATTTAGCTGACAACAGATGATACAATATATCAAGGTTTGTTGGCTATTATCCAATTGTCTTTAACTATTATTAAAGCCCTTCCTGAAATTCTACAATATAGATATTTAATATCATTTTGATCCCTCCATACTTTAACTTCATTGAAAACATCCGCATGGAAAAACCTTTCTAGATCAACAACATCAATAACTTTGTTTTGTTTATCAACATATTTATCAGTTGAGTGCTTCTTAAAAACACCACCATAAAATATATGCATTCAACAATCATTAAAGCCCTTCCTGGATATCTATAGTATAAATATTTAAGCGTATCTTGATCCCTCCATACTATTGAAAATATCCTAATGGCAAAACCTTTCTACATCAGTAACATAAATAACTTCGTTTTATTTACCAACATATTTGTCAATTGGATTCCCCCTTAAAAGCACCACCATAATATATGTTCATTGACTCATCTTTTGTCACCATATTGACAAGTCCCAAAAAGATTCATACATAATATTTAAAGAAAGAATTTATTTTAAAAACCAAAGGTTAAAACAAAAATCCACAATTAAAATAATAGAAAGTAAAAGTTGAAAACAATGTTTTATTGCCTAAATTAAAACAATATACAACAAAAGTTAAAAATTAATTTAGCGCATAAAAGATAAAAATAATAGGTATCAAAAGTCATGGATAAAATCAAAATCTATTTGATGAAGTTAGTAAAGTTCATAATTACGTTAGAGCTGGTAAACTTCATAAATTGATTGAAGTTAAAACATCTAATGTGCTTTTGTAGACACACATAATTCTCAAGTTTTTGACTCAATTTGTAATCTACATATGGATTGAAAACAAGCCCATCAAATCTTGTAGAGAAAGTGTAAAACATCAGAGAACATACTACTATGATATTTAATTTGTAAACTATTGGATATGACATGTATATAATTTTAATTTCAATCCCACACAATGGTTCTTTGATGAATACTTGCAAAAGGCACTTCAACATGGTAAAATATCAAGCATTACAAATATAATTGTTTAATAGTTACAAGCAATAAGTATATTTTAGAAAATTTGAACTTCACATATTTGAAACATCTAAACTTAGATAGGAACTATTGAAAACCTTACCTAACCTACCAATTTTTCATGTCATAATGACAAAGATGTACACAGAATACATGATAAATATTTTAAAAATAAAGGAAAAATAGACCAAACATAAGAAAAGTAGATAACACTTCAGTGTTTGAATGAAAAAGATGTCCACTTATTATGGCTCAAAGCCAAATAAAGGCAACTAGTAGTTATCCCCTTTAAATTATTTTATAATGTTTTCATTATTTCATTTTTTTCCTATTCTCTTTAAGCTAAATTTTCAACTTAACTTAAAATTAATGTTGAACCTCTAACTTTTTTTGATGAAGTGCTTCTTACTTCAAGTTGAATATATATTACTTATATATGTTTTCCTTTTCATAAAGAGACCTCACTACTATGTTAAGACTTCCATTGCGTCTTTTTTTCTAAGCATGTACACATAAAAGAGACCCAACAATAATTAGTCTATAATAATATTGATAATATTAAATAATTGATCATCAAACAAATAAACACTTTATAGAACATGTAAATGATAAACTTTAAGACAAACATACAACAAATAATTAGATAAATTAATTGATTTTCAATTCTTATAGGGTACATACTCAAAAATATCAATAATAAAATATATATATATAAGCCTTAGGAAATATATATAAACAAGTCTTATATAATCAATTGAAAAAACAAGAACATACTCTATGCAATTGAATAAACCTAATACAACAATTAAAAATATAGTGAATATATGTTTGTACCTAATCAAATTGCCTCCAACAATCTTCAATTTTGAGTTTCTATTAGAAGAAATTTGGGAAATTCCTAATTTTTCAATTTTTAAAAACTTCCAGTAATAGAAAAATATTTGAGACTAATCTTTAATAAATTGGTAGTAATCATTTTACCTCTTACAAATTCTCTCTAACATTCTTCAGTTTTTGGATTTTAATTGACAAAATTTTAAAAAATAATATAAACAATGTTTTTATGAAATTTAGAGTAAAATAGGAGAGCAAGAAAACATAAACAAAATTTATGTGAAAATATAAGTTCCATTAAAATCATATAAGTAGTGTCAATTATGAGATGTGGATCTAAGTTAAAGAAAGTTAGCCCACCTCATTACAAAAATGTTAATAAATTCTTAGAGTTGATCCCTCCATTTTGTTAGTAGGATATCATTAAAAGTAAAATATGAACTTGAAGCAGGTTTGTAGATAGGAGTAACTTATGGTCTTGCTAGTTTAGTCATCAATTCAACGTCACCATTCATCCTTTTTGAAAATTGTATATTGTTAGATATATGGTATATATCTTCTTATTTTATTTTGGCATATTTATTATTAATTGGAACTGTAAGATATTAATTGGATGATAATAGCTAATCAAGTATCTTTGTTTGACTTAGATTCAAAAAGCTATTTTGGATAATGTTTTAGATGTTATAGAATCCTATCTTGAATAGATGTGTATCTTGAGATTGTGCATAGGTGAAAGACTCCTTGGTGAAGTGGACAAAAATATGCAGGGATTGATTTTGAGAAAATCATGTAATACACATTAGTTGTAGTTGTAGTGTGTGAAATTGAAAGAGGGTGTACAAGTGTGTCTCAAGATGCGTTTTTATCTTTTGGGCGTTAGTGTGGGACTCCAGCATTTTTCCTATCTTTGGTTGGCTGCACCATTGCTAGAATTTTTCTTGGGAATTAAGTGATTTCTGCAAAATACAAAACGTGCAGTTTTTGGGATAACCTACGGCTGATTTCTAGGTGGGCAGCATGAGTACTTTGAGTGTGTGGGTGTTAATTTGGTTTTTGTTCAAGGTTTTGTGTACACGAGTGTGGCTTTAAAAGGGAAGTATTGTGTAAGTCCCTATTAGGTGCAAAAAGTGAATCTACAGATGACGTTAACAGTGTAGTACGCGTGATTTGGATTTTTGACATACAACTAAAGGTGTGTTTATATTCGCGGGACCCAACTCTTGCACATAAAGTTATTTTTACTTGGTGAAGTTTAGGTTGATTGGCTGGAATTTTTGGGTGTGACTATGTGTTGATTAAAATTCGGTGAACAGCTGAAGGTGGGCATATGACATAACCTATGTCGTAATTTTCTTTTGGAAATTGCGTGAATCAGTTGGTTATCTTTATGCTGGAGTTTCTATAGATCACGTCACCTGGGCTGAATGGTTTTGTGCTACATTTTTCTTTGTTGTGTTTTTGTTGATTGGATGCCCTTGTAGCCGTGATTTCTATAGAAGTTTCCGTGAGTTGATGTTGGAGTTTGCAAAAATCAGTTCATAGTTTGCTGCGACAACTTTCAGATTTATTTTAATGGAGCTGGACTTTTAGGAAAGTTCTTCTTCTTTTTTTATCTCAAGCGTATTGTTGTTCTTTTCTTAGTAGATTAATCACTTGAGTTATTTTTATTAATTATCTTTCATTAAGAGTAGTAGATCGAGGTTAACACGAGTCAGTCGTGTTATTGGGTGTGAAAATCTTTCACGTGAAATGAGGTTGAGAGATAGTGTCAAGGGTTGAGTGGTGTCGGTTCAGTAAAGCCTTGGGTAAATCTATTGTACTTCGGTGAAAGAATTAATCTGGGTGAAGGCCTCACAGATGTAAACAAGGAGTACCGAACTGTGTTTCCAAATTTTTGATGTCATTTGTTATTTTCCTTTTGATTGATTTTTGTTTCTTATTTGTGCCAGAGACGACCATGTAAAATCGGACAGTTTACGAAACTATTAACCTCTATGATTTTTCAATTGATATCAGAGCAAGTCAACAAATTATAACTTGGTATATCAAATTAGTGCAGATTTGGGTTTCGCAATTATAACCATAAGAGAAGGAGCATCAATTATCAAGCCACCACTATTGGACGGTTCTAATTATCCTGCATGGAAATCACAGATGAGGTCTTTATTCAGGCATAGAACACAAGAGCATGGAACTTTGTATTATATGGCTGGACGCATCTAATTATTACTGATGATAAAGGAGAGGTAGTTTGAAAAGATCCAGTTAATAGACTAAAGCCGAAGAAGAAAGTGCGCTTGGAAACTCACAAGCAATGCATACGATTTTTAGTGCTGTTGATGAAGGACGTTTCTTAATGATATTAGCCTATGAATCGACTAAAGAAGTGTGAGATGCTTTGTAGACTACTCATGAAGGGGTCCAAATCTGTGATAGCATCAAAATTACAAATGTTAACTGTGAAGTTTGAAGAACTGAAGATGGATGAAAATGAGACTATTGGGAACTTTCATAAAAGATTATGAGATATAGCAAATCAGGCATATCAACTCGAAACGAAATATTTTGATATGAAACTAGTCAAAAAGACGTTGAGATCACTGCCCTCGAGATTTATTCCAAAAATTACAGCAATAAAAGAGGCCCACGACATTAATGATCTGTCATTGGAGAAGGTAATTGAAATTCTTACAAATTTCGAAATGAATCTCTTAAAGGGTAAGCAAGAAAGAAGCAAAGGATTGGCACTATAGGTTGAAACTAGAAAAGGTATGAATGATGTAGAAGATGAATCCGACGAGAATGAGGATATGGAGCTATTAACACGAGAGTTCAGTAAGTGGCTGAAGAAAGTGAAAAAGGATAGATCCGAGTTTGGGCAAAACGGCAGGAGCTCATTGAACAACAACTTTAAACAACAAACCAAAACTCAAAAAGGAGAAAGAAAGGTGAAGATAATTCAATGCTACGAGTGTCGAGACTTCGGACATGTTCAAGTGGAGTGTGCTAACATCTTGAAGAAGAGAAAAGGAAAATCCTATACGAGCACTTGGAGTGAGAATGAATCATATGGTGCTGTAAAAGAAGTCGTTAATGGTGTTGCATTAGTTGCTTTATATAGCAAAAGCCCAATTACTTGCTTAACAGCAATTGAGAAGGAAGTAACTGAAAACAAAAAAGCAGAAAATTGGAAAATTTTCAGAAAAACGTAAACAACTCAGCTCAAGACCGAATATCAGATTATGACAGTGATGAAATTAACCTAGATGATAGAAAAGAGAATATTTACGAGGTTTACAACGTTATGTATGAAAAATGGGTGAAAACGTGTAGAAAGAACGAAAGATTGAAGGAAGAAAATCTCTCCATGAAGAATACCATCTAAGGGTTAGAAAAGAAATTGAAGTTGGTATTAGATGAGCTTGATGAAGCTAGAATAAGGTTAGTAAGTACCAAAAATGGATTGAGAATGTTAAATGGAGGCACAGAAAAACTAAACAAATTAATAGAAATCGGTAAGGTTAAAGGGGATCTTCATGGCATTGGCTATAAGGGTGAATGTTACAAGATGAATGATGAGAAAGATAACATATCCAGATCTGTCTAAGAAAAAACTTCGAGGAAGAATCGAAGGTTTGTACCCACATGTCATTTTTGTAGAGTTGTCAGGCACATAAGGCCGAGATGCTACAAGATGTTACAAATTATGTTTCAAAGGGCAAACTGAAAATCTAGACATTCTCTATTAAATTCCAACAACAACCCATGTTACTGAAGCACTCTTGAGTTAGAAAGGGTCAAGGATAAGCACAAAGACGTAGTGAAGGAAAAACAAAAAAGTGTCCAGATTCACAGTTAGTTACTATGTTTGAAGTAACTGTTTAGACTGAGGATGAGTCAATTACTTCAGATGAAGAAATCAATCAGACAGTTGATGATCGAGATATTGTGACAAGAAATAATCTCAGGTTTGAATTTTTTTAAGGGGCATAGGGACTGTGTGCTTTAAATTTTGAAGTATAGTTTTATGTTTTTTTTAAAAGGAAAAGAAAAGTAAAAAAATGTTTTCTTTAGTTCATCTTTAGTTTTTATGTTTTCATTATCGTCCCATATTTTTAGTAGTTTACATTGTGACTTTTATTTGGCTCTACCAAAGACTCTTCAACTCTCTCATCAGTATAGGTCTCTCTCTCTCGGATATCTCTCTCTCTTTCAGGCATATCTTTCGATGTTTTGAATGTTGGTAAATTGTCATCTTGACGTGCATATGATTCTTCTGCTATACCTACTGTTGATTTTTATGTTTTTTTATTTGTTGATATTGATTGTGTTGAAGGCATTCTTCGTTTTGACACTATTGTCCCAAAGGGGGAGTTATTAGATTGTTTATGGTGATTGTTCCATTTAAGGGGAGATTTCAAGGTACATATGTGACTATTTGTCTTTTTTTTGGCATCTTTTGTCCTAAGGGGAAGAAATTTGGATGATTGGATTATTGTTTCTATAAATGTTCTTTGGAACTTGATATTAGATTGAGGGGGAGTTCATATGGATTGTGAATCTGATACTTATATGTCCAATTATGCTATTTAGGAGGAGTTTCTTATTTGTGAAAAATAATGCCAAAAAGGGGGAGATTGTTAGATTTATGGTATATATCTTCTTATTTTTTTGTTTTGGCATATTTATTATTAATTGGACCTATAAGATATTAATTTGATGATGATAGCTAATCAAATATTTTTGTTTGATTTGAATTCAAAAAGCTATTTTGAATAATATTTTAGATGTTATAGAATTTTATCTTGAATAGATATATATCTTGAGATTGTACATGGTGAAAGACTCCTTGGTGAAGTGGAGAAAAATATGCAGAGATTGATTTTGAGTAAATCACGTAACACACATTGGTTGTAGCTGTGCAGTGTGTGAAATTGGAAGAGGGTGTACTGTATGTGTCTCAAGCTGCGTTTTTATCTTTTGGGTGTTAATGTGGGACTTCAGCATTTTTTCCTATCTTTGGTTGGCTGCACCATTGCTGAAATTTTTATTGGGAATTAAGTGATCTATGTAAAATACAAAACGTGCAGTTTTTGGGGTGACCTACGACTGATGTCTAGGTGGGCAGCGTGAGTACTTTGAGTGTGTGGGTGTTAATTGGGTTTTTGTTAAAGGTTTTGTGTACATAAGTGTGGCTTAAAAAGGGAAGCATTGTGTAAGTCCCTATTAGGCGCAAAAAGTGAATATGTAGATGATGTTAACAATGTAGTATGCGTGATTTGGATTTTTGAAATATAGCTGAAGGTGTGTTTATATTTGCATGACCCAGCTCTTGCAAATAAAGTTATTTTTACTTAGTGAAGTTTGAGTTAATTGGTTGGAAGTTTGGGGCGTGACTATGTGTTTATTAAAATTCGGTGAACAACTGAAGGTGAGCGTATGACGTAACCTATGCTGTAATTTTCTTTTGAGAATTGCGTGAATCAGGTGGTTATCTTTATGCTGGAATTTCTGTGGATCACGTCACCTGGGCTGAATGGTTTTGTTCTGTGTTTTTCTTTGTTGTGTTGTGGTTGATTGGGTATTCTTGCAGCTGTGATTTCTGCAGAAGTTTTCGTGAGTTGATGTTGGAATTTGCAAAAATCAGTCCATAGTTTATTGCGACAACTTTTAGATTTATTTTAGTAGAGCTGAACTTTTCGGGAAGTTGTTCTTTAGTTTTTTATCTCAAGTGCAGTGTTGTTCTTTTCTTAGTAGATTAATCGGTTGAGTTATTTTTATTAATTGTTTTTCATTAAAAGTAGTAGAGAAAAATCATCTGTCGAGGTTTACTCAAGTCGATCATATTATTAGGTGTGAAAATCTTTCATGGAAAGTGAGGTTGAGAGATAGTGTCAATGGTTGAGTGGTGTCGGTTCAGTAAAGCCTTAGATAAATCTATTGTACTTCGGTGAAAGAATTAATCTGAGTGAGGACCCTGCAGATATAAACAAAGAATGACAAACTGTATCACCAAATTTTTAATGTAATTTATTATTTTTCTTTTAATTGATTTTTGTTTTTATTTATACTAAAGACGACCACATAAAATCGGACAGTTTGCAAAACTATTAGCATTCAAATTTTTTCATATATGGTTGTCACTTTGAAAAAAAAAGTTCTAACAAACCTCGACTCATTGGCCATTCTTATTAGAAGAAATAAACATATAACGTGAGGCATGTAGGTAGGAATAAGTTACGCAAAAACAACCAATAAGAACGACAGACGATCCATGAAAAGTCACGAGATAGGTAAGCAGGAATAAGATAATAAATTATGCAAAAATAGCGAAAAATAACAAGCGATGCATGAAAAACTCATACTAGAAGATTGAAAATATCATTAATTGTTAACCATTCATTTTCCATCCAGTTAGTGCCCTTTTAATATAATTGTTAAAATCCAAAGATACTGATTGCAAAGAAGTACAAGCAGTCTCGTCTTTCCAGTTATTTTTGTATTCTCCAACAAATAAACACATAAGTTGCATCCAAATTGAGAAAAATAAAGTAAATAGAAAAAAATTAGCCCAATAGTTCTTTTAGAAGATGCAATTCGACAAGGTGATATAAGATATGAAAAAGATCTCGTACCATACATGGTATGTTGATGTGTAAGCTTTTGCTTTTTGTTTTAAGATGATTACCTTAGTCGATGATTTTTTTTTATAAAATGAGAAACTTAAATATCATAAAAATTTGTGGTGACTTTCATAAATATATCAGTAAAAATAATTCATAGTTAAAAAATAGACCGTAAATTAAACTAATAAGATAAGAGACTTAAGTTTTAAAAGATTTAACTTGTATTAAACAAATATAAAATTAGTATATAATAAAAATTAAATAAATTTTAAAATATAATTAAAAAATAAAAATATCTTTACTCATTTAAAAAATTGAAGTTTAATTAAAGACAAAACTCTTAGATAAAAATCAATTAATTTATTTTAATTTTATCAAAATCAATTAATTTACTAAAATCTATCAATTAATTAATAGATTAGTTGACTTTCAATAAAAATAATTATTAAAATAAAATTTAACTAATTCAAATTTTTTATAATTAAACTGAATAAATTAATTTAATTTTTTAATTATTGAAAATAACTGATCTTATTATTGTAATTTATTTTCCATATTAATTAATCCACTATTTAATAATGGAAAATGAAGAAAAAACATATCCATACTGTAGAACTCGGGGTCCTGAAATATGCTGAACTGGCTGAATGATTTTTTTAATTACTGGAAATAACTAATTTTATTATTGTAATTTATTTTCAATATTAACTAATCTACAATTTAATAATGAAAAAAAATGAAGAAAAAACATATCCATATCGTAGAAGTTGGGGTCCTGAAATATAGGTAAAACCATTTATAGCTGTCGAAGAGCTGTCTTTCTCCATATCTCTGTCTAATGAGCAAGTGAGCAACCCCCAAAAATTCTCGCTGTCTTCGCTCTTCCTCTTGATTTGCTCAATTGGGTAAGGTAGTGGAGGTGGAAAGCTCATATCTTTCACTCAATTTCTGTTTGTTTCTCGAGAATTAAGAAGTGGGTGTTGAAGAAATTGGACTAAAGCAGATAAGAGGTGCAAAAGATGAGTGCTTCAAGGTTCATAAAGTGTGTCACTGTCGGAGACGGTGCTGTGGGCAAGACTTGCATGCTGATTTCCTACACCAGCAACACTTTTCCTACCGTATGTATTGAATTGAAGTTTTGGTGTTTCTTTTCTTTTATGTGGGCTTGGTTCTTGAGAAAATGTGGGGTTCTGGTGAAGTCAAAGAGGTTAATGCAAGTTGCTGGGAGGTTCGTGGGTTTTCTTTTGTTATTCATCCAAAGGCTGGGAATTTATCTCTGAAGTTTGCGGTTTTTTCTTTGTTGTAGTTCGTTTTCCTTCTTGGGAAAACGCGGGAAGCGTGAATAAATTCTGGAAAGTCTTTCTTTCTGTGTCGTTATTCTTCATTTTTAGGTGTCATGTCTTTTGTTCTTGTACTGTGTTATGTGATCTATTAAGTCGAAAACATTTGGTTTGGAAGGTCATGCTTAGGGTTTTTATTTTCTTTTCTCTTCCTGGTATCCGAGCAAAGAAGGTAAGGAAAAGAAATTTACGGGATTATCTCTGCTTGCTTGTGTTGAATGTCATTGGCTGTGAACTGAAGTGGGTTGGTCAACTTCTTGTTTCTTGTTAAAGCAGTTAGCTTTAGAAGCTCAGTTTGTGCGACATCTGTGTATATATACATGAAAATAGCTAATTCAGGTTTAAATTCGAGGGCTTTGCTTGTGTAAATTTTCTACAGAATTTTGGAGAGCAGAAACATATTCACATTCTTAAGCGTGATTTGTGATTGTCTTGTACTCAGACTGGAAGCTATTGTCTATGCTGAACGTCATATTCTTATGGATTTATTTAGGTTTTATATGGAAGAGTGTGTAGTCTTCCTTTCTTAACCTGGCAACCAAAATCCAAATGAAGGTGTCTTTTTTGTGGTTCAGTGCGATAAGCTGCAGTATTCTTGAATTTATACTCTTTCTGTGAATTTGTTGTGGATTATTGTGGCTTGCATACTTGTTCACAAGGATTGGGTGCCAGGTCAACTGCATGGTCATGTTCTTCTTTCTTGTTGAGTGACTGGTATTTTTTTTTTTTTTTTTGCCTCCTTGATATGTTCAAGTTCCATGATGCATTTTTCTGCAGATATACTTGCTTCAAATTGCTATTTAAATAGAAGAGTCCAGGAATAGAACTCAGTCCTGATGTTTACGTCATTAAAAGAGAGATGATCTAGTTGCCTCTGTTGATATCCATTCATTTCCTATTTAAAAATTTAATAAAGGACTCTTGTCTATTTGGGTTGCTGATACATATCCAGTTAACATTTTTTGTTCTTTTTAGCATTTCTATGGGTTGTATTGTGCAGTTTAATGCAATGGATAAACCTTCCATTGGTTAGGCGAATGAATTGTCCCAAGTTCATTTTTAATATTGAGACAAGTCAGTTTTTTCTATGAACAGGCGAGATATAATTGTTGTTGAAGGTGATAGTAGGAAAATATTCCTTTGAGGATTATGGATCTGAAATTTTTGAAACAATTGTATTTTGCACTAGATGACTGACTGCGGCATGGGGTATGAGCATCATTCTTTCTTTCAGAAATTGTTTTGCGGTGTACAATGCTTTAGTTTGTTTCATAAATGCCACGTAGTGTTGCTAATTGCTTATAAACTTATCTAATATGGGACACTGATTTTACCATCAATAATTCTTTTCTCTTTATGATTTTCCATGGAACAGGACTATGTACCAACTGTTTTTGATAATTTCAGTGCAAACGTGGTTGTGGATGGGAGCACCGTCAACCTAGGGTTGTGGGATACTGCTGGTAAGTTGGGGAACTGATCTTCTATTCCCACTGCTGTATTCCCCCTTGTTCCCAAGCTCATCCATCCATTCATTGCAATAAATTGGATGGATGAAAATGTTTGGGCACAGGGGGGAACAGAGTTATGGGAGTAGATGATCTGCTCCCGGTAAGTTTGTAGATTCTGGGTGATCCCCATCTATTCTGAGATTTTTATGTAATTGACTTCATGTGTTTACTTTGCGGAACAGGCCAAGAAGATTACAATAGGTTAAGACCTCTCAGCTATAGAGGAGCGGATGTTTTTCTTCTTGCTTTCTCTCTCATTAGCAAGGCCAGCTATGAAAATGTTGTTAAGAAAGTAAGATCATTATTGACTAAGCTGCTTTCACGTCTCTTTTCAAACTGATGTTTGATATGATGTTGTACTGATTAATTTACTTCATGTTGAGTGGTTAGTGGATTCCGGAATTGAGGCATTATGCACCTTGTATTCCGGTCATTCTTGTTGGAACCAAGCTTGGTAAAATCTTCTTGCCCCATTTCCTAACTTTATTGTTGTTATTATTGTGAGGATCTTTGCCAGCAATCAATCATTTTTGCTATGTATGGATGGTTGTATAAGATTATTGAGAGTTTTGAATTCTCAAACTTAAATGTCATATAAGACAGCTTCTTGCTTTCTTTAGTAGTGTCCGCTCGTAATTCAGAAAATCTCCTCGTATCTGGAAATTTTCTATGTATCCCTTGACTGAAATCTTGTTTCTCAAATAATTTACTGACCTGAATAACTAATACAGGATATTATGAGCTAGTAGTTAAGTTAGATATTTTGTATTACAAATAAATGATGCCTGACTACAGAATAAACGAACTTACTACGGCCATGAATGAATGAGTTTTAATTGCAGCTAAATTTTCTTCTTGTAGATCTTCGTGAGGATAAGCAATACCTTTTAGATCACCCTGGTGCAACTCCCATTACCACAGCTCAGGTACGACTTCCTTTCTTTGCCCCTGTTATCTTGCTTTATTGCTCGTGAGGCATATATCATTTTCTCATTTTTTATTTTTTATTTTCTTTCTAAAGGGAGAGGAGCTAAAGAAGATAATTGGTGCTCCTGTTTACATTGAGTGCAGTTCTAAAACACAGCAGGTATGTGTATTTTGGTCCTCTTGTTACAAGCTCAAGATAAAGCTGAACTACTGACAGGAGTCATTTGAATTACCGTTTGTAAACAGAATATTAAAGCTGTTTTTGATGCGGCCATTAAAGTGGTTCTCCAGCCACCAAAACAGAAGAAGAAAAAGAAGAGAAAGACACAAAAGGCCTGCTCCATATTGTGATTACGAGTTGGAGCACTGGGAGGAAACAAGACACATAAGGTCCCACGATACGGAAACATCAGGATGCAGTCTTTAGTCTTTACTGACAGAACTAGAAACAATTCCATAAGCATCAAGTTAAGTGTGTGTTGTATTCGGGATTGAGTACTGATCTGTATATGAATCATTCCTTTGTCTTCTTTAACGTCTCACCTTTTCTATTTCTTTAGGTGTCTTTGGACAATATATTAACTAGAATGAGGAATATTTCTTGTATGACATACCAATTTGGTTTGTTGTGTATCACGATCCCGCTGTATTTACTTGAATGATCCTAAAGTAATCATCGTTTTATGTTGAATCATTCACAATGATTTCTGTTGATTTGTTTCTTCGTATCTTGCATTTGTTATCACTAATGATGAAAAGGAGCCGATGAAATCGGGAAATCCTGCACTAGTTAAGTAGGGCAGAGTATTTCTACATCGGTTTCTTATTAAGGAGCTGTAACTATTTTCTAACAATATCTATGGCATATTTAGAACACTTTTCTTTGTCTTTTATGTTATGGCCTCTCAATTTTTTTCTTCTCAAGACAGTTTTAGCAAAGATGTCGGCCACTTATTCCCTCCCAAGTCCTGCAAAGTATTAAGAAGAAAATTTTTTGAAACTATTTAGAGCAAAAATAGTTTATTAAGAAGAAAAAAAATTGAAACTATTTAGAGCAAAGTATTAAGAAGAAAAAAATTTGAAACTATTTAGAGTAAAATTTTGAAATTTATTCCCAAGTCCTAATAGACTTGCTCTAATACTACTTTTGAGTCCCTAATGGCACCTAGGGGGTCTGAATTGGGTGCTTATAAATTTAATAAATTTTCTAATCAATGAACTCAATTTAAGAATTTATATATATTACCCCTAGGTGCCATTAGGGACATAAAAGTAGTATTAGAGCAAGTCTATTAGGTTAGTATTTTTAATAAAATCTTATATCAAAGATTAAAATGGCATAATTAGGAGCATCATCATTCAACCAAGAGCGATAAAGTATTAGTAGAGCACTTTTCTTTGATGGCAATGATTACCTTTATTAGAAAACTAAAATGAGATTATTTTTAATAACCGAAAGTGTAGATTTATAATAAATTGTTTCAAATGATCCCTTTGTATCAATAAAAATCATAGATAACAAAAAAATCTCCAAACAAAAGGACGAATGAGAACAAAAGACAAAATAATCACTCCCTTTGAATTTTGTCACTCTCACTAAATCTAATATCGCTACTTTTTCTCTCTCTCTTTGGAATCACTAAAAATAAATCAATTATCAAAAAATATATAATATAAAGTGTCATGCATAAGCTACCTTGGTGGTCATAAGATCAAAATGAAATTGATTGAGATTACTAAGTTTGTTTAAGAAAAAAAACTATCGAATATTTAAGAGTCAAAGTAATTGCTTAAAAAGTCAAATTTGAAGGAAACATCCCTTATTGTGTCTAATGTGAAAAATATCCCCAATTTTGGTATTATGCCCAAGTTGACAAATTTAATTAAGACAACAAGCAAAAGTTTTAACAAAATTAGAGGTTAGCATTGTAACAAATATAGGCATAATTTGCAATATCCAAGAATCAATTTCTTAAAAGAATGTATAATTTTTAAATCCTTAATATTCAAAGAATAAAGATATGAAAAACTTTCCAAAATACTAAAATTTAAAAAATTAAAGATGTATGAATATAATTAAAAGGGAAATAACCTTGAATTCTCTTATAATTTTATTATGTAAGCATCAATTTGAATAAATAACTCTTATAAAGAAAGAATTTCAAAATTCCCAAATTTGAAAACCAAGAATGATGAATTTCAATTTTATGCAATCCAACAAGATTTTTATGAAATGGGGGATGTATTTCAAAGAAAAGAGTGAATTGTTTAGGTTTTTTAAACATACAAACAAATAAAATGACAAATAGAAGATAAAAGGAGAAATAGAGCTTAACTCGTGAAGATTGGTTAATCACATAGCTTCACTAGTCGACCAATGTGTATGGTCGACCAAACTTATTAGCTAACTAAGGTATAAGCTCATTGGAGTGGAAGTTTATGAAGAGAAAAGATATATAAGTTGACCAATAATATAGGTATGTGGGTGATCAATATATGCAAACAAGCTCTTTGGAAGGAAAATTTCTTAGGTGAGGAGGTATTGGTCAATCACTAGAAGGAATTGGTTTACCAATGTTAGTAAGTGTATGACCAGAACTTCAACCAAACAAAAAACAAACTCACCAGATAGAAAAATTTTTTTTAGAAAAAGGTGACATTGGCCGATCACTTGAAGATATTAGTTGACTAATGTGCTTAGGTGGTCGATCAAAGAAGTAACCAAACTCTTTATAATCTTATTGAAAAGGCAAAAAACATTATTTTAAGTTACAATAGTGGACCACACTAGGGTATTGGTCGATTGTTGTGTTTTGAAAAGCCACAAATCAGCCTCAAAACTCAAATAAAAGGTTAAAATCATATATCAATTAGCTAAATATCAAGAATGAATTAAAGCATATAAGGGAATTCTAACAATAGTGAATTTACATTAAGCATAACTAATTCTATTCTAATTGTGCAAAATCTATCCTTATTTAATGGTTTAGAGAAATTATTTCTTGATTGATATAAATTCAAACTTAATAACCTCATTTGGCATATATTTTCTAACTCTAGGTACTAAGATCACTATAAAAAAATTGTTAAAAACCTTATTCGTAATTTAAACCCAACTAATCAATACCAAGGATTTGTACTCAAGTTGATAAATAATAGCAATATGTAACAAATAAAGTATGAACTAATAGTTACCTCTTGTTGAACATTACTTATGATTGATTTAAATGAAGATTCTTATTGACTTTTCAATCTATTGCAGGTATCTTATCCTTCTTATAAACCTCACTTAGTTCAACAATTGTTTCTTTTGAAGAGTCTTTGATCAATCTTATTTTCTTTAAGGACTAATTTTTTCATATTCCATAATAACATCTTCAATATTTTCTTCGGAGCAAAAAGGTTATATTCATCACGATGAAAAATATAAACTCTTTAAAAATAATACTCAATTTAATACTTGTCATTTTTAATATATACCATCTGCTTTTTAATAAACCTACAAAACATGCTAAAAATGTCATTTAGGTACCTAAATAAGTTTAGTTACTTGAGTTTTAGGTTCTTTTTCTTTTCAACCCACACTTTCAAGGGTTTGCTTGTCATTCTTTGTTTAAGAAACCAAAATCTATTAACATGTCCGTACTTACTGCAAAAAAGATACATCATTTTATATGAGTGATGATGATGCATAAATGTGTTGCTTCGTCTCCTATATGTGTATGTATAATAAGGAATCTTCCTTTAGATATTAAAGGTATTGAAAGTTCGCCTAAGGTTATGAGATGAGCTACCATAATAATATATGATACGCACTATAAATAAAGAATTGTTGCATGCTTCTTTAAGGTCTAAAGGGTTATGAGTAGGTTTACATACTATCATAGAAGTTATGTAGGTTTACATACTATCATAGAAGTTATGCTTATTCTTTCCTTGAGTAAATTTATGTTATCTGTATAAATGGATGTTTCTTTAATATTAAATATCTCTTCTATTTTTGATATTGGATTATGTTCTTAAAGTTAAATTATGTTTTATGTTTGAATTAAGGGGAAGCTAATCACTATCTTGACAATTATTTGTATGCTTAATTTTATTATTTTCCCCTAACAACACAAATATTTTATCTTTTTATGTTTCTTACACTTTAAGTGAATTTATGTTATATACATATATAGATATTTCTTTGAAACTGAGTATGTCTTTTGTTCTTAATATTGAATTATGTTTTATGCATGAATTAAGAGAGAGATAATCATTATGTTACTAGTTATTTATTTGCTTAATTTTATTATTATTCTCTAATATCACAAATGTTTTGTCATCATAAAAAATGGATAGTTTTTTAACCATAGGTGGTTCCAATTAAAGTTTTTATGATAACAAAATAACTATTTTTGATGAAAATAAATATAAAAACAAAATGAAGCCATAAACTCAAGAAGATAATTGTGAAGTTAATAAAGAGAAGTTTAAGTTTTAAATTAATAAAATGAAGATCAAACCAAGTTAAAAGAAAAGAAAATCAAGGCTTATCAAGGTCATTTTACATTTTATATTATTAATTATTATCTCATTTTATTAATTTGATTTTCTAAAAGGCTCACTATGCATAAATATTTTATTTCACTTTATTGCATAAGTCTTTTCATTCATCAAGAGGCATTAAAGCTTTGGGTTTCAATATAAATGTCTCTTAATCTTTCAATCAAACTTTAGGGAAAATTTTGGGAATTGTTTAAATCATAATTACATTAAACAAATTAGGTTTGAGCATTTGAAGTTATTAAAATCTTGTGAAGATGGACTAGTGGTTGACTAATATAGGATCAAGTTATTAAATTTGATGTATTGAGAGTTTGTTATAATAGTGGTTAATATTTTGGTCAATTAATATGCCATATTGGTTGGTCAATCTCTCAACAACTAGTGAATCGGTGCATTTAATAAACATAGGTCGACCAATATGCTATACTAGTCAACCAGTGCTCTGCAAATAGCCGTTATAACAACTAGTTCTTCTCCAACGACTAGTAGGGGCCCCAAAACATTATAAATAGGCCTTTTCTTATTGATTCTTATATAAAAAGGTATTTGAGTATATTTTACACACATTTCTAACTATTTTTCAATCATCGAAGCATCGTTATCTCACATTTGCATAAGTGAGCCTTTTTGGAGTTATTAAATGATAAAGCGAGGTATTTTAAGTTGTAAGATTTATTTAAGGCATTACATTATTGCACTTGTGGTTGATCTAAGTGAGATTAAGGTTCCTCTTCACCTTGGAACAAGATTGTAAAGGGTTCTTCTTTGCTAAGAAAGATTGTACAAAGGTCTTTTTCGCCTTAAAAGAATAATTATAGTGAAGTTCTAAGAAGAGTTTTAGGGGTAGATGTAGGAAACAGTTTTTTTGTCAAAATACTATAATTCAGTTTGCATTCTCTCTTCCCTATCCTTTTTATATTGTTATGTAATTTTTAATTAGTTTATGTTATACACACACACACACACACACTAATTCACCCCCTATCTTAGGTGCCATTAGGGACTAGCATTCCTTTTTGTTAATAGATCTTAGCATTACTGTAGCATCCTGGTTCCGTAGAACGGGTCGGACCAGAAAAACGGGTCCAAGTGAGGTAAATAAGAGAAATTAGGAAAACACATCTCATGCTCATGCATTTGTGAACAGTGATATG
>JANQBM010000222.1:42382547-42398638 GCA_025594535.1 Erythroxylum domingense
TGGACACTACGTCTAGGTTAAATCAGAGTTACCTCATTAATTTTTGAATTGCTCCTACTAGGATCATATTGAATTAGTAAATTTTTTGAGAGATTTGGTAGTTGACCAACAATGTTTAAGTTATTTGGATCCTCTAATTCATATAGAGATAAATCTTTATTTATCTTTCTCTTACTAGGGAACTCATTTTCGAAAAACGTGGCATCCCTTAGTTCAAATCCAGTTACACTCTAACTTGTCGCTTAATCACCAATAAACACATACCATTTTGAATGTTTTGAATATTTTATAAATAAACTCTTTTTACCTCTTAGACCCAATTTACAGTATTTATGGGAGGTATTGTAAACATAAGTAACACAACCTTAAGGCCTTATAGTGGAAAAATTAAGTTTCTAACTTGTTTATAATTTATGTGGAGTCTTAGCTACTAATTTAGTGGGTACTGTATTTAGGATATAGGTCGTCGTTAATAATGCATCACCTCAAAAAGTGATAGGTAGATTTGCCTTAGCCATCATAGATTTAACCATATCCAAAAGGGTTCAATTTCTATGTTCCACCATACCATTTTCATGTGGAGTTCTAGGAATGGTTAATGATCTATCTATCCTTTTATCTGTACATAATTCCTTAAATTGTTCACACAAATATTCACGTCCTTGATCAGTCATTATGACTTTGATCCATTTATCAACTATATTTATGAATCATTTGAAGTAATATAAAGCTTCGGATTTATGTGAAATCAAATAGACAAACCTAAATAATTACTCATTGGACCATACATATCATAATGGACTTTCTGCCCTAATTCCATTTCTAAATGATTTTTTTGCCATATTTCCTGCTAGATAATGTTCATAAGTTGGCAAAATAATGTTATCAATTAGGCCCAACAATCTCTTTTTGGGCTTAGTCTAGTATGGCCTACATTCACATCATAACGTTATTGTAGGAAGAAACCATAGAACAACTAACAATACACATAGTATTACACATATTAGGTTCAACATCCAACACAATAAAATCATCCAAAATGTATCCATGACCATATAAATATGAATTACAATATATATCCAAACAATTTAAATGGAAGTTTAAAACATAACCTCTAAAAATAAGTACTATTACAGAAATTGAAGTCCTTCAAATTTTATGAGCAAATAGGGCATCAAGTAGGATGGCATTCAAACACAATTTGCATGTACCAATTGCTTTCACTTCAACTCTGGAGTTATTATTCAACAAAATATGGCATTCACCGGTACTCCATAAATGCATCCATATCCTTAGCTATATGATCTGTGGCACCTGAGTCTATAATCCACAAAAGATTATATTCATTTAGAAAAACATAACTAGAAACAAAATTAGCATTAAAAAATGCACAAATGGCCTTTACCTTCTTAGGCTTGCCATAATGGCTAGCAAAATGCTCCTTTTTGCCACAGTTATAACACTTTCTCCTAAATTTCTTTTTCATTAGTGCATTTCCTGTACCAGTTTGATCACCTTAGTGATCATATTTTTCTTTCTTTTTCTTCCACCAAGGAATAAACCTTTTCTTACAACCACCACTAAACTTATGCTTTTGGCCTCGAGTATTAACTAAACTGGAAACAACAACATATACTTTAGTATTTGGCTTAGCTACTTCAATATGGTCCTCTTCTAACTCACAATGATGAATAACATCATCAAAGGTCTTGATACTCTCCTGGTGAGTTAGTGGATCTACATATGTTCTTATTTGTGAGGCAAAGAGCAAATGATAGCCTAAACCTCTCATTCATTAGTCATAGTGTGGCCAACTTATTTTAGCTCACCAATCGTATTAGACATAGCTCTCAAATCTTTTCTGGTGGTCACATTTGGGTGCTTCTTATAATTATCAAACTCAATAGTCAGTTGCCTCACTTTGGTGAGAGAAATTCCACCAAACCTGGACTGCAAAGCATCCCATATAGCTCTTTGGTTGTCTCATACCTCTTCTAATCATGCATGTCATTTTCCATACTACTTAGTAACAAAATGCGAGTAATGGAGTTCTTTCACTTCCAAACATCATATGCCTCTTTGACTCGCCTATGTTAAGTAGCGGTACCTTCCTTTGGTACTTCCATCATATGGTTAAAAGATTCTAATACCTCTTATTCCTTAAATACATATTGGATTTTCAAACTCCAAATCTCATAATTATGGTCGTAAAGTTTTTCACCCTTATTTTATTTAATGTTCTTAGAAGTAGTAGCCATAATGCTTTCTTTGATCAGAATTTCTTAAACACACAATAACTTTTTTAATGCATTCTACTTAACTAAATTGATAATGATTGCACATTTCATTTGAAAGCAAAAGTTCACTAAGTTTCCAATTAACTCTCACATTAAACACTTAACGATTAGTATTTCGATAACATTCGTGTTAAATTAATTCCAAGAGTAAATTTAATCTCTTAAAACTCCTACTCAATTCAAGCATCATTAAAGCATATTATATTCATAAAAATAATAAGAACATGATTGTAACATGCTTTCGAAAAATAAACCAAACAAATAGTTATATTACAGCCTAAAATAAAGAAACATAAAGTAAATAAAAATCAAATGTCTATTATGTTTAACCTAAAACAAGAAGGTCACTAAGTCCACCATGTCCTACACCTAACAGGAATGGATCGCACGAGGCCCTGAGTGCTCTAAAAAATCACAACCTTCCTAGTAATTTAAAAAACCATATCTTCTTCATTAAACACAATTTTTAGAATTTTTTCACTTCTCGAAGTCTTGCACTTCTCACAAGTTTCTTAACAAGCGGCAATCCTTTCTTGGGTTTTCATGAAAAATTCAAAAATATTCCTTTCTCATGTTCTAACAAAGTATTACAAAGCTATGAGAAAAGCCGAACAATCTTCAAATATAACTTCTTGAATTGTATTATTCACTTCTATCACGTGCTTGAGGAGACTGATTCCTTTTACTGATCTCCGAAAAGAACTTAATTGTGCTTTCATTTCATCTACGAGCCCTTCTCTGAGGTGTCCTAACTCTCCTTCAAACTTAAGCCATAAATACCTTTTTCCGGTATGAAAGCAAGGAACAATCGTCACTTATTACCAAAGAATTTTAAAATAATGGTCATAAACATAAAATATAATTTTTCATTCACAATAAATTCATATATTCATATTCTAATAGTTAAATTTACTAAGAATTTATTATTGAATATTTAATTAATTCTGCTGAAGAATTAAAGTTTTGTGAAAAAATTATCATCATCATCATCACTATCAATATTATTAATTGTCTTGAATAATAATTCTTACACTTAAATAATATTTTCCAAGAATTATAATTTTTAGAATATGGTAATTTTTTATCGAAGAAGTCTAATTTTATACTAATTATAAAACATAAAACTAACTTTAAAATAATAATATATATTTATAAATTAAAATGAAAATTACCATAATTCATAAAATTAAATATTATTTAATGAAAAAATTGAAATTAAAAAAAAATCGATGAGCATGAGATTGTTACTTCACCAGCCATCGTGTACAGTGGTGCAATTCATCTCGGTTTTAATTTATTTCGACTCCTGAATTCGAACCTGGTGTTCGTTTTCTGATTTGGTGTCATTTATACCGTATTTGAATTAAACACATAGAGTAGCCTTCAAAAAATATGGGTAAAATTATATGTTCTTCCTTGTATTTTTTACGTTCTTATTTGATTGTTTCATCTCAACTTTGAATGCTTGTATTTCATTCATTTCTCCATGATTCTCGGTATATAATATATGGATTTAAAAAGCTTGTAATGTCTAACTTATGCAGAAAGGAAAATCAAAGAAGGTGGTGCACTATACTGTTGGATATAAGTCTCGAAACTCGGTATGTTGACATGATCAAGAACATAAGTCACTAGATCTTCAAAAAATCGTAACAAATTATGTGGAGATTGAAGGATTTTGAAAATTTTACCGAATACTGCTGACATGTGCAGAAAGTTCCAGAAAAGCATTTCAAGGCAAGATCCATCTCTAAGTTGGTTTTTCATTTTTCAAAGATTTATGCACAATTTCACAAAGAAACATGTAAAATTATATTAAATTTAACCTGGTTTTGATGTACCATGTTTACGCAGCGAATTAAGCAATCAAGGCAAGCCAAATTCGAATTACCGTAAAAAATAAGTTGATTTCCACACATTGACTAGCTAAAATGTAACAGTCCTTAGCCCAATCTCTCTCAAGTGTGCTACGAATGTCAATATGCAGAGACTGCGATTTTAGTGATTTTCTCTGTTGGAAAACTGCCCATTTCCTCATGAGATAATAGAGGTAGGTAACTATCTTTTAGGTAGTAAATAATCCTTTTAAACATTTTTTTCTTTTCATTTCAGTCCCATAACTATAAAATGTTGCAATTAAATCCTTCAATTCATATATATATATATATATATATATATGTAACCATAATGACGGGACCAAAGGACTAATTCCAACAATTCGCATTGAACAATAGCTAGATGGAAGTCTAGAGCTTGCATTGCTTCTACAACTTGGAGAGGTCAAGCTTTACTAAAGGAGTATAAGGACAAATTAATGATGGCGAGCAAAAGGCTTGTTGTTAAGAGTTCATATTTCAAAAAGAAGTTAGTAACTAAGTATAACCAAAATGATAAAGAAGAAAGGCTTCTATTCAATGATTTTACAAATGATTCGCATGATAATATTGCTCTTGAGATCTTAAGAACAGAAGAACCTGCAAGTAAAGAAGTTGAACAGAACGTAAAAGAGAGACACACGAAAGGATGCCACTATTCGAGTGGCGATACAATAGTAAGTCCGGACTATACCGCCGTCCACCCATTTAGATGCCAATGGAATACTCGTATGGTACATACACACTTCAGAGATTCTAGGCAATCTTTTAAGTGAAAAAATACATACAGAAGTTCATATTCAGGGTAAAGATGTCTGATACGCTGCTTTCAAACAGCAGCGTAAAATGTGGCCCTTGCATGTTACCAAACGAGCTCCTGAATCGTAGGGGTTCACTTAAGTTCAAAGGTGAGATCAGTTTAGGCATCCTAATTAGAACTCGTACTTTCAAAAAAAAAATCAACATGCATGTTAAAAAATGGCAGGGCTGTAGTCATCCAGAAACATGTATCCACATGCAAATAAGAGAGAGATTGTTATACCAAATCAAAACAGCAATACATATAGTGACTTCGTACGATTTTTGACCACAGCCAATTGCTGAAAGTATTTATTTTATTAAGAGGCACAACGGCTCAAGCTTGAGACCAGTGCCTAAATAATAGGTACTTCTCAGTTTACATAACTATCCAATACCGAGCAAGTGGAGAATGCATTGAAAAAAATGCCAGGTATTGTAGCAAACTTTCCAATTATAACAGCCTGCATTAGACCATCTGTCACAATAACTACAACTTACAACAACCAAGAAGAAGGTTACCATGCTCCAATCACACAGAATTATCAGCAATCCTTACAGATGCATGGTTTAATTGGCTAATACCAGTTGAGCACAGAGAAACAAAAGTAAATACTTCAGTCAGGGAGTGCAGTTCCACGCTCAAGATTGTTCTTGATCTCCAAAGTGTACTTCCCAAAGGCTCTTTCAATCTTCTTGTTGAAATGCTCATTACGGTCATTGATTGAATCAATGTCCTTTTCTTCATGAAACCTCCTCCTTCGGCTAAATGATTTGCGTTTCTCCTCCCGGTCCTTGAGTTCTTTTACCATCCTGTCAATCTTCTCCTCAGAGGTTTTTGGTGCCTGCATGATTCAGGCAGAAATATGTTACTTGATGGCCCAGAATTTACAACTAATCAGAGTCAGCAATTTCACAAAGCAGTACCTTCCCGTACTGAAGGCTTGAGGCTTCACGATAAAAATCCGGATCAGCTTCTTTCATCTTCTTATAGTCCTCCAAGTCAACCTCAACATTCTTAGTTCTCTTTTTATATGCATTGTAGAGTGTCTTCTGATTGAAAACTGTTGCCAATAAACATCAAAGCCATTGAAAACTGCTGCCAATAAGAATCAAAGCCATAATCTATGCAGAAAATAGTTGATCATATGCAGCTCCAATGAAGCCATTAAAAAGCACAGCAAGCTCTAGTTCACATATAAGCTGTAGTTTACTGAATCAGGTGGCCCTACCATTTGATATATGTCCATATGGTTACAAAAGGCGTTAATAAGACGCACCATTGTGCATAAGTATATGCATGATCCAGAAATTGAATGTTTAATCAAAGAGACACATAAAATCGAAGTACAAGAAGAGATATGGAAGTACCATCCCAACCAAAAGGAGCTGGATCCTTTTCCCATTTCTTATACTTTGCTTCAGCTGCCTCTTGTGTATCCAGCATATATGCTTTTGTCATATCCAATCCATTTGCATCCAGAAGTTTACCTATCTTTTTCTTCCTGTCCTCGAACCATTTTTGCTTGGATATACCCCTTGATTCTGCTGGTGGTTCCATTTTTTTCTTTTCAGCAACCATTGCTATCTGGTTGGCTTTTCGTGCCTGATTCTGCTTGTAGCCATAAACCATCATTGCTTGGAAAAATATGTAAATTCAAATTGGAAAACCAGATTACAACACTCGAAAAGGAGCAAAGGAAGAATTGTAAACATAAAAGTCTAAATTACCATCTTAAGCCTCAACTCAAACAATTTCTTCTGCCTGCCTGTGAGTTTTGTAACATCTACTTCCTCCTTTTCCTGGACAGATTCATTGTCATCATCTTCAGAACTTTCTTCAAAACTTGGTCCACCACCATGCTGCTCCTCAGCTTCATCAAGACCATGCACAATGGTCTGATTACTGCCATTTTTACCTTGTACATCATCTAGCAAAAAGTAGATAGGCTTCAGTAAGGATTATAACAGTTGCATAGAAACCATATCACGGCACTCTTGTAATAGAGTACAAGAAGTTCAAAAGTAATATCTTGCAAAGATTTAAGAGCACAACTTTCTCCAAATAGCCCTAACCAAGAAAGAGTATATTTTTCCCGTGTACTCTCCAGCCTGAGGCAACTATCAAGCATAACCTAGCTCACTAGCCAAGATATAAGATTGGAATCTCCAAAAGTATCATGCCTGATAGACAATATGTCAAGCAATACCGACAATTCAACCATATCAGTCAAGATTGCCAGATAATCCAAGAGGCTAAAGGAAAGAGTCAACCTTATATTACAGTGCAGCACAAGTGTTTTCTTTTCAACCACATACATGGACTACGAAAAGCCACAGTTACTTGGCGCAAGACATAAAGAGAAAAGATATGAGGCACACACCTAACTCACTTCTATCTGTACGTGCCTGAGCTTCGGCAATTTTCCTGAAGCAATACTCAACGCATTCATGGTAAGGATTAGAAGCATTTATACAATCCGGGTGTACTCTCCTTTCTCCAGCCATCTTTTGCAAACTTCAGTTTCCTCTCTTTTTCTTCTTCTTGTACACCACTGCAGTCACCATAAATCACAATCAACACAACAAAACCCATTTCAATTAATTTAACAGAAAAATAATTTAAAAAACACAGCAGCTTCTTATTGTGAAAAGAGTTCATGTTTAGGGATCAATCAACTAGACCAGTTCCTTCAAACACTGGAGAAGTTCTGAACTCGCAGTTATTCCGACAAAAATTCACATCAAAGACATAAACTTTAACAAAAATACTTAATCCCCAATCAAGCAGAGACAAGGCAAATACGAAAAGCTCAAAACAAAAACAAACTGCGGTCTACAACCCTAAACAATCAACGCACTTGTGTTACATAAACCTTAGTAGAAAAATCGGTGGATTCACGTACCTGCTAGAAAAGATTATTGCAACGGCAAGAGAGAAATCAAACGAGAAATAGAGAAAAGCGCGTACTTTTGTGGGATTCAAAAGCGTTTCAAAATCAGTTGAATCCCAAGTTTGCTTTATCCTTAACCAACTAGACGACAACCAACCTTTGTTTTACAGGTTAACCTTTCCCTGTCTCAAACAGTATAATTTTCTTAAAGATGTTATTGGGAGGCTTGGCTTATCTATGAGGCCCAAATCCAGTTCAAAGGCCCACACATTTAAACAATTCACTTCTCAATCCAACTTTCTTTGTATTGAAACTTTTTGCAGAAAGACTAGGCGAGGAGTACTATCATTTAATTAGCTTCCATTCCGTTTTGAGGCAGTCTAGGACAAGTCGTAATGTTCGTAATTTTTTTTATATTTTTAGAAAGAGATTATTTTTGTAATTTAAACTTGTGACTTTATTGTTGGTTTATGCCATTATAATTTTATTTACAATATACAATTATTTCATAAACTTTATCATATACATCTAAACATAAAAAAGATAAATGATGCCTTTACATAATTTATCATTAAACTACAACCAATCGTCTTGTACATGTTTTGTATATTGCAAATAAAATTATAATGAAATTATAACTATAAGATTCATATTACATTTACGTATTATTCTTAAATGTTCCCAGTTATTGTTCTATTAAGATTGGACAATAATAGAACGTAAAAAGACTAGCATATGTTGTGTTTATCCTTACGAAGGAAGTAGTCGATCTTATAGGTTAAAGTATAGAAATATTTAAACAAACATATGGTGCTTGTTAGAGAACAAGTTCACTGAACGAACTCGATATGAGAAATCCATTTGGAACATTACTTTATGTCTATGGAATTCTCATTGTGATGATTGTATATGTGATCCTTTGACTTGAGGTTATCAAAGTTATCTTGTATAGAAATTTCTATATTTTGATACTACTTATGATCTATTTAATCATAAATTGTTTAATCGGTAGTCCTTTGATGTATCATAAATTATATGAAGGTAGTTGAGTGATCAAGATAAGATTCATCATCTTAAAGTAATTAGGGAGAATGATTCGTTGTTCTCGATTAATATTGATTCAGAAAAATCCTTAGTCAAAGTGGAATGACATTTTGTAAATAATTTACAAATGTCATTAATTGAATATTTAGCTAATGGCAAAGAACTAATATGATTAGACTCAAAATAGAGTAAACATTAGTTCTATGCTCTATGTTTAATCAGAACATTATATGATGAAAGTATTAAATTATACGGAAAAATTATGCACAGAAAGGTTAGTCATAACCACTTTGACATTCCTAAATATTTAGGTGGTCATGATGCTTTACTAGACGTCAATCTTGATCTATGATTATAAATTGTTTAATTAGAAAATTAAAGATAAATTAAAAGGAGTTTTAATATATCTAATTCTAATTATGAATTAGAATTAGAATTTATAATCATTGTCAACATATTTGAAAACCTAATGAATCTCACATATAGAATGGGTTAAAGAGAGCAAAGTTAATTTAATCAAATCGAACTTGATTGTAAAGTTCGAGAAACTTTATGATTAAATATGAGATATTTAATAAATAAGGATCAATATGAGATATTGAATCTTACATGGACATGATTGGTATTTAATTAGAATTTAATTTCAATTAAATTACTAAAACGTTCAATGTTTATTATAAATAGACTTAAGCTCTATGGAACTAATACTTCATGCTTAACCCTCTCTGTAAGAGTTACAGAGTTCTCTCAACTCATTCTGTGGATATAGTTAGAGGCCGAACATTTGTGCGGCTACGGTGATTGAAACAGATCGGTTTCGGGAACAGTTAGAGAAATACGACAAAATAAGGATCAAGCTTAAAAATAAGATACGAATTAAGTTTCCGCTTTATTACAATTTGTATTAATTATTTTATAAAATTAAAGCCATCTTAGTTTTTAAGAAATCAAAGATTGCGAAAAAGTTTTGTAATTATTCCGTTATGGTTGAGATCGGATCCCGACTTAGTTTTCTAACATTTATAATCACAAGGAACAACTTTACTAGTTTCTTAGATTAATACATTGAAAATTGTTGTTATTAAATATTCACAAATTAAGTCCTAATTATTAAAACTTAATAATACACATTTATACTATAGATAAGTCTCTGTAAAAAATTATCAATTATAATGTTATTATTAAATTTCATTAAATAAATATTAACATTAAGAATTAATTAATAAATATTCGAATGTTGAAATTTTATTTAAATTTTTATAAAAATCTTAAATTTGAATCTATCACTTTACGTTTTAGATTTAGTTGAATCCGATTCTTAACTTGATTACCGCAAACAGCGATAAGGAAGAAAAAACAATTGACATAATACAGGATTCGACCAAAAGCTTTTATGTGCATGAGACTGCAAAACACAGAAGCAAAGCCAAAAGGGAAAGGTACAAATCAACTCTGGTTTACAACAAATGAAACAACATAATTCTCCAGGATCACAGTAACTTAGCTTTAACTACATTTGCATCATACAACTTGCTAACAACTACTAACACATGCAAACGTAATGCTTAGTGTCATCATCTCATGCAAGTACTAGTTATAGCAATGCGTAACGAGATATCAATTAGTTATTGGTTTTTGCCATCTCGGTCAGTTGCATTATAACACATCATCTCCCAGGGGTTTGAACTGAATCTTATCGACCTTTGAATTGATGGACAAAAGAGCTTCACTCAATTGAGAAGATTCTAGCTCAAGTTCATTCAATCTACCAGTTGCTTGAGCAATTCTCGTCTTGGTATCAGCAACTGCCTTTTCTTTCTCTTCCAAATCCTTTGTCATAGATTCTAGTTCTCTCTTTGTTGACTCCATAGCCTGAATACAGTTGATTCTTGCTGCCTCAGTGGTTTGATGCTGGTTATTGAGCTCCATGGCTTCTGTAAGTTGATTGAGTATGCCGCGAAGCCAACTCACATCAATTCCTGCAGACTCTACATCTTTAAGAACAGCCAACATTTCCTTAATTTTGGACTTTGTCAACTGCTTGAAAGGAGTGGACTGCAGTTCCTGAACCACAGAGCAGAGACATTCTAAATAATAAGCACGAAGTGAAGTTGACTCCAACCGGCAATTGGCTGCTATGTCTCCATATTTTTCAAAAATCAACCCCAGAATAGAGGCCACATTTGCTCTCACATGATATTTTCCTACTGAGACACAGGAATCAGAAATAACAGATCGAATCTCATCCCCGTCGCTGTCTTCTGAAGCACGAGAAATGCCTGAAAAGGAGAAGTCCATGGACTTAATAATTGAACCAGCAGTAACTTCTTCCACATTCTCTGCAACTGGAGAAGAAGGTTCTTTAGGTGATATATGGTCTCCTTCCTGCTCAATTGGTGGACCTATAGCAAAGCAACTCAAACTAATCTTGGTAGGAGTTTTGGGTCCATCAGGCTTCCAGAAAGGGAAAGATAAACAGAAAACAAGAGGTAAGTAAACGACCTGCATAAAAATAAAAGACTTTTGACAAATGCGACAGCAAGAGAGCTACCGTAATATGCCCTGATACAGGCATTATTTCAGAAGATTGAACTTGCCCTTGGTCAAAGGAATGATTCCTGGAGTGACTTTCCTCAGAAGGATGCAGAGAGGAGGAGAAAGATTGGCTGTTCTCTGATCCCACCTTCTTTTCCAGAGAATAAGGTGAACGAGGTGATGCAGCTCCATTTGGATATGGTGATTGGATATTACTAGCCACTTCTGCAGACTTTGGCTGGGTCTCGGATCGCTTCTGCTTTCTTCCAAAACTGTCAAGTTTGAGGAAGCCTGCAATTAAAGTAAATCAATGAGCAACTGCCATCAAAAAGTTGGCTAAAATCAGGATTTATACTAGGGAGATGAGGATCGCCAAACCCTATAGGTTTTTACTATTTCTAAACATTATGCTTATGGTAAACTTGATTTAAACAACATAATTGTTCTCTCTCTATCTCACACACACAAATGGAGAAATCCAAGGACATACGTATTGAGAGATAACTTTACAGAACACAAAATATGCTGCCTCAAACCCTGCTTACTGCCTCAAACCCCGTTTACTGCTAAAACACACGGGCTATAGTAGAGACAAAAGAATACAATGGTATACATTCTTTCACTAAACACAAGAAAGTTCAATCGCGGCTTTCCTAAAACCTTGATTTTGATGATTCACAACAGAATGTACAAATTTCAGTACCTATACCAAAACTTCAATTTTCCATTGAGTGACAAGAATGGCATCCTTTCTGCTTAAGGAGAGGCCGCTGATCCTCTTTGCCACTCCTATACAGTCCTTTTAAGTGTGACGGTTGTTTCAATTATGATGTGCTTATGCAATTTCTACAATCACTTCACTGCATTCTCCACTTCTCCGTTCAGCCTAGGACTCTCAACCCCAACTGAACACTGTTTTTTAATCTTTTCAAAGAATTCTCTCCAGATAGTCCAGTAAAAGGATGTTATTTTGAGAAGGGGAAAGAACCTGATTTTCTTCCAATCCCCTGACGATCTGCTTCGGCATTTTTATAATCACAATATTTGTTACACTCATGGAAGGGGTTAGATGCTTTAGGGCAAGATTTGGCTGTCCTTCTTCCTCCATCCATGCTTTTGGTACCATCTTTCGTAACGTAGCGCTTATCTAGATAACGAAAATGAAGAAATCAAAAGAAGATATTACACCTTGGTTTAGGAGGTATTACAAAACCCCACTACTCAAACATTTATTAGTCCAGTAAGGAGCAATAAACCCTGTCTCTCCATAATATACATTTCATGGTGTTTGAGGCATGAGGATAAAGATAGATGTGACATACAAGTTCAGAAAAAAAAAAAAAAAAAGGAAGCAATAAACCCCATGCTTAGAAGCTAAAGCTGATTGATGTTAAGACAAACGACTGCTTTGGTAAAACTGGAAAAGTCATAATCAGATTCCAATCCAACTCTTAATCAGATCCCAGTCTAACTGACCAAGCTAAGTATGAAAGTGAAAAGATAACCATCTCTCAGCTAAATCTCCTTCAAAGCTTGCTTTCTGCAGTTCGAGAAAAGATTCTAAAGCAAAGCCTAGCTAGAATACAGGCACCTATAAATGGATTCATGACAATCAAGACAGAGAACTATAAAAGCATGAAGAACTTGCGGGCTTTGATTGGGTAAAAAAATTGTTAAAATTCTAAACCCCTCTCATCATAGAATAAAACACAAACGCAGAATCTTCCAAGATCGTCATAGGAGTAGGTACCTGACTTTTTCTTTTCTTTCCGTCCATGGCCTTGTGCTATTTGCTCCAGGCAAGCCACCCCGCATTCATGGTAAGGGTTGGCAGCATTTACGCAATCTGGATGTACCCTTCCATTGTAAGCCATCTCTCTATCAGCTTCTAGCACTGAAACCAAAGCAATATGATCAGTTCACATAACAGATAAAAAAGAGAGAGAAAACAACATTGGCTATCTTAATTCTTCCACTATTTTGAGGTTGGTTAAAACAACTTTGGCTATCTTGATTCTTCCACTATTTTGAGGTTGGTTTTCCAAATCTTAACAGAATTGGCACCTATTTCCAAATTGAAATTCCTGAGTTAAAATTGGATGAGGACTATTCCCAAATTACCAAAAAACAATCAAAATATTAAAGCGACACTTTAAAGAATCTTTTTGCCTCCATTATCATAAGGACCCTGAAAATTTCACAGATAGCAAGACTAATAAACAATAGTCGATCACCCTGAAAGCATCAAAGAGAGAAAGATGTCCAAAAGACATTTTCTCAGAAACAACTAAGAAACCCGATACGCACCCAAGAATTTGGATCCTTTCCCAAAAGCCGAGCTCAGTTGAAGTTAGAAACAACCAAACCGCGTTCAGGACTTGTCAATAAACGATAATTATCTTTAAAACACAAGATCTCAAAACTTAATTTCTCTTGCTTTTCCACGTTTCAGGGAAAAATCAAATCAGAAGTCGGAGAAGAGATGACTAATCCTACAAAAAAGAGTAATTGCAAGCTGCTCATTTATCAGGCATCATTGAATGAATTTTTTTCAACCCAAAAATAAAGGTAACCTTTTTACAATAACTTTCTCCGGTTTTCCTACCTTTCTTAACCTCTTTATTAATCATTCCAAGCAACCAAAGAAGGAAGGCCACAAAAATAAAACAAATGATAAAAAATGCCAGATTCTAGAAAATTCTGATTGCTAAGAACTGTACTTACAGGCAAGCAAATGCATGCAAAAACTTGAAAAACAGATATCAAAAGAGAAAGGAAAGGAAACCCACAACCACAAGTGGATATCAGGACTTGGAGAAAGAGAAACTAAGAAAGTTAATCAGAGAAATAACACTGGCTCCTGCTGTATGTATTTGACTATTCTCTTCTATGCACACCTTCTTTTAGTATTTAATGTCACCATCTTTGAAAAAAGAAAGCTGTTATCTCTTCAGTTTGTCCACATGTTTGACCAGCGCGCACAGAGGAAACCAGTGAGAACGAGTTTACATGGGGGTAACTGATATAGAATTCACCTAACCCACTTGCAGAGCAACAACAGCACATTACACGTGCTTTTGGTTGAAATTGTGAGGTGAGCTGCACCTCCTTTTAATGCTGTTTGTGGTTTCTAGTTGGCCTCTTTTTATTGTTCTTTTGACAAGTTTGGTGTAGTTGTGCTCTGTGGTTGCGCCATTTGTCGTTTCCTCATGAGTTTTTTGATATGGAGTCTACGCTGTATGCAAACTGGAATTATATGAGGAGAGCAGGTACTGGTTGATTTGATTTGATTTGATTTGATGAGAGTGGTGTCATCCCTATAAAATTGGATGGCTGTCGTGGTAGTTGACCATTAAATGTCCAAGTATCGTGAGAAAATTTTTCTATTAACTCAAATTAAGATTATGAGAAAAATATTATAATATAAAAATTATTAATTCATAAAGGTTGGACTTTGTGTTATTTTAGATGAATTATTCACAGTAATTTAGATTATTATATCAGCAATTAGTGTTTAAGCATATGATCAAATAAGATACTGGCATCCTAAGGCAGGCCTTCTCTATTAAATATGTTCAATGCATTTAGAAGCTTCCCATTGGGTCAAATACCCGTTTGATACTCCAATATCCATTGACATAGCAGCTTCTAGATAACCGTACGTAATTCCATATTTTTTTAATTTGAAGAATCGATTTTTCAAAGTTGACAAAACTAAATCTGGAGAATTCACGAACAATTTATGACTATAATCACTTGGTAATGATGCAATATGAAGAGTAGTCATTAAACAACGGCCGTATACTTCTTGTTTGTCTTCCCTTAAATTGAATGATTAAAATAAAACAAGAAGACATGAACAATGACAAGTGTAAGAACAGTGGAAAAGGTTGTTTATGTTGTTATCTTAGTGTTAGAGTTAACGAAAGAGCTTAAAAACTTGGCAAAGAAATGTCCTATTGCTACATTATTGAAAGGTTAATTATATATTATCAGTACGTACCTATCTTAATTGTAAAATAGATTATACCCTTTTGCTGACTTCTTTGTTTGTATCTATGTAGCCGTCCTCCTTTCTCTTCCAAATAAGAACAACAAAAGGAAGTGTTTCCAATTTGAGGGAAGATTAAAGATTAGATTGATTAGTGCAAGACGTTTCCATTAACCACACATTAGTGGATTTTGTTTGATAATTTAAAAATGGAATTAGATCAGAAAGTCATAGCAGTAGTAGCATACATTATTTGACACTCTAAGCAAATCGTGTCTTCTTGCTGTTAATCGTGGACTTCTACATATACTCACGATGAAGAAAGCCATTTCACAACTTTTGAAAAGAAAAATGTCGTCCAAATTTGATCCCACAAGCTATATGATTTTAAGATTTTTGACCGAAACCAGTCATCATCCTCTATTGCAAAGTTAGTGTGGGGTAAATTAGTCAAAGATAGAACTATTAGAAAAAGGATATTAACGTTAGATCTAACTTCAATAACATGTGAAGCCATAGAATTTTAACTCTTTCGAGCTTTGAATCAAACCTCATTAGCTTTGATGCTTATTTACAAAAACTTGAAAGGGCCTGATGGAGGCTTATAATTATAACGTTGTAACTAACGGGAGAGATTGGAAAGTCTAGCCTAACTCCT
>JANQBM010000222.1:42440315-42468783 GCA_025594535.1 Erythroxylum domingense
TTCTTAATTTCATGTGACTAAATTTTCAGTGCCATTGGACAGTCATTGCACTACCGATAAATCCCTATGCTGTCACTCGACAATTTTTCGGGTCCGGAAACAGTTCCGAAAAATTCCTAGAAAATTTCTATAATTCTCTAAAAATCACAAAACCCTAATCATCCTCTCCAAATTCCAATTTTTCACTCACAAAACATATTTGCAAAATTCCCCATTTATTCACACTTATACCGGAAAATTTGTCATGAATGCATGTACAATAAATTTTTATGTGCACATATCACTGTTCACGAATGCATGAGCATGATATGTGTTTTCCTAATTTCTCTAATTTACTTCACTTGGACTCGTTTCTCTGGTCCGACCCGTTTTATGGAAACGAAATGTTACAGTTCTACTTTATTTTCTTTTTTCACTTCTAGACAAATGCCTTTTTGGCAACATCATACAAACCAATTATAATATAATTGGATTAGAAAAAGAATAAAAATCCTTGTATAAAACTGGAAGAACTATACAAGCACATCGCAACACTAATAACTCGATAATAAATTACAAAAATATATCAATGGTATTATATTTGTGACAGAGAAAAAAATAAAGAACAAAATTCAATATCCTATATTAAAAATTAAAAACAAAAAACAAACTTTTATGATAAAAACAACCATATTCAAAATCTAATTTCAATTTCTCAAGTAATTTAAAAACATAAAAAACTAACGGTGATTTACTTTTTACCAAAAAGAATAGATATTGAAATTACAGTTGATCTAATCATGATGATGATAATGATTCACAGAAAAAGAGAAATCAATTTTCTTTTTGACAATAGATATATGTGGAGAAGTAATAATCTTATAATAAATACATATTTTAAAATAAATATGATAAGTCAGAATATAATGGAATTACATTATATCTATTGTAAAAAGAGAATTGTTTTTTCCAAACAAAAATAAAAGTTTTCAATGTAACTGTATTATAATAAATCAAATATTAAATGAATTTAAAAATTAATTGAGTAAATAAATTTACTTTAATTTTTATATCATTTTATTAATAATATTTTCTTAATAATTTTATTTTAATTTTTATATCATTTTATTAATAATATTAATAATATTTTCTTATATTTTATTGAAACTAATAATTAAATATATAATATAATATAATTTTAAATCTCAGGTAATGATAATTGCTGGATTAAGAAACTAGAGTTTTATCTTAAAAAATTCATTGCATCTATTATTTTTGTTATGGACAAAGTTATATCACCCATTAAATAAGCATTCGTGAAAAGGTTAAACATGATTTAGTGAATTGATTGTTAAGTATTATTGTATTTTTTGCATTATCCTAGCACCAGAGTAACTTTTTTTATCATTAAAGTTACGTTACCCACTTTGATTTTTTTATCTACAAATAATTTCCTTCCTAAAATAGAGTTACAGATAAGAATAAAACTCTCTAATTGGTATCGGTCAAGCTTCCTAATTGGTGTAGGACTTGTGCATATTTTCTTATACAAAATTTTGGTTTTCATTTTTTTAATAAAAAATTATAAATCAATAAGTAATAAAATTATTCCTATCTTATTTATTAAAATTAGGTCTATGTTAAATTTTAAAAGGATATGAATGTAGAACTTTTTATAATAACTATTTTGTGTCAATCATATGATAATTTATTCATTATAAAACACAATTAATAAGAGGTTAGTATTTATAATTAATCTTGACTTAAATAGTTTTTTTTCAAAACTTTGATTTTTTGTGTTCAAATAATTTCCTAATATAGAACTAAGAATAAGAATAAAGCTCCCTAATTTATATCGTCTAAGTTAAAATAACGCTCCCTAATAATAATTATGATTAATTACTATGATTAAATAATTAAAACCTAAAAAAAAGAAAAAATAGTCAATGACATTAAATAGAAATAAGAGAAACTATCCTAGTACTCAGTAGGTTGAAAATACAAAGAAAAATCAGAAAATTTATCCTTAAATTATTAATCAGAAGTTAAACCATGAAAAACTTTTTTTGCCAATTATTGAGTTAGGCTCTTAAATTCATACAATGATAAAAAAAATACAGAAGCCAGAGAGTAAGAACTACAACCAAATGCTTGAAGAAATGCTTGAAAGAAATTTATAAATAGAGTAACATAAGAAGGTAACGTTAAAATTCGTCAAAAGAATAAAAAAGCTAACGTTAAATTGGAAGTAAAAGCAGCACTCTCATTGAAACTTGAAATAAATTAAATGTTAAGAGCCTCTTCCATTGATAGTCATTAATATTGACTAATTTTGCTCTTAATTTTAACCATAACTCTCGACTTGACATTGAGTTCAAGTTCTGCAAGACCCTTTATTGGCGTCCCTCAATCACTTGCCACATTTCCTATTTCTTTGCACAACTGCTAAGACGTACTATATATGTTTCCCGAGGTAGCTCCTCAAATGAGAGTGGGTCTTCTTTTACTCTTTATGATGATTAGCCTTGGACAGGTGTAGCACCCTACTTTTATAGGACACGTACTTAACATTCTGAGTGATATCTAAGTATGTATCTTGCAAGGGTGACATGCTAGCACAGTCTGTCAGTAAAATCTCGTTACAAATATTTTTTTTCACACACATATGCGGAAATCAATAATCAAGTTAGGCCCATTCTTTTCTTTAATAACATCAAAAACGCATTTATTATTATTACACTCAAGATCATTCTCATTTACAAACCTTTCCACTATAGAAAGTTATTATAAAACAGAAATATTCAAATATACATGCTACAATAATTACGAAAGACTCAATTTGATACAAAAATAAGAAAATACTAATGCAGACGCGAATTGATCTCGATCTTTATCTCTTACTTGAATGCAGTGGCTATACTCTCGTTAGCCTAACGGGGTAACTCTTCTGAGCCTGAAAAATATTGCAAATTTTGGGTGAGTTTTGCGAACTAAATGAATGACCATCCTCGATGGCTCATTCAATCACATAACACATACAGTTCACATAATTTACATCACTTCATTTAACGTATAGGATCACATTTAGAGCAGTCAAATTAATCATTTCAATCATTTAAAATACATATATTACTTATAATGCAATGCACATGAGACTTACTTTCATTTATTACTTTGTTGTTATCGAGTGTCTAATTACTAGCTCATATCCCTTAGTGGATATTGAGCTGTATCAGATAATGTCCCATATCCCTTAGTGGATACAGGGTACATTCACAACTGAGCCCGAGGCTCTTTTCACTTTCTGAGCTTTAAGCATTTTTCTGGTGGCGGCTCCGGTCATAACTGCCTTTATCTTTCATGCATTCATAAAATGGAATGCATCACATTCTCATATATTCAATCAATCATATGATTTTGGATTTACAATCACTTTCATATTCATCATCGGACTGTGGTCTGACGTTCAACAAAAATATTAAGAAACACTTTTTCAATCACATAGATATTCACATGTTTCTTCGGAACTAGGTCCGACATTTAACAATCAAATTAGATATCACATATTTCATCAAATTCACATCGCATAATAATCATAATCGTAGTCATTCAATGTAGAAATTAAAAATCAGAACAAACAATAAAATGAGACCATCTAGGTCAACTCACAGAACGCTTCAGATTAGCATTAGCTTCCATGATCCAGAAACGTCTGGATGTGGACATTTGTCCTGCACATCAACATTATGCAATACACACATTGCACACACATTACAACTTTGCACAATTATAAGTATTCATTTATGCATAAATGTGTACATGAACTATGTACAATGCATGCTCAATGACAATCTTGGGTATATTATCAAATTTCACATTATATCCACATTCTCATTTTTAGCATTATTTGCTTTCATAATATTTGATCCTCATTCACTTTTACTAAATACTCATTACTCATCTCCTTTGAATCACAATTACAATCATAAAAAAATCTTTCACTTCCATTATACTCATGTCTTTGGTGCTTTAATACCAACAATTCATTCACTAATGTTATTCTAACATTATATAATCACACAATATCCAAACTCTCATTCTTTCTTAGAAATTTTCCAAAATTCCAGACCTTTGGGTCTATTTTTCTTGTTCATTCTGACAAAGAAAATGAAGTAATTTGGCAACACTTTCTTCTATAAAATTTTTTACCATTATCTTAAATTTCTAATGACACCAAGATCATTCAATTTAGCTCAGTATTTCAAAAGTTATGCTTAAAATACTACAGACTGAGCACATTTGAAACTTTGGCTTGTACATGATCATGCTGTCACATTGTACAACTCATATCTCTTAATTCCCATATTCAAAAATTATGAACTTTATACCAGTTGAAAGATAAGAGAATAAAATACAACTTTTGTGAAGAAACCATTGTCTAATTCGGCATCTATCAATATATTTTATTCAATATAAACTAGACATTATTTCTGTCTCGGTTAATGCTACAGCCTCAGTCAGAACTCAATTTCAAGACAGATTTTAAAATTCTTAAAGACAGAATTAAAATTCTATTTCTTCAGACAAATTGTATCCCTATGTCTCTAGTTTACTCCAAATTAAAAATCATCCCAATTGGATAACTACAGATCAAGATAGCATCAAAATACCGAATCATGTTTAAGTTGTGCAGGAAAGTTGGTCGCGGCGAAGCTTGGAGTTGGCCACGGCAAACTTGTCCCGAAAGGAAAATTCCTCATGAAATCCTGCAAGTTGGTTGCGACGAACTTTTACAGAAGCACAATCAGTGAACAAGTTACCGGTATATCTTCCAGATTTTACAACATCCAACCTCTTGCACCTAACACATCTTGTACAAAGATTACCCTTTATACTTCATTTACTCTTCATTCTCAACTCCATTTCAACTCAATATCATCCATAAACAAATTGTAGTCCATGATTGATCATGAACACTAATAACATAACATACACACATATACACATTCATCATCAGCTTCCTACACATATTCAACTTCATTTTCACTTTCATTTCACTTCTAAGTATCATCAAACATGCTTCATTCTTCAAAGCCATGAAGAGTAATAGGTTACTTATTTGATTAACTTCAAGCTCTTCAAAAATTTCCAATAAACCCTAGCTTTCCTTCATGCTCACGATCATCAAATTTTTTTTAGGGTGGGTTAGGTTAGGTTTTAGAGACAAGATGAAGAAGACCACAAGAGAGTAGCAAGTGAAAAGAGGTAGCTAAGTTCAACCTGAATGGGGTGAGAAGTGAGTATCGTTGATGGAGAAAAAAGAATGAAGTAGATGAAGAACAAAGGTGGAGAGAAGCTAACAAATTAGCAAGTGATCTTTCACTTGGTCTTTCACTTAATAAAACCATGGGTTAGCAAATGGTGTGGTAACTTTTTGCCACTTGTCGTGTAAAGAATCAATCCACAAGTCTTCTAATTAAGCTACCTATTATCACTTAATTACTTAGTCCATTTCACTCCAATTGTCTCCAAATTTCAATGATATATGTCATTAAATTCAAATGACATTTCTAAAAATTTCTACTGCCATCTGACACTTATTTCTGCTACAATCTATCAATTGTATTGCCACTTGACATTTTTTTCCTAATCTAAAAAAAATTACCCAAAATTTCAGAAAATTTTCCTAAATTTCACAAAAAATTCTAAATCACTAATTTAATACACCGAATAAATTTTCAGAACACAAAATCCATGATTAGCATAATAATCACATTTATAGATCAATCATACCCGGAATATGTCAATGAATGCATGTACAATTATTTTATGCAAAAATTCAAAGTCACGTGCGTGTATGCTAACATTATACATGAGCATGAGATGCATTTTTCTTAATCTCTCGTTGATCTCACATGTACCATATTTTAAGGTTCTAACCTTTAGTATGGAAACGAGATCTTACAAAAGGTATCTTTTTTATTCTTGTCCAGATATCCTTCTTGCCCTTGCCTATGCCGAGCTTGAGAAATATTAAAGTAAAAGACAAATAAAGAGGCTTAATGACACCACCATAAGTATCATCCTCTTAGAGAATCTTCCTTTGTCCTTGAATTTCTTAGTTTTCCCTCTAAATTCTCTCTCTCTAAGTTATTTTCTCATTTTTCTCTTTCCCTATTTCCCTTAGTTATTGTATGGTGTTTTATACCATCTTTCATGGTGATCACTACTTCCATGTTTGTAGTTACCTCTCAATTTCATTATTTTTCTTCATTTCTCCCTCTTACATTTCTACTTTTATCTCCTTTTCACTACCTAATGTCTATTACTAGATGTTATATATATTTCAATATTTTATTTTTCGTTTATTTAATGCTTGACTTTTCAATGACAAATTTTTCTGGAGGAAGTTGGGGAAGGCTCTAGATATGTTAGGACAAAGATCCTTTTTTTTTTAAAGGGAAGCAAACGAAAAACGTTACACGCTAAGTCTGAGGAAATAAATTCCCGATAGATCCTGTAAAAGGATCAAGTAGCACCCAATGGGTGTTGTGTTGAAATGATGGACACCGATGTCAAAATTCCCGGCATATTTGGCTAATCAGTCAACGCATTTGTTGCTCTCTCGGTAGATGTGCCGATGAGCAACAGTCCAGTTTCTAGTGAACAACTCATGGATACCCCAGACGATTGGGTTGGGCATCTTGGAACAGCTGTCTGCAGATGACAAAAGATCGAACACTGCCTTGCAATCGACCTCGAGCTCGATTCGGCGAAATCCTAGATTCCATGCCAGTGTGAGCCCAGCGAACACCCTCCACAGTTCTGCATTCAGTGGAGAGCACCATCTAATATGATGTGAGAATCCTCCTCGCCAGTGGCCTGCACTATCTCGAAGAACTCCGCCTGCAGTGGCATTTAAAGAAGACTGTTGACAAGCACTATCAGTGTTAAGCTTGATCCAACCAGGGGGCGGTGATTGCCAGCTGATGAATTGCTCATGCTGAGGTCGGTAACAATGAGAAACTACTGGTTGAAGGCACCTGGTTGAGTCCCGTAGGATACCTGCATAAGACAAAATAGGAGAAATAGGTGATGAAGGCCAAGTAAAGAGGGTATCAAAAATGGATTTATTCCTCCATTGCCAGAGAAACCAACAGGAAATGCCAAAAAGAAGTGACCAAGCATGACCAAAGACTGGACGGAGGCAATTGAGATTATGAAAAAGCCAGTCCTGATTCAACTGGTTGAAAAAGTCAGCCAAGACTAGAGAAGGAGGGAAGGTAGTCCACACTTATCTGGCTCGGGCATAGTCACGCACTGCATGCATCGAGATTTCCTCAAGGCCACAGTGATAGCAATCTTCGGTAGTAGTGCAGTGGCGGTGATAGGACAAAGATCCTTCTTTGAACATCCATGACTAGGAGAGTCACTCTATCTCCGCTACGAAACTGGATTGATAAGACAATTGTGATTGGTTGTTTTTGTTTAATTTAACAAACAGAAAGAAGGAATTTAGAGCTCTTGTTCAGGAAATTAGGATGGATAAAATGGTAAATTTGTAGTTCTTTCTTGTCCAAATGACTAATAAAATTTATTAAAAAGTTAATTTATAGTCTTTATATTTTTACATATTTAAATTTAAGTTGATTTTTAGTGTAAATTTAACATTCAAATATTGACAAATCCAATTTCATTAACCTCTCCGAAAGCCCTACCATAAAACCCCTAAGTGTTCTCTTGTGCTAACCGACTACCTTCCTTCTCAGAAACCTTTTCTCACTCGGCTCTTTAATGGCGGCATTTTTCAGAGGAGGTAAATTCAAGGAGTTCCTGAAGAAGTACGGAAAAGTAGCACTGGGCGTCCATTTCTCAGTCTCTGCGGCTTCAATCACAGGCCTTTACATAGCCATCAAGAACAACGTCGATGTTGAATCGTTGCTTGACAAGTGGCATCTCCCTGGAGTGTCCACGAAAGATGCCGCCGGCCCAGTTCCTGAAACCCGGGAACAAGATGATTTGTTTCCATCTGGAGCTGGGTCTGTGATCGAAGAGCGTCAAGATGGCAATACGATATCACTTGAGAAGAAGAGAAACAAGACGGCGGAGCTTGCTGCGTCGACTGGCGGCGCGCTTGCTCTGGCTGTATTGTGTAACAAAGCGCTTTTTCCTATAAGGGTTCCCATTACTGTGGCACTTACGCCTCCGGTTGCCAAGTTTTTAGCTAGGAGGAAAATTATCAACAACAGCAGAGTATGACTTGAAAGATCTGATTTTGCTTTTGTTTTATTTGCTTCTTCACTTCGTGATATAGGTTACTTTGTGTATTGATGGTTGAGCTTTGAATGCCTAACTCGGTGTATGTTTTGGTCTTGATATCATGTTGAAATAATACTCTTCATACATTTTGTTGACAGGGGTTGATTTTAAAATTTCAGTCTTTTTATTGGAGTTGGTTGTACAAGTTTATCAATGATGATCGTGTTATGTGCATTATGAGGTTAAATCGACTAAAAAGGCTCTAGTTCTTTGTATGGAGCATTGGTTTCATGTTATTTGAAAGAAAAACTAATGAGCATAAACACCTAACCTTATCTTGCCCTGCCTGTGTTCGTTGGTATGAAACTTGCATTGTTGTTGACGGGTTTGGTGTTTATTAGTTTGGTGATGTTGTTGGAGTTGATGATGTTTATCCTGATATGTATTGAGGTCAGATGATGTTTTGCGGAATGAGTCTTTTCTTTTGCTTGATAATAGTAAGTTCTGCAACTGGTAAGAAAATGAATCTTTGCTTAATATGCAATGTACATTGAGTGTTTTCAGGGGAGTGCATCACTCTCTTTTTCTTTTTTTTTTGGTCTTAATTCAAAGAAAATCCCTGTTTAAAACCGATCTCTTGGGCCATAGAGAAACGACATAAGAATGTATTACTGGATGCGAATAATTTGCAAAAGAAGAAAAAAAAAAAAGAGTAGAATCTTGATTTGTATCCTATATTTTCTTTAACGATGTATGATGCATTCAGTAGGCACTTGTAAATTGCAAAATCGAGCTGTATTCCTTTTTCTGATTTTGAATTTTTTTGGTCCTGCTAAACCTGTCAACAAAGGCTCGTATTGCCTGCTTAAAGGGTAAAACTGCAGAAAGATTATATACGTTTGTCCCACTTAAAGCACGAGATCGGTGACTTGTCATGATCTGAGCTTGTAATGTAATGTATTAATTATTGGCATTTTATTAATCATTCGGCAATTGAATTCCAGCAGGAAAGTCCCACCCGCAAGTTCCCTTAAACACTTTAGCAGGTCTCTGAAAAACATAATACATGATAACTTGTTCATCGGTGATTTGATTACCAGCTTATTTTGATGGTTAAATATGCGATAAGATTGTAAGGTGATAAAACTTACTGTAAGGTGGTAATCATAATGCAAAACTTTCCTAGGTCGAGACTCCAAAATTGTATTGACTTGGATTGAAGCGACTTGATAGTCACCGCTTCTGTGATTAAATTCCAAAGCTAACAAATGTTTTGTCTGATTGAAACAGTAACACCAGAGAGTGTTTCGAGATAATTGCCAAGGTTTGTGTCAAGACATTTTAACTCTTCCTCTAAAAATCCCTAAAAGGCCATAACCATTGTCTTAATCAAATCATGCCAAATTCCACTGGAGCCAAATATTTCCCGTCTGCTTTCCAATTCAGTTTCTTGGGCAAACGAACCAAAACTACAATGGAGAAACAGTAGGATGCTCCACCCAATGGTCACAATCACTAAGCAACCAATACTTAGTTAAAAGACAGTAGGATGCTCCATCCAATGGTCGCAATCACAAAGCATTCAAGACTTAGTTAAAAGAAATAGCAGATAAATTTAACCTACTCTCAAATCATTCCAATGCTTGGAAGAAGTATTATAGATTGAAGATTTTGGAGGATGATCGTTACTTGCATAATACATCATCCAAATCTTGTATGGTAAAAAATACAGAGAATCCCAAATTGCGTAAGCAGCCAAAATTTCGAGTAAAGAATATCCCTTTTCCAAAATGTTGTGTTAAATGACGTGACAATCTTAGGACCAAGGCGGGACACAGGGATTTGCCCCAACAAACCCCAGATCTAAAAGTAAAGGGGCTTCAATCAGAAGACAAGAATGTCTAGTTGCAAGCTCTACAAAGTAGATAACCAGGACAAGAAAAGGCCTCTTTTTTTGCATTTACAATAATCTGCCATTCGAAGACAGACCATCGATCTCTGGACTGGAACGTCAAAAGAATGTCTTATCAGAACCTACTTTCACACTGGACATATGCTCAAATTCAAGACAATCAGCCCCCACTTCATTAAATGCCAAGTAAAGCTTTGGCACAATCTTGGCTAGCATCAGTTTGAAACCAACTGAATTGAAGTTTTTATCATCCTTATTGCTTACAGAAGCATCTTTGGTAAGTGAACCAATCAAATTGCCTCTCATATATGCATCGCAGGCCTTAAGAATATAATGACCACGTCTCCTGAAATGCTCTTTGATGAGCTCTTCAAAACCCTAACGTGTACAAGGAGAATGTTAAGAAAGACGAATATATCAAAAACCTAAAATAAACAAGAAAAGATACATGGAAAAAGTTCAATTAAATCTTTTAATTTGTATAAAGACCGATATCGTGACAATAAGCCTCACAACTTGTAGCTCCAAGCAAGTTCATGCATCAGCAGGAACATGATAATCACATCAAATAACCAGTTTAACACTGCAATACTATATTGTCATACAACAGAGCATGGTAAAAATATAACTAAAAAGACTTTGCTAAGATGCAAAGGGGTGAGTGATGAGCAGTGAAACAGCAATAAAATATGGCCGCATAGTAAGAATTTGACAAGTGCCCAACCTATGGAAGGCCAAAGAAGAAGTGTTGCATATTTTCAATTTGTCCAATTTTAGAAGCAAAAGTAGTTCAGTTTCGAGTAAAAACATTACTAGATAAGCAATTAACGTCTGACAACAAAAAAGTACAATGCACCAACATTGCTATTATGAAGAGAATAAGGAAGTATGGCTGACATACTTATCAAACATGTAAGGAGATAAGTGACATATCAAAATTGTAAGAGAAGAGAAAATACTTAAATTCAGTGTATTTACCTTGGGAGGTTTACGCATGAGGTACATCATTGTCTTGCAATTTAGCAAGAAAGTGTTCTCATTATATGACAAAGAATTTTTCTCTCCTTCAGCTGTCCCTATCTGTTTGTCATATCCAGCTTCATTAAAGTATGGCTTCGAATTTAGCACCAACCCCTGAATTGAGACTAGAACTTGAAGGATGCTAGAAGATGTTGGATCCCAAACTTCATTTCCTCGTCCAGTCCATGTATTCAAAAGGCTGAGGCACACCTTGCCTTCCTCATACAGGTTCGGGTTTATGCGCCAGCCACCAGAGTGGTAATATGCTGACTGCAACATCATGGATGCAGAGAACAAACGAAATCATTAACAACTACAACAACAAAATCTAAAGTTGGTTTTGTTACAATCACAGAAAAGGAAAATAAAACTTCTGATTACAGGCCAACAAGCCATTAAGTTTGTCTCACCGGTGGAACATCAGGATACTCTGGTGGAAGTTGAAAGTCAAAAAAGAAGAGTCCCTCTTGGTAGGGTGTCCCATATGCCCCAACTATCACTGCTCGTAAGAGATCCATCCGATCTTCATAAACGCGAACATATATCCCATCTGTTTAAGCTTTCAAACTGTAAATGGAAAAGGATACATGAAATTGTTAACAACTGGATCTCACTACAGGAATCACTTACCAGGCAGGTTGCTCTGAATAATATTCCAATCCTGTTGAACCTTCTTTAACCACTTCCTTCCATTGTTTATCTGGAAGTGGAAAAAAAAAGTCGGACATTAATGTTAGAGCAATATAATTTACGGTTTTCTTTTCCTTCCATCTTTCTTTTAGTCTTGTTTCTCTATTGCACAGGGAGGAGTGGGGGAAAGCGTGTTATATGGAGAGAGAGAAAACAAACAATTTAATACTTGGATATCCTAAATATTCAGAAAATATCAATTATCTTATCCAACCAATTGATAACTTTTGCAATAAAATCATTTAGGAAATACTAGAAAAAACATACTTTCCAAAATCAACAGATTGGAGGAGTAGAAAGAGGATGCCTGACTACATCTCATGTGCTATGACAAATGGTGAAATGCTCTTTCAGTTACAGCACAAGTTACTCACCAAAATTATTATATGCAATATATACCTGCCCATTCGAATCAATAAAATGATGGTCGAAAGGATCTTCAGCTATATCAAATTGTTTGAAATTGTACATGTCGTCAGCAATTTCTCCATTTTCAGTCCTCAAGCAGTATAAACCGTCTACTGAATTTGATGATACTGGGACCTCAAAAGTGGCATCTCCCTCTTCTTTTCCAAGGGAATTTCGCAAGCCACCACCATCAATGATGTTTGATCTCTGAAAGCTAGACTCATCAATAGAATCTCTCTCCTCAGAAATGATTATTCTTCCCTCAGATTGAAGTTCATTTTCACCTTTAGAATCTAACAATTCTGGATCACTTTTCCGGCCTCGTGAGAAAAATCCAGTTGCAAGTCTTGTAACAAAGCCAAGTGCAGCTAAGGGAAGAGAAAGTGTTGGATTCCTGCCAGAATTATTATTCTCCACACCTTCTTCTGCCCCAGAGCTCATGCCAGCAGGTTTTTGCAGTGCAACTTCCTGAAGAATACATACCAATCTTATTTATGCAAAATAAAAATCCTATCTCAAAGGGCAAGTGTATAAACAACACGTACACAAGTTAGCTAATATAGAAATGTCAATGGCATTTTCTTTAAGACAAGAAATTGACTGTCTACCTTCCAAACAGTATACTTTTTCCAACATAAAAGATCTGATTAATCTATAACTCTCAGAATTGTTAAATATTAAAATTCACAGAGGATGGGAAAATTACAAGTACTACCTTTTCAATCTTCTCTTAATAAAGAAACCTTACATGCAGAACAACCGAACTCCACATTCTTGGAACTTTTGGTTCCTAACTTTAATGATGTCTTATGTATCATAAATTCATAGAAGTAGGGCTAAAGTTTTAGGCAGAAACATACCTCTTGGGTTTCTACAGCGTCTATCTGATTATCACTAACTGTTTCCCAACTAGCTGCATCATCACTTACTTCACTCCCGGCTGCAACTGAGTCATCATCATCATCACGACCAACAACAAAAATTGCTTGAGGTCCAACCTAAAAGGAAATAAAAGAATAGCAATAAGCTAGAAGAAGAAGCCAGAAGAACACAGTAAGCATAATTCTCCTTAAAGCATAAAAGAAGAGTTGTCATACCATTCAAAAAATTGCAATGGTTAGGTCAACCTAAAAGGTCAATAAAAGATAAACCAACACTCAGGTCTATCAACTCCTTTAGTTAGTCAAGTGCGTAGAATATAAAGAAACTGGTTTAACTACAAAAGAGTTGAACCCGAAAATTGTATATCCACCAATAAATTTAAGCAACCAAGGCATTCGACAAATATTTTCATCTCTAAAATTGAAGATTTATAATTAACCAACACTTAACCTAGGTCCACAATGATAGGGAATAAAACATAAACACACTGTAGTGAACTTGCAGAAGCACAAGAGACGCATGTAATTTTACAAGTAAAAGGGAAAGAAAAGAAAAGACTTTATGCATACCGTTGAAACCATTCCATCAGCCCAAGTGACTTCAATATCACCATTCTTAAGGCCAGTTATGTTTCCAACCCAAGAAAGATCAGAGAAAACTGTACAAACTTCATCACTAGGTGCATTCCCTCCTATCTTCTTTCCTGAGCATTTTTTTGAGTTTCTGATATCATTTGGTTCATTTAGTTGCTTTGATTCTAAGCCAGACTCCCCATCAGAAGTCATTTCGGGGGAAAAAGAAACAGGGGATAACCGAACAACCACATCACCATAGGAGTAATCATAATCTGGATGTCCTTCCAGCTCATATACACTTACAGTTTCCTCCCCGTCAAACTCGCGAGGATCCTCTGCCCTGGAAACTGGTTTTAACCATGCCACACAAGCTGTTCGTTCTTTTGCATTAACACTTCTCACTAAACCAACACGCCTAGGTTCAGAAGCATTATCAATCTCATCTGAGGCTTTCTCCACCACATACTCTTCGGCAACAAATTCATGATCACCAGGACTATCAATTGGAATCAACTTTGTCGAATCCAATCTATGTTCTACGATTCCATCTTGCCATGCCACATCAACCTTAGTCCTGGTATTGACAATCATAAGGGCCCTTTCAAAATTCTCCTCTTTCTTCCGAAGCTTCTTATCTCTCCTAACTACAACTTTACGGATTTTTTTGCGATGAAGAGACCAACTTTCATGAGCAATATCTTTTGAAACTGATGTTGAACTAGCACAAGAGCTTGACTCGGGCGAGGTTTTACTTCCAGTATTTCCATTATTTGCATCTGGATAAATCACTGGATCAACATCCATGTTCTCATCTATTTCCTCCGGGGCAACCCTTACAATTTGACTAGATTCTACATCTATTTGTTTTGCATTATCAAGTCCTAACCTTGAAAAACCCTTATTCTTATTGATGGATGATTGTGCAACAGATGGCGGGAGAAGACACCAATCACCTACTTGCCAGTTTGCATGAGCAAAACAGGACAACAGTTTTAAGTTCTTTGGACTCTGCTCTTCAGCAGGGGCAGTTGAAGAATCAGACCCACACCCAGCAGATGCTATCCAATATATAAATACTGACCCGATTGCAACTTTAGTAACAGTACCTTCCAACCTACTTGGTTTCCACAAGCCGGATAACCATCTAGAATTTTTAAAGACTGATGATGAGCTAGCCCTTACACGCTGACCAGGGTAGTAAGGAAAATGCTCATCTTCATCAAAGATATTTTTGGAAATTGGTTGCAAACATAGTGGCTCTGCCCCCATCACTCTGCATACAGAACCATCATCAACCAAAACAGTGACATTATCTAAAATATCATCAATTCTACCCAGCCAGGGACCAAGAACCACATAATCTCCAACAGCAAACTCTCTCACACGTATCAAATCTCTAGACGATACATCTTGTATGATGGACCCATCAGGAGCTAACAAATCAACATAAATATTGACATCTCGCACAACCCCTATTTGTCCTGTTGGATCTGACACAGAAGCAACATAATCTCCATGTAAGAAACTGCGATCAACAACTTTTATATCATTAACATTTTGGATTGGTTCAATCTCATCCATCCATAGAACACGAACTTGGTCAGTTTGAAGTTTTTCAGTCTTATAGTTATTGTGCTCCTTGTTATTGCTACTTCCTGTATCAACCCCATGGTCAGCATCATCTTTTTCATCACCTGCCTCATCTTCAACACCCTCTTCCTGGTCATCTTCATCATCATCTTCATCTTCATCTTCATCCTCATCAGTGATGCTACTATCCGAATCCGAATCACCAGCAACTTCATTTACAATCCCAATAACGCCACTCCTTTTATGCCTCACAATATCCTGTCTGTAAAAATATGGCACATTGAGCAAATTCCTAACAACTCCATCCGATTTGTTAACTCCATTGCTTCCACTATCCATGCTCAAGTCACAATCCAACCCACTTGTTGTAGAATCATTTTGGTTCAAAGCATTTGTATCCCCAGCACTGGTACTAGACTCATCGACTTTGGTTGAAACTTCATTTTGTTGATTCAGCATCTGAAAATAAAAGAAACAGTGTGAAAAATGTTAGCACCTTCTACTTAAGCTCCATAATATCCCAACATTTATGTTTGTTATCTTCATTCTGAAAGTAGTTTCAACAACTTCACTTAGTGTTGTTAAATAATATCCCAAAGCATAAAACTATATGCTAAACCCAAAAAGTTCCCAAACGAACGTCACAAGGGTCCGAAATGAGTAAACTTGAAGCTCAATTTCTAGAAAACCCAGCAAAAGAAACGATCAATAGACGAATCCAGCTTCAAACTAAAAGATAACCTCGTCATCAGATTAATTTAACACTCAACCTAACTAACATATATCGCATCAAAACTAGTTAAGTTCCACCAAAACCTTACAAAGTGAGTTCAAAGACTAAACGTCAATCAAACCCACCAGAAAATGGAAAAAAACAACTCCCAACAAATCAACGCAAAATAACAAAACCGACTAGCAATCCCTCGACGAACTCCAATAACAAAATTTTGAAAAGGAAAAAAAATCAAACATCCAAAACCAGCTCAAAATCCAGATTACAGAACCTGGATTAAACAGGAAAAAAAAAACAAATTTAGACGAAAACACAAAAACAAAGAACACCCATTAAAACAATCAAAGAATCATTGATTACCTTCTCCTCCTTTTTCAAAATCGGATACTTCCGCAAAGAACAGAGGAAATCCAAATTCAAAAGAGAAAAAGAACACAGAAAAATAGCGATAGCTCACGAGAACGTTAACGTTGTTTGATTTTGTACATTTGAAAATGGAACAACGACTTGATATGGGTTTATATATATGAATGATATGAGAATAATAATAATAATAATACAGAGAGAGAGAGAGAGACGAGAAGAGAAGAGAGGACGAAAGGAACGCAGAGAGCTGGACAAGCGGGTGTCTTCTTGAAGGGCAATTTTGTAATTTAGAAATCTAATATTGACGATGGGTGTGAGTTGTTGGGTTCTCATTTCTTTGGACTCTTCCTTTAATTGTTAGCCCAAAGGAAAGAATAAGATGGGAATGGTGTGTTACGGTTTCTTAAGAATTGGATTGCTTTGGGGCAAGTAAAAGCAAAGCAAAAAAGCGTAGGCTGTTGAAGCAAGTAAAAGCATAAACACACGCACCACCAACATTCACAATGGAAGTTTTCAAGAGATACGTTAAATAACATTTTCTTAAAGTGACTGAAACGTGATTTATAAAGCTCTCATGAATTTGGATCATCTATAAAGGGCCAATGGCCCATTCATAGAGAGAAGAATTGAAAAACAAAAAGCGTTTAGATGATGTCGTATTAACAAATGTTTGTTAATCGGTGGGAACTACAACTACATAGTAGAAGTGAAGTCTATATTTGACTGCCAATTGAAATCATCTTTTGAGAAGATGTTTATTCAGGAAGAGATCAACTCCATCAGCAAAAGGAAATGATTGTGTGCATCACAGTCATCGATTATCATGAGCAAACCATAATCTATATTTTCTTTTCTTTTTTTATGACCACCTCAATGAATAAAACTGTACGTATAAAGCTTCACCACCATGTTGACCATTACTCTTTCGAAATGAGTTAAGTAGGAACAATTATGGAAACGTTGATAAGTTGAGAGATGATTATTGCAGGAGCTTTGACATTTTATTTTTATTTGTTAGCTTATCAGGTGCCTAGTTTTGCTTACTTTCTATCTTTGTTATATTAAATTAAATGTTACCTTAATGACTATATTAAGCAATAACAGAATTCAGTTTTCTCTGAAATCTCAACTTTGGTAATTTGGTTTACCTTATTCTGTGCAACAATATTGTTATTAAAGTACCAATCTCAAACCACAGAAACAATGGTATAATGAAGCTGTGGGAAGGAGTTTCAAAGGCTAGATAAAAGTGTTAGAAGTTTGATGGAATCGCACGCATATACCGAAATACTACTAATGGATCGTGCTAACAATAATGAACAAGAGTTGACTAAAATAAAGGGGTTATTAAATCAATTCTTAAATTCACATCTAACCTATGAGCCAACACCAATCATAAGTAACGAAAAAACACAGGTATAGTATCCAATCTTTCACTTAAAAGTTATGCAACACCAACTAGATTTAGTAAAATACATTTTTTTGGCATCTAAGGATTGAATGTATAAATGTGAATAGTTTTTTAATCTTGATCGTACTTTTATTAATTTGAAGGTGCATATAACAACCGTGCTTCTTAAAGAGATGGCCATAGAATAATATCAATTATATATGAGAAATCAATTAACTCAAAAGCCATTACGATGAGGAGAGTTTGTGATACAAACCTAACTTCTACAGATCCTAATGAAACTCATTTTAAGAAAGAAGCAGTCCAACCCAAAAGAAAAAGCAATTGAGAGTCCATTAAGCCAAGGAAACTTTTGGATTATGTAATGTGAAGTTTGTGAATAAATTGCTAATTTTTGTATATAAAAAATATGTTGAATTGTGGGAGCCTAATAAAATTATATTATGGCCTCTATATGACCAATGAAAACAAAGGTTGAAAGGGACAGTTGAATTAGATTTCCCTTCCCTCTCTCGCTCTTCTCTATTCATGTTTTTCTATCTTAATTTCTCCTCTTTTTTTATAAAAGGGCAAACCCAAATGCACGAGGCTCTCCACTTTGCAAGAATCGAAGGAGAGTCATCAATTTAGCACAACCTTCTTTTTGCATTTTTACAAAGAGGATATTTATGTGACCTAAACTCGTGACCTTTTTGGTAAGAAAAGAGTAACCTTATTAGTTGCTCCAAAGCTCGCACTCTTCTATCTTTCTCCTTAACTATTAATTCCTTAATATTTCATATAATCTAATTTGATTTGAGGATTCTTCCTCATAGCACTATAATGTTTTTGTTGTATCTTTTTTGTTTTTAATAACATTTGTGCTTTTTTTTTAGAGTTCATTACGAAGGATATGACTACTATTACTTAATACAGAGTGATGGAAGAGTCTATGCAGTGTTTGATAAAAAAACTAGAGAATATAAATTCCACTGTATAAGATCACTCCTTTGCCATTGATCATAATTTTTCCATTTCAAAAAGCATGCAAAAGGGGACCACCATTGTTACCTACTCCAAATTTATCTGACCATGTTTTAACTTCATCTACCTTGGCCCTACACCCCTCATCCAGTGAATCCCTCCCAACCACCCACCCAACATCTTTTTGAACACTTAAATTAGAGATCCCTATATTTTTGGGAGATAATGTCTTTGGCTACCTTTTCCAAATGGAGCAGCTTTTCATATTTTATACACCCTCAGATCAAAAACTTACCATCAGTGCCTTTTATATGACTGGTCCCACCCTTTAGTGGTTTCATTAGATGCATACCACTAATCAATTGTCCACTTGGGAAGCATTTACTAAAGCCCTTAAGCTCCATTTTTTTCCTTCCTCCTTCACCAACCATGAAGTTGCACTCTATAAGACGATGCAAACCACAACGGTTTAAGATTATCTTATTGAATTCAAATCTTATTTGCTCGAACAACATCTAGCATGAACTCTTACTCTTCAAACCATTCTCACTACTAGACGCTATTAGTATGGCCAAATTGGTGGGGGAGAAAATGAACAACTCTCGCACAATGTTTACCGACCTTTCCCATTATGAAATCCACCACCTTTCCCATCAATGTTACCACCACCTCCTAACCCCACCATTCATCTGACAAACCTTCCCTCAAATTGCTTATTTGACATTTTTCTCCAATGGAGACGATGACTTGTAGGGCCAAAAGACTTTATTTCAACTGTGATAAATAATTTTCATCAGACTATAAGTGTAAATCACCTCAATTTCTTTGTCTTATTGTCAATGAACTAGATGAACTACAAACCACAAATCTAATTAAAAACCCTATTAACTGTTGATCGGAGCCACTTCCTGACCCAATTGGTGAATCATTACCCGAACTGGCCCCAAACTTGGATCCATCACCCAATATCTCCCGATATGCATTGGAAGGCCATTTTATTCCCACAACATTTTGAATTGAGAGTTCCATTTTAGTCCATTAAGTATTAGTTTTAATTGATGGTGGCTCAATCCATAACTTTATGTAAACCAAATTAGCCTATCATTAAAATTTACACATTACACTATCCTCCCGCGTCAATGTTACTATAGGTAATGGTACTGCTTTGTATTACGATGGTCAATGTACTCAATTTGTCCTGACCCTATCCAAACACACTTTTACAATAGACCTTTACCTCCTACCTCTTTTTAGGGTTAATATTGTTTTAAAAGTCTACTGACTAGCATCTTTGGTAATAGTTCTCATAGACTACCGCAATATATATGTATGAGTTTCTTTCGTAAAAGAAAACAAAATCATCTTCATGGGCTTCACCACAATGACCCAACATCTCTATCTGTAACCCAGTTATGTCGGACTAACGAGACAAATTCGTTTGCCACTTATTTTCATTTTTTACTTGACTCAAAATCCACTCAAATCAACCCTTCCTCTGGTACTTCCTTTGAGGCCTTCCATTGCCAAATAACCCTAAATATACCAAACCTTTACATTCTCTCCTTCATTGTTTCACCAATATATTGCAGACTCCTTATAGTCTACCACCATCACCTTACATTGACCACCATATTTCCTTACACCTCATTGTTGCTTCTGTTATTGTTAAACCATATTATTACCCTTATTTTCAAAAATGATAAATTGAGAGATCGATTAACGAGATGTTGGTTGAAGGGATTATTCAGTTAAGCACTATTCCATTCTTTTCTCTAGATTTGTTTGACAAAAAAAAGGATGGAAAACGGTGCATAGGTGCGGATTATAAAGCTTTAAATGTCATCAATATTAAAGACTACTTTCCCATCCCAGTGGTACATATGTTATTTGACAAATTGTATGATGTCTTTGTTTTCTCTAAACTTGACCTATGTTCTAGTTATCATCAGATCCAAGTCCACCTATTATATATTGATAAGACAACATTCTGAACTTATAAAGGCCATTTCAAATTTATAGTAATGCATATTGGCCTCTCCAATGCACATTTACTTTTCAAACTGAAATAAACACAGTGTTTCGAAAGGTTCTTTATATGTTTCTTCTGTTTTTTTTAATAATATTTTAATTATAGCAACAATTGGGATTCTCACCTTTCTTATTTAGAGATTGTTCTTTCCATCATTTCCTTTGATCATATATTTTTCAAGCTCAGTAAGTGTGACTTTGGTAAGCATTCTATATCATACTTAAGATATGTAATGTCTAGACAAAGTATAGTTATGGATGACTCTAAAATTGCAAATATTATAACTTGATCTTCCCCTACAAACATTACACAACTTCATGCTTTTTTGGGTCTTACTAGTTACTATCATCGGTTTTTCTGTGCATATGCTCAATTGGTTGCCCTTAACATAATTGTCCTGCAAGAACCATTTTAGTGGTCATCCTTTATAGTTGCAAGTTTTCATAAACTCAAACATGCTCTATCTTCTACCCCAATTTTGGCTATTCCTAATTTCACAAAGCCTTTCATTGTTCAAACTAATGCTTTTAGGATTAGGATTGGAGCAGTAATAAATCAAGACTCCCACCCTTTTGCATTCTATAGTAAGCAACTTCCTTGTCTACTTTAGAAGAACTCTATATATGTTCAAGAGTTATTTTCCCTTATTGAAGCCATAAAGAATGGCTGCAATATTTTCTTATGTTGGCCTCGGGTCTCGGTTCCTATTTTGTGGCGACAAAACGTCAAAAATTGGGGTATTCTTAAAATAAAAATAATTATATATAAAATTAATATCAAAATAAAAAGGATTTAATTCCTTGGTGGGACCAAGAACAAATACGCAAACAATTATAATAAATAACTCAGAATAAATTTGACATGAAAATAAATTAAAAGAAGTCATGAAGGGACCCTTTTTAATAAATAAAATAAAATAATATAATATAATGAGAATTCAAAAATGGGGAGTAAAATAAATAAATCATCTTATGAATTAATAATAAAAAGGAGAGAAAAAAGCAAAAGTCACGGGCATGAGAAAAATTTCTCATGGCTGTGAAATATACCGATAAAGGAGAGTGTGTTCGTGCTTATGCACAATTGCGACTTTCGTGTTAAAACGCAAGAAACACAATCGTGCACAACAATAGCGATTTTAAAGGGATTGTCGCGATCGTGCTCCAACCACGTACACCCACTTTAAAGCTTCATATCTTTCAATCCCAAAGTCCAAAAATTTCAAACTTTATGTCGTTAGAAAGCCAAGAGAAAGATCTACAACTTTCATGAAGACACCTTTATCAAATTCTGCCTATATCAATCTAGTTTATTCCTTGAAGTTCCAGAACACATTTTATCCCCTTTTTCCTCTTTTCTTTCTACTATCAATATATATAACTATTAACTATAACCAAAAAACCCAAATTCAACAATTAAAAACCACGCTTACATAACTCACAAATTAACCATTTGCTTAAGAATATTTATCCAAAGGCCATTAAGTAACTAACAATTCCATTCCCAATTAAAAATATAATAATTTAACAGAAAAAGAATTTAAACATGAATAGAAGAAATTCTTCAACTCTTACTATCATTCATTTCTCAAAATAAAACAGAGTATGTACATTACTCCAATTACAAATAAAAGCCACATTAATAGCATAATACAAAAATTACAATATCGAATGCTCATGCATGAGATGCTTCTAATTACCAAAAGTCTCTAAACTAACTAGTTACAAAAGTCTGAAATTCTTAGAGTTGCCAAGCTTTGCAAGAGTTCAGTGATTTGCTTTGTCCGTACCTGAAGAGTGGAAAATTTTGTGGGGTGAGATGGGAAGCTTAGTGGTTAATATGTTTATAGCCCGCGATAACGAACCACAAACACACAATCAAGTGCATATATATATATATATATATATTCACACATGTTACATTTTAGACGTAGCAGCTCACACTATCCACATTTCAAACCTTGAGAATTTACATAAACCAGAACACATTATCTCACAAATAAAATTACATTTTAATCATCAGAAAATAACACTCAATTATGCTCCATATTCTACAAATTAAGATGCAATGCACAAATATAATAGCTCGAGAGAATCCCATGAAACATAATGGCGAAACCGAAGTTTACACTATAAACAGAATGAGTCCATTTTTTGGTGCTCATATGCCACAAGCGGGAAACCGGGAGAAGGCTTTTGAACAAAGTGCACGTGACGAACAAAATAGTATCTCTCTTACCCACATAAGCTGATTTTTTGATGCATACATATTTCATAACATATTCATATTTTTCATGCTTCTTAAATTTTTCTGTTTTTGCATCAATACTAAAATGTAGTTTCTTTCAAAGTAGACATGATAACAAATTCATAAGACATTTTTCCCACATTCACAATGAGTAAAAACAAGCATTTAAATACACATACAAAAAATAATTTCAACTCATCATCACAAAAATTATAAACATATTACCCACCTCTTTACTTATAAACCCAAGCTCAAAACTTATCTTTCCTCTTGTTCTTGCCTTCGACTTTCTTGTTCCCTTCAAATAACCATATTTTTCATTCAAACAACATACACGACTAAAAGTTCCATAAATCTCTACTATCAAAAAGTGAGCTTAGACTTAATCTACCCTTGATTTATCTAACTAAAAGAACTAAAATATAGTTAAGGTTCATAAAAAATCTAAAAACATAAATCTCTTATTTATCTTCTTTCTCTCTTTATTTCAGCTCATAAAAACCTAGTTTCTCTACTTTCTTCTTCTATCAAGACAAGAAAAGAAGATAGAGGTTACCAAAAAAATGCAGCTGAATCTTCTTCTACTACTTTTTATCTTCTTTTTCTTGCTTTCCTTCTTCTCCTTACCTGTTTCAGTTTCTACTTCTCTCTTTCTTTTTTTATTTTTACACGGCTCTTATCCTCTTGATCTAGCTTCTTCTAGGTTCTTCTATGACTTCTCTCTTTCTTAACCTCACGAATACATCTCTTTCTTTTTTATTATTATTATTATTTTCCAGCACCTCACCCACGCATCCCTTCATTTATTCTTCTCTTATTAATCTAAAACAACTCTAATCTTCCAAATTTACCCTTTCATATTTAATCTAATGCCTTCTAACTCCTTGACTTAATTCTAACACTTCCATTTAATCCATGCAACCATATGTAATTAAAAATAATAATATTCATAAACTCCATAAATTTCAAAATTCAAAATTTCTAATTTTTACTCATGACTAAATGCCAACAAATCCTCATTTAATAATTCTAACTTCTGAGAAAAGTTCAGGGTCCAACATCTCCAACAAATCCTCATTTAATAATTCTAACTTCTGAGAAAAGTTCAGGGTCCAACATCTTGGTTCCAAATTTATTATTCAAATTGATCACCAACCCTTTTAAGCCCTTCTCCAATAGACCATTTAGATACCAAATCAACAATGTTGGTTGATAAAATTACTTGGCTATGACTGTAAGATTATGTATAAACTAAGAGCCCAATATGGTATTACTGATGCTTTATCACAACACCTTGAATTTACCCTAATAGCTTTTCACACTATGTCATAGTCGATGCTTGCCATAATTACTGCCATACGCAAATTCTTATAACAACATAATCTTTCCAGGGAGTTATTTCTAAAGGTTGAAACCTCCCCAGTGTCTTATCATGATCATACCATTCGCGAAGGATTATTCTTGTTCTAAAATCGCAGATTTATTTCCTTATAATTCGCACTTCACCACTTAATGCATTCAACGTACCATCATTCACCTTTCTGCTAATTTTTGCAGGCCAAATATGAAACAATTAGTCAAGGAGCTTGTTTCCAAGTACACAACTTTTCATTTTGTTAAACCATTGGATAAGGCCCTTAAGGATTACTTTATCCCCTTTTAATTCCTAGAATGGTTTAGGATTGCCTGACTATATATTTCATTACACATTTACCTCCTTCTTAGGGAAAATGAACAATCCTTATTGTAGTGCATTGCCTTTCAAATGTAGCTCATTTCTCTCCACTATCACCCTACTTCATGACTACCTCTATTGCTGACCTCTTTATTAACATTGTATCTAAAATGGATCCCTTATTTATGATTTCTTTTTGGAAAGAACTCTTTTGCTTACAAGACACCATTTTATCCATAAGTAGCTCTTTCCAGCCCAAAAAGATGATCAGATAGAGGTCGTCAACAAATGCCTCGAAGACTATCTTAGATGTTTTACGACTGATCAACCTTCATTTTGGGTTCATTTCCTTCCTTGGGTTGAATATAACTATAATATGGCATGTCACTCCTCTATACAAATGACAACATTTGAAGTTGCATATGGTAGGCCACCCCTTTCTCTCTTAGATTACATATCAATTTCTACCTCGGTGGCTTTTCTTTATGAACTAATCACCAATCATCACCGTTTCATCACTCAATTAAAGACTAACTTGGAGAGAGCACAATTTTGTATGAAATAACAAACTGATACATATTGAACTGACGAAGAATTTTCAATTAGTGATTAGGTTTTTATCAAACTCTTACCCTACTTTCATTCTTCTCTTGTTCATTGTCCATCACATAACCTTGCTAAATGGTATTTTAGACCTTATGGCATTACTAAACGTATAGGAAAGATTGCTTATTGTTTGAATCTCCTTGTTACAATAAAACTCTATAATGTTTTTCATGTCTCTTTTTTATAAAATGACCATGGTAATCCAACTGAAATTGTTGCCTCTCTGGTAGATTCTTTTTAAGATGGTCATCCTATGTTAATTCCTGAGGCCATTATAGGCCACCAAAAAGTTCTGATCCCAAGTCACTTAGTGCCTTAAACTTTAGTTTAATGGAAAGGCCAACCATGTTCAGATGAGAGAATATATCTTTGCTACCTAAAATTTGAGTTAAAGATAGGGCAGAACCAAATTACCTAAACCCACCACGCTTCGCAAGGGTTACCAAGTGATTCAGTTCGTTGTTGCTGGAGTTCGAACTTACAACGTCATGGGTGTAAGGCTAGCCCATACTAGCTCTGATACTACTTTGCTACCCAAAACTCGAGTTAAAGGTAGCGCAGAACAAAATTACTTAAACCAAACACAATTTTCCTCTTGTTAACCTTGAGGATAAGGCTTATTTGGATGAGAGGAGTAATGATACAAATCCAACTTCTACAACTAGTGAAACTCATTTTGATAAAGAAGTAGGCCAACCCAAAAGGAAAAATAATCGAGTGTCCATTAAGCTAAGGAAAGTTCTAGATTATGTAATGTGAAGTTTGTGAACAATTTGTTAATTTTTGTATTTAAAAAATAGGTTGTAATTACAAAATTTTGTTATAGCCTTTATATAAGCAATGAAAATGGTGGTTGTAGGGGGACAACTGAATTAGATTCCCTTTCCCTCTCTCGCTCTTCTCCATTCCTATTTCTCTCTCTTAATTTCTCCCCCTCTTTTATCTTTCTCCTTAAATATTAATTCCTTAGTACTTCCAGCTATCTAATTTGATTTGAGGATTCTTTATCAATTACATAACAATAATAACAATCTATCTTGCTAGGGAATCAAAGACTTGCATGGAATTCTTAAGATTTGATAGGTATTTTCAAAGAAATAAAATAAGATAATTCAATATAAGAGTATTGTTTCAGACATAGAATTGAGAGATACTCAAATAGATTATCACTACGTGAATCCCTTCTAGTTTTTTTTTCTTAAACTATGAAAAGGAGTTCTTGGTTGTCATCAAAGTAATTAAATATTAGCACCATTATTTAAACAGAAGGAGCTTTGTTAGAAATATTTGTTAGAAGAAAGCGTGTCTACACCATTTCAATAAATGTGACTTTCAAGTATGATTTCAAAGTAGGATTTAGAAGCAAACAAGGTAGGATTTAGAAGCAAAAAAGAGAATATCATAATGGTTGCATTATTCAAAATTGAAAGCACCGAATTATTCATGATGACTAATAGGTGCTTAATTGATTATGAAATTATTTCATAACACTTAACGATTATTGACATAAAATTGCTTAAGGTACTCACTTTGACTCATAAATGATTTTAAGTACAGTTCGGAAGTAAATAAGTTAAAGTGAGTTGAAAGCTCTACATTTTGACCATTTTTTAAAGATTAAATTTTCTTGTCTTAGATTTTGGAATAAGAAAATAAAATAAAACTTACCTAATGAAAAAAAATTAAAGAAAACACGCAAAAAGTGATAAAAGTGGAAAATTCGGTAAGGACCAAATTCTTTAATTCAATCTCGGCCTACACTCTAATTTAGCATATTTCATTTATTTGTTGTTCTCAAATCTCTCCTAGCAACTATTAATCATAGGTCAATAATTAACTCAAGTTTTCCTTTAGTTTTGTTTAATCAAAGATACGATCATTAATTAAACCTAACTACCGAATAACCTAGTATACGATCTCTAGATTTAATTAAGTAATAGCGTTACGAATTAGGAAAACTAATTAATCAAGACAACAACCACATACGATGCGCCATTTAACCTAGATCATGTTATTCCTAATGATTACTAAGAATTAGTCGCTACACATGAATTTCATCATATCAAATACGGATTATATAGAAATTCTAACAATGGGTTTCTAAATAAACGATTCAATGAATGCATTAAAATGATCTTTTCATAATACCCAATGGGTTCATACATAAATAACCGAATAATAACGAAAATTCAATTATTCATACACAACCCAAATCCATATGCCTAGGATAACACAATCAATACAATAGGAGAGAAATAAACAACAAAATATGAAGTACACTTAACCCGGATTGTTGGCGTCGATATCACCTCTAAACCAACGTCGGGATATCTAGCCCTCCATAGGTCTCTCCTGGGAAAATGATTCAGTCATGGACGGAGTTATTTGGGGGCCAGTGGTGCACTGGGCCCCCTAAGATTTTAAAAAAATTAAATATTTTTTATTTTTAATTAATATATATATATATATATAGATCAAAATTTTTGATAATCGAAAAAGACCCTCCCTTGAGTCTTGAACATGTGTTATGCCGTCAGAACATGATTTATGAAAGTGAAAGATTGTATGAATATCCCAACGCCTTGCATCGTAAACAGTACAGACAAGAAAGCACCACGACTCTTCCTGTTACTGTACTCACTCATGAATCATGATCGTAGCATAAAGAGAGGGTAAGTTCCGTTAAGATCAAAACCTAGCCAAAACCTAGAGAAACACAACACACCTATAATAGCTCCAGATGATCTAAACGACAGGTCGCAAAAAATTGCACAGAAGAAAATGATTACAAGGGTCAATGCGTAAGTTTTTTTCTGACCGATCCTATCGCCAATCCAACCGAAAAATAACTGACCACAGAAAGTTCTGATTAGTGCCACGCCGTTGACTGTGTTGTTAACAGACGGAGTTATTCCAATTATTTTTTAGCATATCTGACAGCTACTACCTCTTTTATGGAATTAGTAAATATTGGTTCTAACTAATTTTTTTATTTTGTAGTTATGGAAAAATAATTTAAAAAATTAAGACCGAATGTTCAGTCATCATCCTCTGATTTAAATCAGAATGTTAATAAAGCACCTCCAGCATCGAAGGAGGTTATTATTGAAGAACTTGTGATTG
>JANQBM010000222.1:42471110-42483404 GCA_025594535.1 Erythroxylum domingense
TGTGTACTGAAATAATTGTGTATGTGAAAATGGGCCCAAGTGGCTAATAAAAGAGCAGTGAATCTTAATTTCCTATTGTGTGTTGTACTTTCAGTTTAAATGAACAAATTGTTTTAAAAAGAAAAAGTGATCACACATAAGTGAAGTGTAAAGAGGTTTAAAAATATATATATATACATTGATAAGTGATGTGACACGCCACCCTCGCGGGGCACGGACTCGGGTATCACTGGCTATATCGGGTTCGGGTTCGGCGGGAGTGGGGTGTTACACTATCCATACAAAGTTCACTAATGCAAACATTATCACAATCCATGATCAATCTGAACATCCATCTCATTTTATCAATCCTTTTTTTTCCTTTGTTTTAATTTCACGGACCTTCTCTTGAATGTACAAATAATAGATAACATAATGGATAGCAAGTAAGAAAACCATCATATTATTTATTGTTTGTTGAAGTATCAAAAGTTGCTTTAGTTTGTGCAGTCGTTTGCTAATAGGGGCGAGCAATTTTTATCTACATTAAAAAATTCAGAAAATAATTATCCAACATATAGATAAGGCATGTTAAAAAGCTAGGTAATAGCAGTGGAAAAGAGATAAAAACAATAGCGGAGGTAATAGAGAAAGATGATCAAGAAGAAGATCAGTTTCTATACATACTTTAAACGAAATAGCTTATGTACTTCTAGTTCCCAACCTTCATAAAAATATATCAAGTTTTGGTCAATTGATTAATAAAGGATATGAATGAACTTTACTTGTGGTGAATGAGTGATAATTGATATTAAAGGAACTCAAATAGATGAGAATTTGTATGACGATAAAACTTTTATAAATGTTGATTAGAATGTTAAAAGAAGTCTTTTAAAGAGAATACTTTTATATATGTTGCTAAGTTGCCTATATTAATTAACAAATTAGCAATATAATTTTTAAAAAATGGAGTAATAAAAAAGAATCTTAGAATCATCGTGAGAGTGACAAGGGAGCATAATGGTTAAAGAGGTAATACCTAAGAAGTTTTTGATAAAAAGAGTGAATATTTTAGTATATTGGCTATATATGCTACCCACCAAAACACCCGATGGTAGAACACCTAGTTTGATAGTTTAGTAGATATTGTGAATGGTGATAATATTATGGAGATGACTCTTAACCACTTCATGAAGAGGAAGAAGTTCTAGATAAGGGTCAAGATGAACTTGATATGAGATTTCAACTAGGGGGATAAGAACCTTTACTGAAATTTATGAAATAACGTACTTAGTTATTATTACCCTAACTATATTCAATAAGGCAACAAAAAAGAAGGGATGGGTTGCATCTATGAAATTGGAAAATTTCACGATAAATAAGAGTGAAACAATACCAATAGCAGTAAAACAACATCAGCCCAAACACAAAATGCAACTTAAAATTGAAAGACACCACATTGATTTGTCATATCATTTTCCTTCCATGATCAATCATATGGTATAAAGAAATTATGTTTCTTTATACAAGGCCATTTATATTGTGGATAAAATAGGAGCTCCAGAAATTAATAGAAAGCAATAAAAGCAACAAACTTGGAGATGTAAGACTAAACAAAATTGAAAGACCATCATTGTTTTTTTATAAAAATTACAATATGTGTGATAATTCTAAATTGACTCATCTAATATAATATTATAAATTAAACCGACTTAACTAATTTAATCATAATTATTTAAAATAGAACATAATTAGTGAATTGACTTTCCTTTCTTGTTTCTTCTTTTTTACATGTATGAAAAGGTTTTGGAATTGATCAAAGGGAATCACTTTGGATGAGTTTAAAAAATTCAGAATAAATAAGAAAACAACAGAGTAATCAATAAAGCTCACACACATTTCAGCATATCATATTTAACATTAACTTAAATCCCAAAGAAAAAACATGAGAATACTATCCAAATTCTCAATTTTTCACATTTCCAGTCACAAAGATAACAAAAAAAGAGATTCATGATAGAAAAGAAAAGGCTCAACCTAACTTAAACAAAGGGATAAAACATAAAGGATTGATTCGTATAAATACCTCTTAAAAGGCCAAAATTGAGATGTCACGATTAAGTTACTCCATAACCGCAGTAAAATGGGAGAACTACTAAACGGGTAAAGACTAGCCAGGTATAACTTCACTTCTGGAAAAGAATAAAAACAATGATGAGTTTTGACCATGCAATTTAGCAACATGAAAGTAAACCCAAGACTCAGCCCACTTCACCAGCAGAAACAAGCTAGAAAAAATGGCAAACCCAAAGCAGCAGAAAAACATAAGCGAAATGACACAGAAGAATAAATTTTCAGATTTATAACATGTCACAATGATCAACACTTGAAGTGTTGTATCTATTATATAGTTCAACACTTGAAGCAACCAGTTATCTCTCAACTATAATCTTCTCATAGAGAAATGTTTATAGCTTAAAAACACAGAATAGATTAGTAGTCAGAGGTTCCATTTATCTCAAATTTTGTCGTATACAAAGAGTCAAGTGTTGTTAGTAATGTTTAGCTAAAACAAAAAAGAAGGAGAAAGAGTCTTTGACAGAAGAAACAGAAGATTCTAACAATATACGTCAAGTTTCACTAGCAAAATGCTACATTTCGTTAGTACCATATCCACACCTGACATTTTCCCAAATGGGCAACTCTCATAAGTAGAAATCTACCAGAAAATTATTACTTATCATTGGACTTAATAACAAGAGCCAAAACCATAATACTCAGACAAGCTTGATTATCTATTTGTTTATTCATATGCGGGTTTACTTCAAAAACAGTCATTTTGTGGTTAAAATTATTGGACTAAACAAAATCTGACAAAACCCAACAACAAATTCCGTAAAGATCAAAGCTTAGATTCAACTTGGAAATAACTTCTTAGACTCCAACAATCGCATTCCTGTTATTCCTAAGCCTTACCTTGCCATTTTTAAGCTAGAGAAAGCGAAAGAGAGAAAGACAAATGAAAACCCAAACCTATTAGAACAGAAGAGAGAAATATGCAATTATATCAAAAAAATTGAAGAAGAAAGAAATGAAGAAAATTACTAGTGCTCCTTCTTGGTTTTGGCTGTTTCCATGGTAGGCTGGGATTAGTTTGTGGAGTGATGGAAGCAAGAGTAACCGGATCGAAGAAAAAATGTGGCTTGTAAGAGAGATTCAAGTAAAGATGGGTATTGTTGATTACTTGCTTATAGAGAAAGAATGAAGTAAAGAGTGAAAGAGGAAATTTGCGCCCAAAATGCACGTGCAATACAGAGTAAATTCACCTATTCCTCTGGATTACTAGAGGAACGGAGTAATACCCAGAAATGGGTAATCAAAATAATGACTCTCCAATGATTATTCTTTACCAAACTCTACCTTTCATTCCATACCCATTCCTCTTTCCTCATACCCAATAAACAAGCACACCTTTAGAGTCCACATAATGCTAGAAATAATTGTAAGTGACATAAATCTTATATTTCTAAATATATTGTAGCAAGAAACCTTTAAGTTACAAGGGTAAGTCTATAATTATCCATATCTTACCACCCCTAATTTGACATATAAATAGAGACAGTAAATAAGACTGTAGGTGCGTATTTAAGACGTTTATGTGGAAATGCTCCTAAAAGATAAGTGAATTAGATTCACTCAGTCTAATGGTGGTATAATACTGCTTATCTGCCTCCCTTAATGCCTTCTAAAGTCTTATATAGATGCCTACATCCAATCTATATCCCTTATTTTGCTAGAGACTCAAAGTTATTAACAATGGATCAAGTGATCTTGAATAGTAAGGTAGCACTACTATTGGTTAAATTCCATCTCCATAGAGCATAGATTCACGTGAAGCAACAAGCCAATAAAGGATGAAACATAAAGGCAAGTTATGGTAAGGGATTAGGTTTATGTGAAACTATAATTTTATAAGTGAAACTCCATACGTCACAAAAAAACTACAAATTGCACCTCTTTGTTATGATCTTTGTCAAATAATTCAAAAAGTGGGGTAAGTTGCTTACAAGCTACAGTTGTCAATGAGAACTTCTATACATACCACTTTTGGTGCCTTCAACTGGAATGATGAAGTATGATAATAGAGAGATAGGGAGAGAGGATAAGAAATAGAGACAAAGAGAGACAAAGAAAAGAAATATAGAATATATATATATAATAGTTACTAATAAAATAATATATATATATTGACAATTATGACTGAGAGTGAAGAATGAGAGATTAATGATAGGTTGGTAGAATGAAAGCTGGTAAAGATGTTATAGAAAAAGGAAGATGTGAGAGTTTATATATAATAGTTACTAATAAAATAAACTCTCACATCTTCCTTTTTCTATAACATCTTTACCAGCTTTCATTCGACCAGCCTATCATTAATCTCTCATTCTTCACTCTCCTTCATAATTGTCAAAACTTACTGGCCTTCTTTTTTGACAATTACTTCTTCTTATTGGACTACTTCCTTTTGATAGGCCGTCATTTGGAGCTAAGCTTGCATCATTTTCATGTCTCAAAACTTAAAACATACATCTATAATCAGGTGTTTGTACCTTTGAAATTACTAACAACTATGTATGACAGATATGTTCTAACCCACTTCAACTTGGTATCAACAAATTTGACCCAAATTGATTAGTTTTTAGGTACACAATTTAACCTAACTTGAAGTACGAACTTATTTTGTGTGAAATGAAAACTAAGAAAATGTATCCTATTTTAGGCTCAACTTTTAATATTTCTAAATTATGAGTTGTAAATTGTTATATTTGCTTGGTCAAAATACCAAGTCAAATTGATTTTGAATTCCTCTAGATCGTGAAGCTGAAGTTGGTAATTATAGTCGGTAATAACCGACATTGTTACTCTATAAATGTGGCCATTTGGCCATTACATATGTATTGTACAAAAATAAGAAAGTGAAATGTAGGTGTGAAACTTTTGTAAGTTGTCAACTCCATCGAGTTGTTCAATGTGAAGTATTAATAAAATTTTGAGTGTGTATTTTGTTAACAATTTTATTTTTTAGGCAATTATAATTAATATAATTGTCAACATATAGTATCAGAGCTCAGTTAAAGTACTCACGTAGATCAAGATGGCTTCAAGTTCAACAACTGAAGTTTAACCAATGTAATTATCAATTTTCAAGTTTGATAGCAAAAAGCAATTTTGTGATGTGGAAACACTTGATGGAGTTATATTTAAGAAGCAATGGGTATAGTAAAACTTTGGAGAAAGGCTTAGTAGAAAAAGAAAAATCAATGGCCAAACAATGACATCAATTGGTTCGTGATCATTTATCAAATGAAAAGGTCTTATTTTTAATTGGTCAATCTATTGAGTTGTCAATTCTTGAAAAGATATTCCATGCTAAATAGCAAGGTAGACATGGAATATTCTGCTAAAAACGTATGAAGGAGCAGACATAGTTTAATTAACAAAACTATAAGGTTTGAAAAGGCAATAAAAGTTAATGGAGCAAGGCAAAGATGAAAGTATTCGTGAATATTTTTCAAGAATGGAAAATTTGATCAATGAGATGAAAAATAATGACCATGAAATTATGGAGAAAGATATCGTGGAGAAGATCATACGCACGTTGATAAGTCGATTTGATTATATTGTCACAGTCATTGAATTGAAGAGTCTAAAGGTTTGGAGTCTATGACTCTCAATGATTTGCAAGCCTTATTAGAGTCCCTTGAAATGTGAATGAATGAAAGATCACCAAACACAACGGAGCAAGTACTAAAATCCCAAGTAAATTTGAGAAATGAGAAGGAAACTGTAATAGGAAAAACAGAGCATACTCATAGAAGTTCAAATTTTAGAGATAGAGGACAAAAAAATTTTAGAACCAATTCTAGACTAGGAGCAAAAGAGAGTGAATCTCCTCAGGATAAATCCAACATTCAATGTTACAAGTTGAAGAACATGCTCGGAATGATTAAACCAAGTTTAATGGAGGATGTTAAAAATTAAACTTGGTTTAATTAATATTTATAGATTATGAGTTGTAAAATTGTTATATTTGAATTGGTCAAAATACCAAGCCAAATTGATTTTGAATTCCTCTAAAAAGTGAAGTTGAATTTAGCAATTATAGTCAGCACTAACCGAATTTGTTTCTCTATAAATATGGACATTTGGCCATTACATGTGTATTTTACAAAAATAAAAAAAAAGAGTGAAATATAGGTGTGAAAGTCTTGTAAGATGCCTAACTCCAACGAGTGGTATAGTGTGAAGTATTAATAAAATTTTGAGTGTGTATTTTGTTGATAAATTTATTTACTATCAATTATAATTAATTTAATTTCCAACAGTTTTCAGGTAGAGAATCCAACCTGATTTGAAGTACAAACTTATTTTGTGTGAATAAAAACCAAAAAAAGTATCTTATTTGAGGCTGAGCTTTCGTCTTTGGTGCACCTGTTATCTCTGCTACCCACCTATTGTCTATGGCCCTGTTTGATAAATAGCTTTTCAGCCAATTTTTAACGATTTCAAAGCTTTTACCTGATTGACCATATCAAATAGAGGATATAAATGTTTAGTAATCAACTGATTGGGTTAATGGATTGAACCCAGTTAACTAATTTTGAAAATGCTTGAGTATAGGATCGTTTTGTTCAGCAGCTGAAAATGTAATATACAAAACGTCAATTATACCTTTAATTTATTTCTATTTTGCTTTAAAAACAAAACTCTTGATAGGAATTGTGACGTGCATGATAGGAATTGTCAAGAGCGTGACATAAGTGTCACAAGTCACGCTTGTGACTCTTTTTTTGGGTTTTTTTCTTTTTTATCGTTTAAATTTAAATTTTTGATATAAGTGTCACATACGTGTTATGCCTGTGACTCTTTTTTGTTTTTTGTTTTTTTTATCATTTTAATTTTTTATATAAAACTTACAAGTTGACCTCCAATTCTTAACACCAATATTCTAAAAATCGGAGATAAGGTAAGAAATATAAAGTTTAAAAAGTGATTAATTTATTAAAATTGTTTAATTAATTTATAAAGTATAGAAAAATATTAAATTAAATTAAAATTTGATCAATTTTTTGTTGTTGTTGTTGTTATATGTTATATGTTTTTTTTATTAGAGTTATAAACTTAATTTTTGTAAAATTAAATATCTAAAATCTAAATTCTTATCAAAATATTCAAAGAAATACTAAGATATAATATTCATGTCCTTATTTTTTTTTAAAATTATGCCTTATAAGTTATTTTATACATAAACAATTAATTTTACTAATTATTTTTAATAAACAGATAATTTTATCAATTATCTTTAATAAATAGCTGAGTTATCAATCAATTGATATAATCCGTTTATAGAATTAGTTAACAGTAATCAACCGAATATAAAAAAAAGTCTATCGTACCACTCTTGCGCGCTTGCTATGACGCTCCTATTGAAGTCTTCTAATTGCTTTATTGGTCTTTTTAGTCTCCTTAATTTCTTGGTCGAAAAGAGTGTTGCTTCTTTTATGGTATTTTCTTTAAAAACGCATTTCAAGGGTTCTTCAATCTCTTTGTTTTGGGGATCTTGGATTGTTTCAGTTGATGAGTAGTTTTGTTTTTGACTGATTATTTTTCATCATCTGATCTTAAAGATCTTAACTAAGTTAAGCGGTAACAATTATGAAAAATATTAATGAGTTGAGAGACGAAGTTGTAGCACTGCGTTTACTTTTATTTGCTCCGTAGCTTGAATTAGGTATCTAGTTTTTCTCGGTTCTTGCCTTTCGTTCTATTAGCTGTTAAGTAAGCATTCACCGAAAGTTCTTTGATTTAATTTAATGTTATTTGTTAGTTACGGTGTGCTTCCAGAAGATATTGTATCATCCACCTAGTAACAACTACAAATTAAGGAGATAAGGTTCCAGCATGATCACATATATTCTATAGTAGAATATGAGCTTTCTTTGTTTTTTTGGTTGAAGCAATCAAGGTAAGAGCTTCTTAGCCTTTGCAAAATGAACAATGAACTCGCAAGGCTTGCACATGTTAAATCATTCCGATATGCAGGAGCCATCAGCATCAGTTTGCACTCTCGTGGTATTTTCCTACATGCACCAACCTTGATTTCAAGTGTCTGCCCACGGAGGTCAACGTCAAGAATAAGATAACCTTCTATCAGCAGATACCACTGCAGCCAGCCCCTTAATAAAGCTAAGGTGCCTTCAAATGCAGCTTAGTTACGATAACATACCATTCAATACCTATCAATTCGGATGACCATGTAAATTCCGAAGCAATATCAAATCAAACTTCATGGTTAACGATACAAATCAATGAGAGAGTAAAAATAAATTACAACTAAAAGTTGAACCAAACTTGCTTTCGATAGAAAAATAACCGCTAAGCCATAATATTGGTCAGCAGAGGGAACCTATAAAGTCAAATGCAATTTCTTGATTGGAAAATTCTCAAAGCACACACCCGGATGGCATTTAACGGTGAAAGGAAACATCTTTTTCAAATACTTATCAGAATTCATCATCATCCTCCTCAGCTATATGTTTTGCAAGCTCTTGCTCCTGTTGCTGTCTTTCCCTCCTCTTTTCAGCACTTTCTTTCTCCTTGTGGGAATTTGGGGGGAACCTAAGTGCACGTACTGCCTCATTGTGCATGTTGAGGCAGAACGCAATACGTGAGTTAAAGGCAATCTGCGGCTCGTTTGTAGAGTATATGTCCCCTGTCTCCTTAGATACCATCCAACCATTTGCATGATCCAATATTGCATCAATTGCACCATCCCTTATGGCTTTTGCTACAATACTCTCAGCATCTGCCACAGGATTTGCAGAGTCCAATCTTAACTTCTTGGCAACATCAGCCAGTGAAACACGAGAATAAGAGATACTGATGTTGCGAAGACCAGTCCTTATGACATTGTGACGCAGTCTGACAATTAAGTTATGTGTCTTGTCTTGACTGAAAGTACTGGAGAACTTTTCAGCAACAGATTTAAAGAGCTCCAAGTCCCCTATTCTGACAGCCTGAAAAACAAACATTTAACTTTATCAAAACCGGCAGCAAAGCTCCAGTTACTTTTCATCACCAATATAAGTTGTTCCATGCCTAATGTATTCACACACTGGGGTTCATGAACAAGCTACCAACAAAAAGAGAAAAGCAAAAATAAGGGCAAAAGGCATCCACATAGTTTAACAATTTATACTCACATTTGTTAGCTCAAAGTAGGGCCTCAAAGCATTGACCATGCCCTTTTGCATAAAAACAGTCCTCTCAGGGATTTCTCCTAGCAATAACCTTACAATAATTGCCCACTTATTGCATTGAACCCGAAAACCAAGGGCTGCAACAGGGGCTTTCCGAGCAGCTTGAAGGAGCGATTCTTTGGCATCCGTATACTCCAACTGAATTGTTCTAATCTTTCCCAAGTAAAATAGATAGCGACAAAACTGCAAGAAAAGATAGTCATTGTCTCAAGAACAGCCCACCATTTGCAAATATGTCAGACAATTCCACATTAATCTCCTGTGTCATCGGTTAAAGCATGTACCATCTTGTCACATGCCATCTACTACACATTTTATAACCAAAAGGGGAAGTTTACCAAAAAGGTTGAGACAACATTCTACTACAGTAAATACAATGACAGAGAAGAAGTTTAACACATCCAAACACTCAGAATCCTACAATTGCAGAAATATGATGACAATATCCAGGGGAAAAAAAAGTAGATACAACACATCCAAACACTCAGAATCCTACAATTGCAGAAATATGATGACAATATCCAAGGGGAAAAAAAAAGTAGATATAACACATCCAAACACTCAGAATCCTACAACTGCAGAAATAAGATGGCAATATTCAGGGGGAAAAAAAACCTATTACTGTTTTGTACAGTGCAGAAATATATACATGCTTATGAAGGGGTCTTGACCACTACACATACACTGGAACTTTAAGGAGCAAATGTATATTGCAGACATGGGACTATATTTTTCTTATTGCTCAAAAAATGAAGAAATTGCCTGTTGGTTTGAGTGAGCTTCAAATCGTGGGGCCTTTGACCTCAGCTTCTCTGCCTGATCATATAAGTTGTAGTGAAGGTAATTGCGAAGGAGCAAGTTAAGAAGTGTTTCCTACAGAAAAAGATTATCCAATTATAAGATTCCAGTAGCATGTAAAGAATGCATCCTATGTCTGCAGAAGTACCTGGCCCAACTCATCATGACGTAATGTGGCAATCCGGTGAAGAGCAAGGAGGTTACTGTTGATGGGGAGGGAATTGACATTAGGTGAAAAACAAAGAACAAAAAGCATGATATCAAACCTAGTAATGTTTTTCCTAAAGGTTTTGAGTCCTTAATTGCAGAATTGAAGAAGTAAGCAAACAGTCATCTCACTCAGACAATAGCAATAATGTTCCATGAATGCCAGGAATCAAACTCAAAGTAACGTAAATAAAACTGACCCTCTGATTTCAGCAAGATCACCAGTAAGTTCATAGCTAAGAGAGTAATAGAAGTAAAGCCTTGATGCTAAAACGTCAACAGTTCTCCTATTCAGGTTCTTCAACCGGGCAATGCTTGCAGATGAACAAGCTTTAGCCTAGAAAAAAATTGAGCACCAACTGACTCAGTTCTCAGATATCACAACAAATGAGTCACAATTTTAATATTTAACCCTTTACCTCACTGTATCTCTTTTGATCAATCAGAAATATTAACACCAGCAAGTAGCAGTATATCTCAAGTTCTGGTAATGGGTGTTTCAGAGAAGCTTGAGCCGCCGATGTTGCAGTATCAACCTCCATCTCATGATCATCTTCCTGTCATCTCAACAAATACACTGCTAATCATTAACTATAAAAACTAAAAACCTGGAAAATTAACCTAACCTCTATAATAGGGAATGGAAGTAATTAACTTTGAGACCATAATTGAACTCAATCACCAACCAACTGAACTAGAACACATAATTTCATTAAGTGAGAATTTCTAAGAATATGTAAGCTTATTTCGATTACTACTAGTTCAAGTAAAAATTATCGTTCTCTAGCCCTAACACAAAGAACAAGTTCAATTATTAGAAAAAGCACCCCAAAAAAAAAATACAAAACAAAAGCACGAAACTTTACTTTGGGAAGGTAAGAGGAAAGTCGATTATGCGGGTCAGATCCAGGAGTAAGCACGAAGTTAAGAAACGAAGTGAGAACAGAAGTTTTGAGCTTTCGCCTCAATGCCATCGTGAGTCGAACGGCGCGCACAATCCGGCGCACTTCACGCGCGTAGGCGGCGGTCTCAATGAGAGAAGCAATCTCCTTCAAATCTACAAAATCGAAACAATTAGGCACAGAAACAACTGACAGAGAAATTGACGTAATTAGGGTTAGGCGGGAGAGCGTACGAAGAAGGGTGGAGGGGGAAGGGGAGACGGAGGTTGAGTTGGAAGGAGCGGGGAGCTCCTTCATCTCGACGTCCTGAGTCATAGTCGCCAGCGACGGTTACTGAACAGGAGTCGTATCGTGTAAATGGGGAAAATTGGAGGGTCCGATTTGTTGAAAGACTTCTAACTTCTTACTTATTAGGGACCAATTGACCAAAGTGCATTTCTTAAACTGCAAGTCTATGAGAGGGAGTGAGAAACGGGAGCGTTTGTGGGATAAGTATAACACTTTTGCTGTGATGTGCCTACGGCCTCGTTGGATAGCAATATCGGCCCATACAAAACATTTAATAGGGTTTAATACTTTCGGTATTTTTTGTTTTTATTTTTCCTTATATGCCACATGTACATGTTTTAGGGTATCTACCGTGGTAAGAAGATTAAGTGCCTGTTTGATTGAGCTTATATTGGTAGAGCTTTTGTCAATAGAGCTTTTATCAGTAGAACTTTTCTGAGAAGAACTTTTTTAAAAAGTCAGTTGATTGTTTGGCTGTCAATTAAAAAATAGTTTTTTAAAAAGAGCTTTATATAGTAGACTATTTGGCAACAAAAAAATAAAAAGCACTTTTATTAATTTTAACTATATTTAATTTTATAATAAAATTATTTAAAATATAAATATTATTTAAAATGTATTAAACAATATACAAAACAAAATATATTAATTATTATATAATTTTAAACCATATAAAACATAAATGAAAATATATCTAACCAAATTTTTTGTATAGATTATAACATAAGTAAAACTAATTTCAAAAATAAATATTAAAATATATAAAAAATTCAAATAATATTATATAAATCTCAAAATAA
>JANQBM010000222.1:42489715-42517595 GCA_025594535.1 Erythroxylum domingense
AGTGATGTGACATGCCACCTTCGCGGGGCACGGATCCGGGTATCACTGTCGATATCGGGTTCGGGTCCGACGTGAGTTGGGGTGTTACAGTTATAACTTATCATCAGCTCTTTGAGCATCATAAATCTCTTGTCTTAAAGTAGGCCTTGCTTTCAACTGAGCTATTAAAGCTCCATTAGATACAAGTTCCCATTCACTCTGCTTCATTGATATCACTGTAATGGTCTTCCGACTCAAGGCGTCAGCCACAAAATTAGCCTAGCCCAGATGGTAATCCATAATACAATCATAGTCTTTAAACAGTTCCAATCAATGTCGTTGTCTCATATTGAGTTCTTTCTAGGTAAGCAAATACTTCAGACTTTTATGATATGTGAAAATTCTACACCTTTCACCATATAAGTAGTGTCGCTATACTTTAAAGGAAACTCTACTGCTGTAGGGTAATTTTGTTCATGTGATTTTAATTTCCTAGAGGCGTAAGTAACTACCTTTCCATCCTGCATCAAAACACAACCCAAACCATTTCTAGATGCATCACTAAACAAAACATACTCCTTACTAAAAATAGGTTGAACTAATACAGGAGCTTCAATAAGCATACGTTTCAGTTGATCAAAACTATTCTGACATCTTTCAGACCATTCATACTTCACACCTTTCTGTAACAGTTTACTTAAAGGGGATGCTATCATTGAGAAAACCTTCAAAAATCGACGATAATAACTAGCTAAACCTAGAAAAATTCTCACTTCTATTACATTATATGGTGGCTTTCAGTTAACAATTAATCTATCTTAATAGGATCAACTCTAATCCCTTGAGAAGAGATAACATATACTAGAAAAGATACCTCTTGAAGCTAAAAATCACATTTGCTTAGCTTAATATAAAACTGTTTTTCTTGCAGGGTCTTTAACGTAATTCCGAGATGCTCAGCATGGTCATGTTCATTCTTATAATAGAATAAGATATCATCTATAAATACCATAACAAACTGGTCCAACTAAGGACTAAATATTCTATTCACCAAATCCATTTATCTTGCGCGAGCATTAATTAACCCGAATGGCATTACCAGGAATTCATAATGTCTATAACAGGTCCTACTTGTAGTATTCAGCACATCTACATCCTTTACCCAAAGCTGATAATACCCTGGTCATATATCTATCTTTGAAAACACTCCTGCATCATTCAATTGATCAAACAGATCTTCAATCCTTGGCTACAAATACTTGTTCTTCACTGTGACTCTATTCAATTGCCTGTAATAGATGCACATTCGTAGTGTATCATCCTTCTTCTTAACAAACAAGACTGGTTCTCTCTATGGTGACACACTGGGTCAAATGAAGCCCTTATCTAGTAGCTCTTACAACTACACTTTCAACTCCTTCAAATTAGTAGGAACCATTCTGTACGATGCTCTAGATATAGGAGCAGTGCCAGGCACAACTTCAATTGACAAATATGCTTCCCTTTTAGGAGGGAGTCGTAGCTCTTCCAGAAACACATTTGGAAATTCACTCACCACTGGAATCTCTTGCAATTTACCAACCTCCTTCTTAGAGTCAAACACAAAAGCTAAATAAGCTTCACATCTCTTCTTGAGGAGCTTTCGGGCTCACATAGCGGATACCACATTAGTTGAAGAACTAGTGCAGATGTCATGCTATACTATTTTAGGCTGATCAGGCTTCCTAAACATAATTGGCTTAGCATTACAATTAACTACTTCCTAATGCTTGGACAACCAATCCATACCCAGAATCAAATAAAATTCATGAAATGCCAATTCAATTAAATTTATAACATACTTATTTCCTTGGATCATAACAGGATAGTTTCTATAAACCTGATTAACAATCACACTACTACTAGAAGACTAGTTACATGAATGTCATACTCTAACTTATCTACAGGCATCACTTTATCTGAAATTCCTCCAACATAGATATAAGAATTAGTAGATCCAGGATCAATCAAAGCATACATTTTAGAGTCAAAGGGAGAAATAGTACTCACAATGACTTCTTTGAGTTGGAACAGAAGGCATATTAGGTCGATCAATAATTTCCAAATGAGTACTCAGATTAGGTCTTATTTGACTAGGTCCTCCATAACCTCTACCTCGTCCTCTATTTCTAGAAGGTGTATTAGAGACCTCCCTACTGGCTTACGATGTCTGAGACTGTCTTAGAGGGCAATTGGTGATCAGATGCTCAGTGCTTCCACATCAAAAACATGCACCCATAGCCCTCCAATAAATACCCTAGTAATGTATAGAGTAATAAGAGCACTCCGGGGAACCAGAACCTCAACCCTCATAGGAACCCCTACCAGTAGCAGTCAATGAGGGAAAATTTTGTAGCCTTCCCTGAGCCACAAATCTCTGAGTAAATTCTGGTGCGGAGGAAGCACCTTTACGACTTCGCTTACCTGAGGGCTGACCTCCTCTAGCAAAGCCCCTTCGTTGACTCCTTTCTCTCCTAACTATCTCTTGCCTTTCTATTTTCATAACAGTTTACACTAACTGATGGTAATTCACTTCTTACAAAACGGTAAATATCGCTATATGCTCTTTGATGGAATCATTCAAACCATCCTTGAATTGATGACACCGGAACTCCTCAATAAGTATCAGTTCAGGGGCATAATTGCTAAGTCGATTGAATTCTTGGTCGTAGTCAATAACTGGAAAGTTCCTTTATCTTAGGTTCAAAAATTGCTTCCACTTCTCCTTTCTGTACACCTCTGTAACATACTTAGCGTTGAACTCTTGGGTAAAAAAATCCCAAGTCAGAGGTACCGATAGCTAAGGATTTCTTAAAATAAACTTCTACCACTTGTAGGCTGCTCCCTGAAGAAGAGAGACAGCACAGTGCACCATCTAATCTGACGGATAATTGATTTCATCTAATACCCTCATCACTTTCTCTATCCAAAATTTAGCTCTTTAAGATTCCTCTAAAGATGTCCCAGTAAATTCCTCAGCTCCATACTTTTGTACCTGATCAATCGAAGCCTTGAGTGCAGTCATGCGATGTAGTAATGTCATCATGTCCTGAGATAACTTAACTAAAGCCTCTCCTTGAGCTGGAGGAGGAGGTGACACCTCAGCTTCACCTCGATTAACCCCAAAGGGTTTTAGATATCGATGGATGATATCTTTCTGATTGATTACACTCAGCAACCTCGTCAATGGCTTCTTGAGATCTTTCCATCTTTAATTCTATAATCAAAACATAGGACAAACCACATTAGGCCAAAACATAACTTTTACACTCAAGTATAAGTAGTAGTTAAGCACTGGCTAAACCAGAATCTTGTAAACCATACTCTGATGCCAAAAGATGTAACACCCACATACCTCTTAGAAGAATATATGGACGCGACACAAAACAGTACAAACGAACCAAAGCATTTGAAATCTTCCTTAAGAAAAACCAAATTGGGCAAATATACATTGTATTGCATACAAGATGGATTACAAACAAAATACATTATACACATTGAACTTATCATAAGCATGTCTTAAAAACCAATCCATCCTGTAGTATAGTTATTACAAACCTTCCAACACATTCAAACTGTTTCAATTGTCAGAAACAACTCAAAAACAAATTCAAATATACATTTTGTCAAAACAAAACTCAATCTTCTCTGGCCACTGCAGTTGTCCTTATTCCCTTCTATCTGAACCTACACGAGGTAAATCCACCGTGCTACGCTAGACTAGTGAGGAAAACTAAACATGATATATAATGGTAACTGACCCTAACGGTCATATGATAATGACATATACAAATCAGATCACATAAAAAAGTGCATTACAAACAATAAATATCTCAAAACAGAATATGCCAAAATAGGATATATTGGCTTCAAGCAAATCTTACAATTATCATGATATCAAAACAGAACTTGTCTGTGTCAAAATCGTATCTGAATAAGTCAGAACAAAACTTAATTATTTTAGAACATTGCTTAATTATAATCGAATTGTACATGCAACAGAGTACAAAATAAATTAACATGCTAAATCCTTTTTAGGAGAGACTTATGTTTCGATACCAAACTATCCTTATCAGAGGACATCAAAGTGTCAATATCAGGAAAGACTTATATCTTAGACACCGAAGATTTGTAATCAGGAGACACCGAAGTGTCGACATCTTAAATGTGTCCAGGAGCAGTTGCAAACCCTTATAGGCAAGCCTATTTAGCCACTACTAGGACTTGAAAGCTTTTAAACAATCTATTTCAGATTTTAGAAATTTTATGCAAACCTTATAAATACAAACATGTGCAATTTTGCATTAATATAAATGTTGAGTCATCAAACATTACGCATATGCACACAATTAGCAAGCACTTCCAATACAATCCTAACTATAAGACTCCTCGAAAAACTAATGGTCCGATATTGTCACAATATTATAGCAGAAATTTCCAATTGACAATCATTAATATCTAATTCATAACACATAAGCCTTAAGAGCTCATTCATTCATAATCACTCCCAATTCAACATTATGCTCATCATTAATAAACCATATATCTTTTATATTATCAACTCCATTTATAAACCATAACTTAACACCTTTTACTTCATTAATCTATCATCACCTAGGTTCATTATTAATCTCACTTAAGTCTAATAAAACCATTGTTGAAGTTCTAACCATATATATGTTAACAATTACACAACCAAGACTAGTTCATATTTCTTAGGATAGGTTTTGGATCAGATTTGTATGGCTATTTTGAGATATAAAAAGAGGTTTTTGTGTAATATGTTCTTCTAATAAAAAGTCCCTCTATGAATTAAGTTTCTAATGACATCAAAATCATACATTTTGGTTCAATATTTTTCAAGTTAGACCTAAAATACTGTAGACTATTCTCAAACATTGACAGAATCCTAAATTCAACTTTAGGCCAAAGTTTACCATCCTTCGGGATAGAAACAAAATTTGATTTCTTCATGAAGTTTGTAGGAATATGTGTTTATTTTGATCCAAAATGAAAATCCCTCCATTTGGATAACTAAATATCAACTTAAAGCCTAAATACTGACAACTATTTAGCGAAATCTGTTCAGTGAAACCAGTACAATTCATTCACATCTTATATCTTCAATACCCTTACTCCAACATTCATCCTTTTCACCATAATTCCACCTTATTCATGCCTCAACTACACATCAATTTCATGTCCAGACCTATACTCATCAACAAATCCATACATATTCTATCCAATCAAGCAGTACAATAATTCATATGTTAACATGCAATCAAGATTAGTATTCCCATACCTTCTTTAACACAATTTGCTACGTTAATAAGCAAGCTATTCTAGCCTTTCAAACAAATATCACAACTCAAAGATTAAGAAAACCAAGAGCATAGTAATATAAAAAATAGCAAAATCTAGCTTCCTTGGTGCATTAGCATGTAAAGATGTCAAGTAAAGATGATGATTCAACAAGTAAGCAAAAATTCTAGGAGGTGTGAGTGAGAGAGAGAGTTTTACTGGTGAGAGAACAAAAATGGTTAGGAAGAAACTCCAAAAAAAACTCATCTCTTCTAATGCTATGTGTCAATAAATTGTGACAACATATGTCTTCTTGCATGTTCTACACTTGTCCCATTTAAGAGTTGCCACACATCCACACAACATGCTGCCATTTATCACCAAGTAATTAGTCCATGTATAAACCATCAATAAACTATATCGATTAAGTAGAATTTGACAAAGTTGTCTTCATAATTGTTGCTTATCCTCTTATTTTTCTAATGGTATAAAGTTTGTAATTTTTGGACATCGAAATCAAAAGATATGACACATACAGGTAGGTATGCATGTGTACGATTTGAACTTGTTAAAATCAATATAAACATGGGATTTTAAGTACTTACAAGCCTTCTTTTCACTTAATCTTTATCGAAACCTTGCATAACCTATCCACGAAACATATTCCGAGACTCGGGCCCAACATTAATTCCTTAAGTCTCAAATGAAAACAATAAATTCCCATTCTCTAAGTATGATTCATTAAACCATATTTTAACACATATGCAATACATGTTCAATGAAACGTTCCAAGTAGGGTGCAGTTTGGGGCCTTACAACCACTCTAAGTTTAGTCATTAACTTCTTGATCCAAACTGCTTCCTCTGACACTAAAATGTACTTTTCTTCGGTCATTGAGTCTGCAATGGTTGGTTGTTTGGAACTTTTTTAACTTACTGCACCACTATTTAAAATGAAGATGTACCCTAACTGTGGTCTACTATTATCATGACCTGACTGGAAACTAGCATCTGAATATCCTTGAACTCTTAGTTCATCTCCTCCATAGACTAAGAAAACATCTTTAGCTCTTCTCAAGTACTTTGAGATGTTTTTCACACTCGTCAAGTGACCCACACCAGGATTAGATTGAAACTTGCTTGTTAAGCTTAAAGCATAAGAAACATCTGGTCTAGTACATAGCATCGCATACATGATGGATCCAATTGTCGAAGCATATGGAATAGAATCCATTTTATCTCTCTCCTCTTGTGTCTTTGGTCACATACTCTGTGAGAGAGAAATCCCATACAATATGGGTAAGAATCCTCTCTTGGAATTCTCTATGTTAAACCTTTTTAGCACTTTATCTATGTACATGGATTGGTATAATCTAGCAACCTTTTTAATCTATCTCTATAGATCTTTGTTCTCAGATTATAGGCTAATTCTTCCATATCTTTCATAGGGAAGTTCTAGGTTAACCAGATCTTTACAGATTGTAGCATAGGTATGTTATTTCCAATTAGCAATATGTCATCCATAAATTGTACCAATAAAACGACTGCACTACTACTAACCTTGTTATAAACATATGGCCCATCCACGTTTTTGATAAAATCAAACTCTTTGATTGTCTCATTAAAATGGATGTTCCAACTTTATGACACTTGCTTAAGTCCATAAATGGACCTTTGGAGCTTGCATACTTGATTAGGAAATCTTTTAGGTTCAAAACCTTCAGGTTGTATCATATATACACCCTCTTGTAAATTTCGATTGAGAAATGCAGGTTTGACATCCATCTACTAGATTTTATAATCATAATATGCAGCTATGGCTAACAAGATCCTGATGGATTTTAGCATAGCTAATGGTGAAAAGGTTTTATCAAAATCAACTCCTTGTTTTTGTTTGTGACCTTTAGCCATTAACCTTGCTTTGTATGTATGTACATTACCATCCATGTCAATTTTTCTCTAAAAAACCCACTTGCATCCAATAGGTACAATACCATTAGGTGCATCAACTAAAGTCTATACTTAGTGTGTATAGATTCCATTTAAGATTTCATAGCTTCTTTCCATTTTAAAGAATCAATATCAGACATTGCTTTTTTAAAAGTAGTAAGCTCATCCTGTACGAGTGATAATTTATCCTTTTCCCTACTTAATATGTTGATCTAATCTAGTGGGAAGACGACGTATCCTACTAGTTCGTTGGGGATTATGTGTCCCTTGAACTCTCGATTGTACATTATATGTATCAACTTGAGATTGTTGTTCCATTTCGATGTGAATTTGTGGCTCTTAAACTTCTCTAAGTTCAACCTTACTCCCACTACTTTCTTTGAGAATAAATTCTCTTTCTAAGAATGTAGCATGTCTTAAGACAAACACCTTTTTCTCAATAGGATGATAAAATTGATAACTGAAACTCTCTTTCAGATACCTTACAAATTTGTATTTATCTTATTTAGCTTGAAGCTTATCAGATTTAACACGCTTCATATAACCTTCATATCCCTAAATCTTTAAGTGTGATAATCCAGATCTTCTACCAGTCCATATATCATATGGTGTCTTATCAACCGATTTAGATGGAACTCTATTTAGAAGATATATTGTTGTTTTAATTGCGTATCCCCAAAAGGACATAGAAAGGATTGCATGACTCATCATGGAATGTACCATATCTAATAGTGTACAATTTCTCCTCTCAAAAACTCCATTATGTCATGGAGTTAGAGGAGAAGACTATTATGAGAGAATCCCATTCTCTTTTAAGTAACCAAGAAACTCGTGATCTAAGTACTCACTAGCTTGATTTGATCTAAGTGTCTTAATACTTTTGCTAGTTTGTTTCTATACCTCTAGTCTAAATTCTTTGAACTTTTCAAATGATTTAGACTTTTGTTTCATCAAGTACACATAACCATATCTAGAATGGTCATCTATGAATGTAATGAAATACAAGAATTCACCTCTAGCATTTGTGGACTTAGGCCCATATACTTCTTAATGTATTAATTCTAGTAACTCACTAGAACATTATCCCTTTCCTTTAAAGGGTAGTTTTGTAATCTTTCCCAATAAACAAGATTCACAAGTTTCATATGATTCATAATCAAAAGGATCCAAATATCTTTCTTTTTGTAATTTTGTGATTCTAGTTTCATTGATATGACCTAACCTACAATGCTATAGATAAGATGGAGTTTGGTTACTTAATTTTCTTTTCTTACTATTTATGTTAAGAACTGGCCTTTCAAGATCTAATTCATACATACCATTTGTATGCAATCCAGATCTATAATAAACATCATCTTTATAAAAAGAACAACTGTTATTCTTAATTATAAAGACAAATCCATTCAAATCCAAATAAGAAATAGAAATGATGTTTCTTACAATAACAGGAACATAATAACAATCATTAGGTTCTAATACAAGGCTAGAAGGCAAAGTTAAAATATAAGTTCCGATAACTAATGCAGTAACTCTTGCTCCATTGCCAACTCATAGATCCACTTCTCTTTTCTTCAATAAACTAATCCTTATTAACATCTGCATGTTATTACATATATGAGAACCACACCAGTATCTAATACTCAAGCAAATGGAACAGAAGTAGAAAGATTAATCTCAATCATAAACATATTCCTTAAGCTTCTTATCTTTCAGGTTAGCAAGATAAGATAGGCAGTTCCTCTTCCAATGTCCATCGACTCCGCAATGAAAACATATGCCCTTGTCATTGCTCTTCTTCTTGACACCTCCTTTGAATTTTACTACATTAGTAGAAGCCTTCTATTTCTTGTTATTGTTCACCTTAAAGCACTTTTTCTTTTGCTTTTAGTAGAACTGATAACAAGAATATAATAGGGTTCCTTCTTATGGCACCCTTCTGCAGTCTTAAACATGTTCAACAGTTTAGGCGATGTCATGTCCTTCTTATTCATGTTGAATTTCATGATGAACTGTGAAAAGCTCGAAGTCAGAGACTGCAACATTAGGTTAACGCTTAACTCGTGGTCCATGAAAAAACCTAATTGGGCCAATTTTTCAATATACCTAATCATCTTCAGCATATGAAGGTTGACTAAAGATCCTTCTGTCATCTTGCATTGAAACAGTGCCTTAGAGATTTGATATCTCTCTACCCTACTCTATACACTAAATAATTCCTTAAGATGTAGTATCATAGTAGGTGCATCCATGTTCTCATGTTGCCTCTGAAGTTCAGGAGACATGCAAACTAACATCACACATGTAACTTTTTCAACTTTATCAATATAACGCTGATATTTCTCCCAATCTTCATCAGTTGCATCTGAACATGATTCTGATGGAGTATGAGTATCAAAAACATACAACTTCTTCTCTTGCGTAAGAACTATTCTTAACTTACGTAACTAGTCCAAAAAATTAGGTCCAGTAAGCTTGTTAGGATCTATGATGCTCCTTAATGACAAGTTAGTAGTCATCTTCAAATTCAATAACGGAAAAACATAAAAGAAGCATATATTAATTTATATCCAAAAATTAAATAAAATAAGGACTTTAAAATTATTTGATTACTCCCACTATTTTATTCAAAATAATATCCCTCACTATTATATTGGAAAATTATCAAATAATTTCCTAGTGGGCTAAGATCCTATCCCTGCCTCTAAATCTATATGATCATGAGCTTACTCATCCAAATCATACAATTTTAGTTAAGTAGGACCCATTAATTTAAAATAAAACATATCCGGGTTATAGTGATTTTGAGTTTACTCAACAAGTGTATATATATACAGAATTCTGGATTTATTCTCAAATAATAGAAGGCAACTATCACGTTCCTAACGTGTCCTTAATAATTTATTAAGGAATTTAAATTTTCGAAAATTTCTGGTCTCATCAAAATAATATAATCTCATAATATTTATATTTTCAAACATAATCTAATTATGAAATAAATTATTTAAAACTTTACTTGATTCTAATTATTGATTTGATAATAAATTTAATTTAACAATTCAACTCCTGAAAAATTAAATTAAATTCCAAAAATCTTTCCTAATAAAAAATCTTTTGAAAATAATTTTCAAAATTTTATTAAAATTGTTGGCCCCAGGTCTCATTTCTTATTTCGTGGCAACAAAATGCCAAAATTTGGAGAATTAAAAAAAAGGATATAATAAAAATAAAAAGAAGTCGTGGTTGGGAGTAAAAACAAATAAAAATTTTAATTAAAACTAGGCAAGGTGCATGGTTGTGTACTACAATGCACGGTCATGCTTTACAATGCAAGGACGTGCAATTAAAAATGCACGGCTGTGTATACAGAGAAGCATGATTGTGCATGAGCACGATTGTGAGATTCTTCAATAATAGGGATGTATCACAATCATGCTCGTGCACGATCGTGACATTTAATGTAACATGCAAGATCGTGCACTCCTACTACACACACGAACTTCAAATCATCATAACTTCCAATATAAATCTCCAAAAATTACAAACTTCATGTCGTTGGAAAGCTAAGAGAAAGAGCTACAACTTTCATGAAGACATGTTTATCTAATTCTGCAAAGATAGATATAGTTTATTCATTGAAGATTTAGAACATATTTTTATCCCCTTTTCCTCTCTGCTGTCTAAATAAACTGCTGCCTATATCAAAAGACCTGAATCCAACAATCATAAACTATACATATATAACTCCCAATTTAACCATTTGATTAAGAAAATCTATCCAAAAGCCATCAAACAACTAACAATTTATTCTCAACACAATTAACAACTTAACATAGAATAAAATTTGAATATATACAAAAAAGAATTTCTGCAATTCTTACTGTCATTTCTCTAACAAAATTGAGTTCGTACATAACTTTGAATACATACCGAAGCCACATCAGTAACTTAATACAAAATTTCAATCATGAAAGCTCATGCTTGATATGCTTCTAAAGTACCAAAAGTGTCTGAACTAACTTAGTTACAAAAGATTGAAATCTTGGAGTTGTCAAAGCTTTGCAAGGGTTTAGTATTGATTTGCTTTTTCTTCACCTGAGGACTGGAAAAATAATAGGATTAGCTACAACGCTCAATGGCTAATATGCTTATAGACATTGGTGATGAGCCACACAACAATCTAGCATAGACATATATATATATATATATATATACACAAATATTTCCAGCTTACAGAACACGTAATTAAGATTTCAATCACATAAATCATGTCATATATATTTTTTCAACATCAAAACAGGGCAGTCGATCATAAATCATACTCAGCAAACCACAACAAAATACACAAACAATATGGCTTAAGAGAATCTCATAAAACAAAATGGCAAAATCGAAATTTACAATATGAACAAAATGAGATCATTTTTTGGAGCCCATGTGCCACAAGTGTGTAACCGGGAGAAGGCTTTTGGTCAATGTGCACGTGACAAAAAGAATGATATTTCTCTTACTCACAAAACCAAATTTTTGATGCTTACATAATTCATATCATATTCATATTTTCATGCTTCTTGAATTTTTAAGTTTTTCATTAACACCAAAGCAGCAAAATTTTTGCAAAGAAAATATGATATTAAATTCACAAAACATTTTTCCTATATTCACATTGTTTCAAAACAAGCATTTATACATAAACAATCAATTGATACAACCCATCATCATAAAAACTATAAACATATTACCCACCTATTTACTTGTAACTCCAAGCTCAAGCTTGTCTTTCCTCTTGTTCTTATCCTCGAGTTTCTCGGTTCCCTTCAAACAAACAAATTTTTCATTCAAACAACATAAACAAATATAACTTCCATAAAACTCTACTATCCAAAAAATGAGCTTAAACTTAACCTACTCTTGCGTTATCTAAGCTAGAATAACTAAGATGTAGTTAAAAGGTCATGAAAATCATAAAAAATGAATCCCCTGGTTCTTTTCTTTATCTCTTCATTTACAGTATAAAACCTACTTTCAATAGTTTCCTTTTCTACCAAAGCAAGAAGAAAAGATAGAGAATACCTAAGCAACTCAGCCGAACCTGTTTTCTTCTTCTTCTACGACTTTCTCTCTTTTCCTTCTCACTATACACAACTCTCTTCTCTTCTTTTCTTATTTCTTTCTCATTAATTTAAGACAAACTTTTAATCTTCCAAACTTACCCTTCCATGTTTGATCTAATGCCTTCTAACTCCTTAACTTAATTCTAACTCTTCCTTTTAATCCATGCAGCCATACGTAATTAATTATATACCTAATTAAACTCCAAATTTGCTAATTCATGAATTCTAACTTTTATTCATGACTAAACGCCAACGAATTCTCATTTAATAATTCTAACTTCTAATAAAAAGTTTGGGGTCCAACAAAAACACTTTTCAATTCTATTAGGATTATAAATTAATTTAATCATTACTAAATTAATTAAAAATACAATTTAGGTTAAAATGCTAACAAAAATGGGAATATTGTGTACACATGCCTTGCAGTTAAACAAGGGGCCATTGATTGGCGGCTGGAATTTACACGCCAGTCACACCATCATCGATAATGGTTTGAGAATGATGGGCGCATGTTTTGCCCATCATTCTCCTATATGTTTTCTAGAAATTTGGAAATTTCTGGAAAACCGTCTCCCTCTCACCAGAAACTCAACTCCTCTTACCTATCAGCTATGTTTCCAAGTTTGTCAAACTATCACCCACATTTTTGTAACTGTTGTGTAATGTTCCCAACTCTTCAAGCCACGTCGTTCCACTTGTGTTTTTCTCACCTGTGCCATGGGTGGTCAATGCCAGTGTCGCTAGCGCCATCATCGTAAAATGTCACTGACGCCACCCAATGGCGATAATCACCCTCAGCCACTCACCATCGTAACTCCAATTGTATCTCGACTAGTGGCGACACCATATGCTGCCATCGATGGCGTCACTAGTTGATGGGTGATTAATGCCCATCTACTTCTCTAGTGGCGACACCATCCATGGTGTCACCATTCAGTGGGCGAGTAACGCCCATCGATTTCTCCCATGCTACTAGTGGCAATATCAGATTCACAACCACAACCAAAAAATTACAATAAACATAAGTAATAATAGGATTTTAGAAACCCAATCATCAAATAAAGTCAAAACCGCAAGCGTATGGATAGTAAAACTTGTTTGATCAACACAAGGTAGTAACGTAAGCATATGAAAAATATTTTTTCTAGATTCAGGAACAATAACACAACCCACAAAGATTATTGCACATTCAAACTTTTTTTAGGGTTCCAAAACAAAGGGCATAAACAATTTCAGAATTGAAAACGTAGGAAGAACATTGGATTTCAAGAAACCCAATAAAAGAACAATATCACAATGGACAACCCTAGAAACAATCTCCAAAATCAATACACAAACAATTTCCAATAGCAATCGTGAAAATAAACAGTGCGAAATCCACAAAATCTAGAATTTCCAGAATCAATACATGAACAAGAAATAATTTCCAATAGCAATCGTGAAAATTGGCTTTGGATAAAACAAAACTAAAAGCATAAAACCTGAATTTTTTTATCAAAATTAATAACAATCAAGCAAAGAATCCAATTAAGACAATTCAAGGAGACTCTAATACCACTGTTGGAACACAACTGTGATCGAATCATGAGTGCAGAGGCAAGCAAAAATTTTACAGATTTCAAGCAGCACCTGATTATTGAATAAACTTGAATAAAATATAAAATGATTTAGTAATCGTACCTTGTTTGCTTTCTTGTTGAAAAATCTTTGAAACTATTTTCGAATGATCAATCACAAGCTGTTCAAATGTCCAGCCTCTGATGGTATCCACAAAGCAATTCTCAAACTTCTATGAGAGGAAGAAGACAAAAAGTGCTAGCTTCTGAAACACTCTTCCTTTTAAATAGAAAAATCATCAAAGTCTTTTATTAAAATTAAATCTCTTTAATTATAATCAAAATAAAAATAAAAATCAAATTCTAATTCTAATTAATTTAATTTTAATAAAATCAAATATCTCATGTTTGATCTCCAAAGTTTCTTAAACTTTATAATTAAGCCCAACTTAATTAAATTGATTTTTCTTTCATAAATTGCTATTTGATGTGTGACCCATTATGTTCCTAATAGATTGGCAATGATTATAAATTATAATTCTAATTCACAATTAGAATTAGATAAATTAAAACATCTTTTAATTTATCTTTAATTCTCCAATTAAACAATTCGTTATCAAAAATCATGATTGATGTTTAGCAATATGTCATGATTACCCAAATATCAGGAATGTCAAATTGATTGACTTAACCTGTCCATGCATGGCTATAAAGTATAATTTAATCCTTTCATTATTTAGTATTCTAATTGGATAGAGTATGGATACAGTGTCTACTTTTATCATCTAATCATATTCGTTCTTGCTAATTAATAATTGATTTATAATTGAAATTTGAAAGCACCGTTTTCAAATGTCAATTAACTCTGGCTAAAGAATTTCATAAATTATTACTAATCAAAAACAGCAGAATATTCTCTCTAATTACTTTAGAGTGACAAATCCTATATTGACTTATTCAACTATCTACATACGATTCATACTATATCCAATTACTACCGACTAAATTATCCTACGACGATTCATAAGTAGCATCAAAACATAGTAATTCTCACACAAGATACCTTGGTAATCTCAAGTCTGAGGATCAATTATACAACCATCACTATGAGATAATCCACAGACACATAAGTAATGTTCCATTTGGGATTCTAGTAATCAGGTCAGTTCAGTGAACTTATTCTCTAATAAGCAGCCACATGTGTGTTTAAGTGTCTCCACACTTTAATCTATGAGATCAATTACTTTCTTCATAAGAAAGAAACAAAGATGTACTAGTCTAACCATTTCATCAATATCCCATCTTGATGAAAATATGACTAGGAACATTTTAGGAATAATACAGGAAAATGCAATTCGAATCTCATAATTATAATCACATTATAATTTCTAATTGCATAACAATTATTTCATAGATTTTATCTTTATGATTAATAATTAAATAATTAACAAATACACAAAGATAAAGAATGCCTTTTATTAAATAATAATAATGTCATACAAATAAATTTACATCCAAAAATAAATTGGCTGTAAGGGCATAAACTAACATTGTCTCCCAACTATCACCTCATACACATCAATGCTTTTGAGGATAGCTTGTTGGCATAGAGAACAAACGGATACTCTGTCTAAACTTATTATATATTAACTCTCTCTGGTTAATAAAATGCTGTAATTTTTACTTAAATTTTAAGCGATTTAGTTACTTAAATATAACTTAAATTTTTAATTAGATTTATAAACTTACTTTTTTATAAAGATAAATATCTAAATTATAAATTCTTTTTAAAATATTCAAAAATATACTAAGATATAATACTCATGTCCTTATAATTTTTTTAAAGTCATGTCCTTATAAGTTATTTTATGCATAAACAATTTATACTAAACAACTAATTTTACCAAACGTCTTTAATAAACAATTGATGTTATTCGCTGGTCAAATCAGCTGATATAGTCAACTATTTGCTAACCCTTGATAAAATCAGCTATGAGCTAATGCAATCAACTAATTGCCAAATAGGCCCTGTTTGTTAAAGTACATATGCAGTCATAAAGTAAATATTACTTTGAAAATTAATTTTTGAACAAAAATCTGCTAGAGATTATTCTTTACCTAGCTAAATACAATGAGTTACATTAAGATCAAGTAAACTTTGGCTTATTATGATGATTCCTCCCGAATAATAAGCAAACCAATGGAGACTATCACATATACATTTATAGTTAAGATTATAAACTTTTCTTATAAAGATGTCGCTTTCAATAAAATGGGCATTTGCACTATTTTCTCAAATTTGCCTAGTATAAATAAAAACCCAATCGATTGAGATTTTTTATAGTCATATTGCCAACGAATTGATTTTTACAATTATTTTAAAATTCTTTTCTCTAACATATTTTACTTTTGTATTTTTTTCTTGTAATGTATCCTCCTTTAATGACTAGTATTATTTGACTATATGCAACATTGAAACAATTGTGTACTGACTAAATACCTGTCAAACAATGATTATCACACAAATGTATCCTAATCATATAACTAGTTGTGCATCAAAAATTTGTTGTTAAGAAATTCTGTAAGTACTAAAAAAACATGTTTTCATCTTTACCTCTCTATTTTTTCAGTTACTCTCTTCCTTTTTCAAAGTGAAAAATGAAATGGAAAATTTCAATTTATAATTTTGACAGAACATATTTAGGGCTAGAAGGATGCATTTGGGGTTAGAAATAGAAACTCTTTCTTTTGTTGGTTTATATTCTATAGCCAATTGCTTTGGTTGTAGTTTAGTGACAAAATATTTAAAGACATTCTTTATCTTGTATATGTTTAGAAGTATATGATAAAGTCTGAGATAATTATACATTCTAACTGAAATTCTAGTGAGATTATAATTATAAGATTCATATTGCTTTATATATTATCCCTAAATACTCTTAGTCATTGTTCTATTATGATTAGACAATATTAAAACCTAAAAAGACTAGCACACATTTTGTTTTTCCTTATGAAGGAAGTAGTCGATCTCATAGACTAAAGCATGGAGATACTAACAAACAAGTTCAATAAACAGACCCGATATGAGAAATTCATTTGGAATATTACTTGTATATCTATGGAATTCTCATTGTATATCTATGGAATTCTCATTGTGATGATTGTATAAGTGATCCTTTGACTTAAGGTCACTAAAGTTATCTTGTATATGGATTACTATATTTTGATACTGCTCATGACCTATTTAATCATAGGTTAATCAATCAGTAGTCATTAGATGTAGCATAAACTATATGGAGGTAGTTGTGTAATCAAAATATGATTCATCAGCTTAAAGAAATTAATGAGAATGTTTTGTCGTTCTCGATTAATATTGAATCAGAAAGTTCTTGGCCAAGGTGGAATAATGATTTGCAAATAGTTTAAAATTTTCATTAATTGAATCAATGACAAATGGCAGAGAACTAATATGATTGGACTCAAAATAAAGTAGATATTAATTTCATAGTCTATATCCATTCAGAATATTGTATGATGAAAGGATTGAATTATACGGACAAATCATGCATAAAAAGATTAGCCAAAATCACTATAGCATTCCTAAATATTTATATGGTTATGATGCATTGCTAGACGCTAATCTTGATTTATGATTATAAATTATTTAATTAGGGAATTAATGATAAATTAAAAGGAGTTTTAATTTTATAAAATTATAATTATCAATTATAATTATAATTTATTATCATTCTCAACATATTTGGGAACCTAATGGTTCTTACACATATATTGGGTTGAAGAGAGTAAAGTTATTTTAATCAAATTGCACTTGATTGTAAAGTTTGAGAAACTTTATAATTAAATGTAAGATATTTAATAAATAAGGATCAATATGAGATATTGATCTAATTTGGGCATAATTGGTATTTAATTAGAATTATTTACAATTCTAATTAAAGTTTAATTGAAATTATAATTTAATTCCAATTAAATTACCAAAAAATCCAAAATCTATTATAAATAGTGTACCACCCCATTCTCGAAAGGCACGTACCCGACATCTATGGGTGATATCCTAGTCTGTGCCTCATGAGGGAGACGTGCTATAACACTCAACCAGTCAAAACTCAGTTCAAATTTTTTTTTGAAACCACAAACATAATATGCAGAAATCCATAACCAAATCAGGTCTGCTTTATTCGCAAACTTTTTCAATCATAACAATACAATCAATAGAAATTTCAATAGCCATTTAGGCCCTTTCAAAAAAACAAAACACTTTAGTCATAAAGTCTTTACATTACAACATAAATCATATACACCTTTTTACAAAACTTTCGGAATATATAATTTAATATAAAAGTTGCAGAATATACAATTCCATACAAAACAAAAGAAATACAATGCAGACGCGAACTGATCCCGACCTCTATCCCTTACTTGTATGTTGTAAGGATACTCTCGTTTGCCTAACGGGGTATTCTTCTGATCCTAAAAAATATTTGCAAATTTTGGGTGAGTTTTGCAAACTCAACGAGTGGCCATCATCGATGGCTCACCAAGTCACATAACACATAAATCACATTCACATTTAATAGAATTTAATCATTCATATTATGCATATACAGTGTGCATAAGACCCACTTTCCATTTATTACTTTGTTGTGAGAGAGTGCCTAAAATGTCCCGTATCCATTGTGGATACTGGGCTTATTAAACGTTGACCCTAAGGCTCTGAATCACTTTTTGAGCTCGAGGCTCTTTTCACACTTTAAGCTTTAAGCTCTGAATCACTTTTTTTTAGCTCGAGACTCCTTTCACACTTTGAGCTTTAAGCTCTAATAGGTGGTTACTCTGGTCACGACTCCCATTATCTGATGATGCATTCATATATGGAATGCATCTCACATTTTCAATCAATCATATCATGAAACATTTAGTTCATCACATTCACATGCAAGTAGCACTTCAATATCTGATCCACATTTCACAATCATTGGACCTTCTGTCCATAATTCAACACAATCAACCACATTCATGTGAGCATTCAGTAGTCAATCAATACAAAAATTCAAACAAGACAAACAATAAAATGAGACCATCTAGGTCTACCCACAGTGCGCTCCAGATTAACATTTGCTTCCAAATTATGGAAACGCTTGAATGCAGATATTTAACATGAATAACCCATTTATGCAAGACACACATTGCACATACATGAATAATGGTAGAATTATAAGCATTTATTCATGTAAAACTGTGTATATAGGCTATGTACAATGCATGCTCAATGACAATCCCGGTTACTTTACCAACTTCATAACTTAATCACTCATCATTTCTTTAAATCACAACCTCCACCCTTTGGTAATTTGATATCAAAAACTTATCCACTAATTTTCCAATATATACCTGTATGTGACTAGTGAAGAGGGAGAACAGAGTCTTTATATATATATATGTACGTATATATCACTATCAACTTTCTACTTAAAACTCAATATTTCCTCTTCATTCCTAGTTCCTTCAGCTTAACAAAACACAATCAAATCAAAATCTTGGGTTTGCCCAATAACCCAACTATAAAAGAATTCTAGTTCTTGCCATATCAATGGAAGCGTAAGTTCTAATATTTTAGTTGAGGGATTTGTTCTTTGGTCTCATCAATATTAGGATGATATTGTATATATATCACATATATATTCAAATTATGGACAACTTAATTAAATTGAGCTTATGTCCATAACCACCCTTAAAATGCATCTAATGCATGTATTACACAAAGAAAGTTTAATTTAGGTTGTGATTTGACTGTGCATTTAAAGTTTGTGATTCGATTCAACTCTTGAACCAAATCAGGTAAGTGCTAGTCTTGGTTAATTCAAATGATGAATGTGATTCGATTAGAAAACCTAAAATATCAATCATTTTGATGTCTAAAATAAACATTTTAATTTTAGCACACATGTATTTTTCTGGCCACACTAAAAATGCAATGCTCTATTTAGATTAATTCTAAATTAATCCCTAGCGTTTTCAAAATTTCTAGACATGAATTAGTAATCTATGATATCGCTAACTCATCTTAAATTTATCTAGACAATTTTGGCATAAGCCAAAAATATCTTGACGGCCAAAATCATCGAGATAAATAAGTTAACCTATTAGACACCAAAAAGACCGATTCGATGTCTGGGAAATTTTCAAAACTTTAATTTCAAGCACATGCACTTAGCATGCTACTAGCGTCAAAATAATACATTTCTTATCTCATAAATTTTTTTAAGGTCTTATAATTGAAATACATACACCATAAGTCATTAAATAAGTCAAATCCATTAGCTTTCAAAAAGCTGACCAATGTTGACTTTAACTTGATTTATTAATTGAATCAAATTCAATTAATTATGGAAAGCTTCTAAAGTCTTATACACATTCTAAACTTGCCTAATAAAAAATTTCAAAAACTAAATCCTAAGAATTATTTATTAACTTAGTGGAGTCAGCTAGCATATCTCTATGACACTTGTCATATTGCTTCTAACACTAGTCATACTCTACATCACGCATGCATAAGATAATCACTTTAACAAGTGTCATGCATCTCATACATGTGGCAACATCTTATCTTGCATGTCTATGTAGAAAATTGATAAAAATAATTTTTATAAAATTTAATATGGAATTTACAAGTATGCATGTTTATCAGATTTTAAAAAATTTCCTAGAACTTCATACATGTATCAGGCTAAAACTAAATTCGTAATAAAATACCAAATTACTTTCAATTGTTATTTCACTTGACAGAAACATAATATAACACCTTATAAACAATTTTGTGAAAGAAAATTAGAAAATTAATTTTCTAGAATTATTACGAAATTTTGTAAATTAGCACATGCATTCAATTTTTCAAAAATTCGCAGAAACTAACATATGAACAGACTGGATATTAATTCAAAATAAAATAGCAAGTGACCTTCAATTGCAATTTCCTTTTATAAAAACATGATACATCACCTTATAAACATTTTTGTGAAAGAAAGTCAGAAAAAAGTTTATAAACTTTATACGAATTTTCCCAATTCAACATGCATGTTAGTCACAATCCTGCAAACATTTTGCATATGTTAAGTACTTCATCTAATACATGCATAACTTAGCTTTGATACCAGTATTAGGGATCCATGGGCATCATAAGCATAGCAAAGCAGTAGAAAAGTGGGAATCTAAATTCCTATCCATGAATTCCTCACTTAGATGCATGCATATATGGATTATAAGAACATGAAATGTAAACACTTTTACCTTTTATAATACTCCTCCTTTCTTGAATCCTGTCCTAGTTTGGGTTGTAGCAAACACCAAACACCTTCCTTCTTGGCATAAGAACACGTAAGGACAAAGAAGAAGCAGTGTGTAAGGGTGGTTAGAGCACCAAACTAGATGACTTCAAGTAGAAGCAAATGGAGAGATAGATCAAGGTTATGTTGCTTGCAATTGCATTCATTCAACAATTGCATAAAATGCACGAACTAGACTTAAGACAACTTCTCTCTAACTCTAGAACATGTATAAACCCCTTATCCTGTCATTTAAGCGTGTATTAGCTTGTAATTTATCATGTACATTAGTAAAGAACTCACTTATGTATCATCTGTTGAGTATAGGCCACGATCGTGGCTTACTTCATTGACATCCATGCACATTTAGTTTCTCATTGACATCCATGCCCCGTTATGTTAGGTAATTGAATTAACTCTTTTTCTAAGCAATTCATCAATGGTTTCATGCCACTTGAATTAACTCTTAATTCAAGCAAATCATCAAGGGTTTTATGAAGCCAATTTATCAAAATATAAGTGCATTAACACACGAACTCTTTAATAGTTAATTATCAGAAATATGAACCTTTACATAGAATATGAATATGAATAGCTGTACCCAATCACCACTCTATGAGTGACCTCATCCTGAGTAGCAGGGAATGATGTCAAAGCATAGGATCAGTATCCAAGATTTCCTTGAGTACCTTAAGTCTATGGATATTTACAAAATTGCTATAATAAGATTAACCATTGACATTTGATAAATCATCCAAATGATAATCTTATAGCAGGTCATCCAATGTACTTACTACTCTTAGTAAGCATGCAGATGTTAACTTGAAAAATCTCATGCTTACAGTTTGTGAGATCCACTGCTTGATCAAATCAAGGAGTTTAACATGTGCTTGTCTATCCGAAGGGTTTCATATCCAGAGATGGCAAAATGGCATGCAAGCTTCAAAAATCCATTTATGGATTGAAGCAAGCATTTAGGAGTTGGAACATCCGACTTGATGAGACAATCAAAGAGTTTGTTTCTCATATAATCTTGATAAACCTTATATATACAAGAAGGTAAGTGGGAGTGCTATCATGTTCCTTGTATTATATGTGGATGACATATTACTAATAGGAAATGATGTCTCATGTTTGTAATTAGTCAAAATTTGGTTGTTCTAGAATTTTTCCATGAAAGACCTTAGAGAAGCAACTTATATATTAGGAATAAAGATCTATAGAGATAGATCAAGGAAGTTACTAGGTGTTTCATTGTCAGCATACATAGACAAAGTGTTAAATAAGTTTAGCATGGAGCAGTCCAAGAGAGGGTTTCTTCCCATGACTCATGGGATAAAACTCTCGAAATCTATGTGTCTCAAGTCATAAAATGAGAGAATCTGTATGAGTATGATATTATATGCTATGTTATATACAAGACTCGATATATCGTATGCTCTAAGTGTTATGAGCAGATATCAATCAAATCCTGGTGAGGGTCACTGGGTGGCTGTTAAGAATATCCTAAAGTACTTAAGAAGGACCAAGTGAGGTATAGTATGGTGAAAGGAAAAATTGTGTAGTAATTATTGATGGAAAGATTCATAAGTTGGATAATTAACTATCGAAGAGTTCATGTTTTAATCAATTTATATTCTAGAAAATTGTCATCCTGAAACCATTCATGATTTTCATGGATTAAGAGTTAATTTAAGTGCCTAAATTAATCAGGAACCTAAGGGTCACACGTGTAAAAGATAAGATGGAAAACATAGTATGTATGGCTAATTTTAAGTGGCCACAATCAAGGCCAAAGGCGAGCCTAATTTTTAAGTCTGCGACGATTGTGGCTCATTGGCCACGATCAATGTAGAGGGCACAAATGAGTACATAAGTGAGTTCGTAACTTATGTACACAAGGTCTTACCACTTCTTAAACACTCAATTGAGAGCATAAGGGCTGTAGAAGAGTTCTTAAGTAAGAGAGAGGTATCAAGTGTCTTCTTTTTGTAATTTATGTAATTGTTGCATGAATCAAAGTGCATGTAACAGTAGTCTTGATCTATCTTCTATCATTTTGAGCATTAACTTGAGCTTATCTAGTTTGGTGCTCAAATCAACCTTATACATTGTTTCTTCATCTTCTTTGCATGTTCTTGGGTGATCAAGGAAAGGTTTGGTGTTTGCAACTACCTAAACAAAGAGAAGAAACAAGAAAGGAGGAGAAATAAAAGGTAAAATTTTTATATTTCATGTTCTTATATACATAACTATGCATGCATGTATGATTGTATTTTTTTCGTTGTCATAGTGTTAGAATCTAGATTTTGACACTTCCGCTGCATTCATGTACATATGATGCGTGCATCCATGGCTAACCCAACAATAATATTAGAAATAGTTTTTTAATTGGATTAGATTGTGTTATTTATATAATTTTAAATTAGTTTTCTAAATTATAATTAGTAAAAGGCCAATTTATTCAAAATTGTTTTCAAATAAATTTTGTTAAAGGACTAAAGATAAGTGGAAATAGTTTTTAATTGGTTTTGAAAATTATTTTCAGGTCAAAACAAATTTCTGTTTGACTTAGGAATTTAATTCGTTTAGGAGTCAATGGGTTCGATCTAATTTACTTTTTCCAAGGAGTTGGAAATATTATTTTAGATTATCAAGGTCAATAACTTGAATTAAATAGAACTTGATGTTTTATGCATATAATTTGATTATGGGCGCAGAAGATGCATACTTTATTTATATAGTTGATATATATTAGACGCATGTTAAATTGTACATTTTATATATGTGATATTTTATATGCAATTTTATATTTAAAGAGATGAATGAAGTTAAATCCCTTGTTAAAATATTAAGTACGCATTGCGAGTGTGATTATTACCTTCTATTTTTATAAGAATAAACTAGAGTTTTATTTATTGTATGCTTATTGAGTAAACTCAAGGCCAATTTAACGTAAACATATTTGTTGGGCTCTACTTAACTAAATTAGTGTGATTTAGATAAGTAAACTCATAATCACATGATTTTAAAGGTAAGGTTAGGAATAAAATATATGTTTTGGCAAGAGTTGTCACCTATCGGATCTCAAAGTCACATGAGATGTGATTGATAAATAATCTACCTAATTTAAGTTTAGTTGGTTTGTTGAGCAAACCTAAGATCAACTATATTTGGATGAGATCCTAGCCCATTAAAAGATTACAGTAATATTTCTGAATAGTAGTAAGGGCTATTATTTTGACTAAACAAGTGGGAGTAACTAAATATGTGATTAAAGTCCTAATCTCATTCAGTAGTCATGACATATAATTGATTGTTTGCTTTTTTGCATTTACTTTTGTTCTGATTGGAATTTATGTTGTTTAGTATAGTTGAAAATAAGAGTTAGTAAACCAAATTTCTTAGAAATAGGATATGTTTAAGAAGAGTTCTTAAGGTTAGATAGAAAATTATGTCCATTATGCAATTTTGCTATAATCCTTGTTAAGGATTTGATGACAAAGTTTTAAAAATATGTCAAAATTCTTAGAGTAGTGCTTTAAAGTATAACATCTCATTTTCCCATACTAAGAATTAGAGCCCTAGATTTTTGTATATGAGAAAGATCATTGAGAAAATAGGAAATGCATTACATTTACATACAAGTCACTAGCACAAGCATACACACACGTGATTATTGATTTTTATACACATTACAATGATTGTACATGCTTGATCGTAGGTTTTCGATATGAAAAGGCTTTAATAATTTAACCTTAATATTTCGCAAGCATATGGGTCGTTCACGTAATACCTAAGGTGTCAATTCCACAAGGAGGGTTAATCTAATCCTAAAATCTAAAGCTAAATAAAATTCCCAATAACTCAAAATGGATAAAACTAAGCTAGAAATTATTTCAATCATGCAATTAATTCCAAGAATCAAATTTGAAAATATAAATAAGATAGCAGATGCAACACCCAATCAAGAATCAACCTAGGAACTACCAATTGAGAGAAGGGGAAATTTATCCAACTTTAATAAAAACCTAACTGATTATGAATTTACTGGATTACAAGTTTTAAACAATCCTAGGGTTGATTACTCTCTCTCGAGTTATAACAATTAACCCTAATTTATAAACCCTAATCAGAATATGGAAATTGCAATCTCTCAATTCATAATCTATCCAAAACCTAATTAGATCTTAAGTGCCTAAAAAACTATCGAAAACCTATGCAAGATCTATCTTTACAAAAATTTACCGGTTTGATTTAATATTTGTTCTATTAAATTACCTAACTTTTGTTAACCCAATTTAATGATTTTTATTTAGTTCACCCTCTCAGTTTATCACTAAATTATTCAAGTGTAGAATTTAAATCACAAGAAATCTAATAAAAACATAACAATCAAATTTCTTTAATATCAAAGATAAAATATCCCGAAGGTGAGTTTAGATAATCCCTAAAATATCCCGAAGGTGAGTTTAGATAATCCTTAACATTTAACAAATCTATCATTAACAGTTATCCCAAAATCTATACAATCATAAAATTGAATCTAAACCAAAATATAGACTTAGAATAGATGACGGAGGCAGCAATGGCAAGAAACCTCCTATTTTGGGAAGTACTTCGTGTAGGCTTCTTCTCCACATCTCTCTTCCTTCGTTTCTTTTTCAATCTCTTGATAAAACTCTCTAGTGTTTCAAAATTATGGCTGATGTAAAAACTTCCCTATTTTTGTCACAATCATGGCATACATGGGTCGTTCTTTCGGCCTGAAAGTCTCTGAAATTTCTCTGTTCGTTGATGTAGACCCTGAAACATTAACAAACACATCAAGGTACCTTCAAAATATAATATTTAAGCTCAAAGACTTATAGTAACCCATAAAAAAACTCAAATGCACAAACTAACATAACTATAATCTAAACACATACTAAACACTCAAATTAACACTTATACATAACAAACTAAGCCCTAAAATATGATGCAATTCATAACTATCAACATCCCCACACATAGATGTTTGCTTATCCTCAAGCAAACAAAACAACAAACACATAACTCACAATGCAGTAACAAGGCAATGGCTTCAACTTCATGAAATAAATTTAATCTTAAACACAATCATTCAAGTTATATCAAACAAATAATATGCAAAATCTGTGTCTAGGGGCTTTGAACTAAATATACAAATTAATCCAGATTTAAGTGTTAATTTATTTACCCTTTTCAATTGCACACACACATTAATAATTCTTTAGTCATTCAGACTATGTAACTGTTCCTAAGTCCTTTTTCATGAAAAGTCAAGCTATTACAAGTTTGGTAGGTTTTTTATTATAAAAACACTTTTTATTTATTGAACATGGACTTATTGTTTTTATACAGAGGCAAAAATTGGTAATGAATGTCGATTCGGTTACTCGACTAAGTCATGTTTTTATTAAGCTATTGGTAGGAATGTCATTATAGCTTTTTACACAACGGTGCACATTTATGATGTGTGTTGATCTAGTTACTCAGCTATATCATGTTTTTAACTGGCTACTAGTTATTTATAACTCAAAGGCTAGAGGAATAGTTATTTGTTTAACACACATATTTTAATAATATTATTATTTTTATTGCCTACCTTGTTGTTTTTAGTTACTCATTTCCAAGAAAAAATACTAGTAAAGTTACTTAAGTTAAAAAGACCTCAAATTATTAATGAATGTGACAATTTAGAGGGTGTGAAACTTACACTAAATCCTAATTAAGTAGTATATTTATTCAAAGACCCCAATTCATGAATTTTTAAGAGCTAATGATTCTTCACATTCTAATAGACTATGTTCAAAATTAAATTAATTTTAATCCATATAAGCCATCGATCCACTTCGTCTTTCAGTTTTACCCTTAGAGGTAAAATCAAAAATTGAATTACAACGATTGCAATATAGAATGCAACCTTGGGTCGTCTCACTTAATTGGAAACGAATGTAATGGATCTAATTTAGCCTAAAGGTCATGAAATGCAACTAAATTAGTTAGGAAGGGGGTTTTGATTCTTTGGAGAACTAATTGAAAGAGAAGTGTGTAAAAAAATATTTTTGGATTTTTGGGAATAAGAAATCGAAGGTTACAACAATGATCAAATATGATAAAATCCTCTTGGAAATTGAGCTTTGGCTATTATAGTTCAAAATAAATCTTTGTGAGAGTAAAAATCACTAAGATTCCAAATGATAAACCTTAAAGAACTCCTTAAGTCCAAGGTTTTAATCAATGAACTCCGTTTCTTAAAACCTTATTGAATACATCTTAGTGAGTGCCAAGGGTAAGTTAATGTCAATTGTCAAGTTGGTGATCAAGTATCATCTCAATATCAAACACATCTAGGTAGATAAAATAGAATTAACAAAATCACGAAATGACATATATGAGACTTCATATATCCAAGCTCTAAGTTCTATATCAACAAATGTAACATCCCCTCACTAATAGGAAGGGTATAGTGGTAAATTGCCATGTTTAGGAGTGTTTAAAATTTGTAGTGACATATGCATGCATTCATATATGCACATGCATAGTAATTAGTGAATTTTTGCACATGAAATATTTGTACA
>JANQBM010000222.1:42568219-42580447 GCA_025594535.1 Erythroxylum domingense
AATATCCCGTCTTGATGAAACTACAACTAGGAACATTTAGGAATAATACATAAGTGTAAATTGAATCTCATAATTATAATCTCATCATAATTTCAATTACACAGTAATTATTCCAAGGATTTTATATTTATTATTAAAACATAAAATATTAATACATAAAGATAAAGAATGCCTTTATTAATAATTGTCACTAACCTACAATCAAAATGATTGGCTATAGGGCATAAACTAACAAGTTTGTCGATATTGTAGAAGAATTTATAAACTAAAATAGTACTGTATAAACGTACCACTAGTGGGGCTTTGTAGAAGCGTACCAAGAGCAATTCGAAGATCTCAAGTCAGCTATGCTACAGTCAAACCTGTCCTTGTCATAAGTGTATTTCATCTCAAGTTTCCTCAGTGGTTTATCAGGCACTTTAAGGCCGATGGTGAACATGTTTAAATCGCAATCATTGGGTGAAGCTTTTGAATAAGCTCGTTTGCAAAAATTCTCAGTGGAGGCTCTATTGAAGCGAAGAGGACCATCAGTTTTATTGAATAAGCTAACGCCTAATAAATCCACAACTAACAAGTCAACCATTGCAAATCAAAGGCCAAACTATTCAGTAAACATAAAAAGGGAACTAAGAGCGTGTTTTCGTTGTGGGGATAAATATTTCTTGGTCACCAATGCTCGAAGAGACAATTCCACTGTATTTTTGCATAAGATGACAAGGAGAATTTTCAGGGGGTGGATCAGATCGAGGAAAACCAAGGGATACATTCTCAAGCTAACATAGTGGAGGTTAATGATGAGGTAAAGGTGAAGGCTCAAGGAGAACAGATTGTTATTTCACTATATGCCCTTAAAGGGACAATAACTTATAATAAAATAAGAATAAAAGGGATTGCTCATGGGAAACTATTGTTCATTTTGATCGATAGTGGGAATACCCATAGCTTTTTAGACTCTTAGATGGCTAAAGAACTACACTTACCATTGCAGTCGACGAATCCGTTGGTAGTGATCTTAGCTAATGACACCATTGCTATTGGTATAATAAATCTCACATTGAAAAGAAACAATATCTAACAATAGCATATGAGGATGAGAATGAGCAATCTTCTATAAGGCTTAAGTCTTTTGAATCAATCTCATTTACAACCCAACTTAAATTTCAAGATGGTATCAGAGCCAATAAAGCCCAATGACCCAAAAAAGATTCTGGAGCTTGAAAACTTCAAATAGTTCACTTAATAGACCCAAAAAGAGGTTACAAGTGAGGGGGAGTATTAGGATAATAAATCTCACATTGAAAAGAAACAATATCTAACAATAACATATAAGGTTGAGAATGAGTAATCTTCCATAAGGCTTAAGTCTTTTGGATCAACCTCATTTGCATCCTAACTTTAATTTCAAGAATTGCTAAGGGTTTGAATAGAGCATGCATAGGACCATTGTCAAAGCGAACGTAGGCTTCCTAAAGCTGGGGGGTTGTGATATGGTATTAGGTATCGACTGGATGAAAAGCTTTAGTCCCATCATTTTCGATTTTAATACTTTTTCTTATCTTTTAGGCACTCAGGCCAAGAAGATTAAGCTCGTTTGAGTTATATCATTGGAAAGCAGCTCCCCGAATTTGTCAAGGACCAAACTGCAATCCAACTATTTGCTATATGACAAGCTCAGACCCCTGAATTCCAGCACACATCTGGTAACATATTACCCCCATTACTAAAGAATTTGATTGAAGAATTTCAAGTATTATTTAATGATCCAATGTTGCCTCCCCCGAATTTTGTGACCATAAGATCCCCTAAAAACTGGCTCCCAACATGTTAATCTAAGACCTTATCATTGTACCCATTTACAAAAAGAAGTAATTGAAAAACTTGTGAGGGCGATGCTGCTGTCTAGAATTATTCAACCTAGCCACGACCCATTTGCCTCGCTGGTTTTGTTAATTAAAAAGAAGGACGGGACATGACATTTTTATGTAGACTACCGACAACTCAACTCTATAACCATCAAAAATAAATTCCCCATACCCCATATATCGAAGACCTCTTTGATGAATTACATAAATCCTCTCATTTTTTAAGTTGAATTTATGAGTGGATTATCACCAAATCAGAATGTGATAGGAGGATATACAAAAAACTGCATTCAGAACTCACTTAGGACATTATGAATTATGTGTAATGCCATTTGGTCTCATAAACACCCCAACCATTTTCAAATCATTGATAAATCACATATTCGAGACCTACCTTCGTAGATTTGTTTTAGTCTTCTTCGATGAAATCTTGGTCTACAGCAGGTCATCTATCCAACATTTATCACATCCGAGATTGATTTTTCAGCTTTTGAAGGATAAACAATTATTTGTCAAGTTATCCAAGTGTTCATTCTTTCGGACCCAACTTGAGTACTTAGGCTACATTATATCCAGTGATGGTGTGCAAATTGATCCAAAGTTGAAGGGTTCTTGAGCTTACAGGTTACTATCGTCATTTCATAAAAAATTATGGTATCTTAAGCATAAGATTGTCAACAGCCAGCCAAAAAATATTTCGAGCAGGCCTAGCCTGTAGCCCGTGGCCTGTGGGCGGGCTGAAGCCATACAGGCGACCGTCGGCCCAAACGTTTAATAAATTTTTTATATATTTATTTTAAAAGAATTTGAAAAAGTTGTAGTTATATTTTCTTGAATTCATAAATTATAAATTATAGCATAACCATTTGTAGTATAGTGTAGGCTAGAATTACCTATAAATTATCCAAAATATTTATATAAAATAAATGATATAAAATACGAACCAATATTTATTTATTTAAAATATGTAGCTATGATAATGTTGTTATAATTATTCCCTATAAACAAGTAAATTTAATTTTAATTTTGTAATTTTATCATAACAATTAATTATAATGTAAATGTAAAAAAGTTATTATCTAAGTACAATTTATTTCAAATATTATTTTTACATGTTTACAAAATTATTATAATTCTTTTTAATATGATTTTAAGAAAAATACGTTTATTAAGTTTATAATATAATGTTTTCAAGCTTTTAATGTTTTTATATATTATGTACAAAACTCTTAATTGATGTCGTTGTTGTACTTAAAATAGTAAGTAACTTTTAGTTATTGTTGATTTTTTTACTTCTATAAATATTATTGTCTTTTCATATTATATCTATCATTAAATAATCATTTTAAAATTTTTTTACTACACATATTAAAAGAAATTAGTATCATAATTACTCTTAACTCATTTAAACTTTTTATTTTATTTTTCATATTTTCACAACATATACATTATGCATATATGTATTTATATTAATCTTAAAATGAATTAATCACTTTATTAATCCTAATGTATCAATTTCAAAAGAATATAAAAGTAATTGAGTTATAAAAACAAATACGTATAGTATATTATATTGAAAATAGTTGTTATTTTATTAAAACTAGAATACATTTTATAAATATTTTTGATATGTTTTTATAAATTATTATTTTTATTACTTTTGAAAATAGCTCTTTTACTTTTTTTTATTAAAATCATTATATTCTAATTAATCTAAATTTATATTCATAATTTTTTTCTTCTTTCTAAATTCTAATATTAGAAGATTCATTAATAAGTCACTCTAATTAAAAGTTTGTTAAGAGTAATTCCTTACTCGAAACCTTGATATATGTTTTATTTAAATCATTCTCGTCCTTACAGTGTTATAAACATACCATTTTTTATAAAATTTATAAAATTTTCACTTTTTTTCTTTTGAATATATATTATGTCACAAGTTTAAATTATAGCAATATATAATTATGATATGATAAAGTTATTAACTTATCGATTATTAAATTACAAAATATTTATATCTTTTTATTTAAACCAATTAATATTTCATTTAAATAAAACTATGTCATTAAATGAAAGCGTAACATCACTAACTTCTTAATGTTTTAAGTGATACTTTAGGTATAATGAGCTAAATATTAACACAATTTGTGTTAAAATTCAGGTTTAGATTGAAGGGTGCTACATACATTTGCATATCATTAATGAGGAAATACATTTTAAAATTAAAATCTTGAGATGTACTTATTAGTATGATTAATTAGAAATTTTACTTCAATTGATTAGGAATTGGTAGGAAAATTCATAAAGTTAATAGCTATATTTAAGAATTTCAATTCAATTAATTACAAATTTTAATTTTACTTAAATAATTTATTAATTATTATAAGAGAGAATTGATAAAATCAAATTTATTAACTATAGAAAATTTTGCTATACACGAACGATTATCTAAATCATTTTACAAGAAATGATACAATTTACAAAATTAAGATAATATCATGCCGGATAGACTGAAGGGTGGAGACTGAGAGAGCTTCTAATTGTACTTATTGGTAGGATCGTCAATAGTTTGGATAAAATCATCTATATACAAACATTATATTTAGTAATATAATATTAAAATAAAAAGAATATTTAGTAATGTAATATTAAATTAAAAGAAAATTTAAAATACCTTCATCTTTATATATTTGATCAAAATAACATTCAATTGGTTGATTAATTTCACTAGTCCCCTCTATATTAATACCTGTGACTGTAGGAAAATAAAAAAAACAATATTAGGTAAGATAGATAAAATAAATATATTAAAAAGAAAAGAATTTACCATCAATATTTTCATAATTTAACCAACTTTGAGTGCACATGAGGGCTTCTACAATGTGATAATGAAGTCGACCACGATGAGAAGCAATGACCCGACCACTAGTACTAAATGCAGACTATGAAGCAACGGTGGATGATGGAATAGCTAACAAGTCTCGTGCAATGGCTTGCAAAATCGGATAATTATGTCCAGACATCTTCCACCGTGACAATATATTGAACTGCTCACCTTCAGTTTCAAGAACACAATCTTTGAAAAAATATTTATCTAACTTCATCATATAGTAAAAAATCCTAGCCCTTTTCTCTTTCAAAAAATTTGAAAGAGAATCTGTCAATAATCGGTCAAAAGAAAAGGTCGAACTTGAAACTAAAGTCAGAGTTGAACTGTCTGCAACACTACTAAAGTCCCAATCATGAGTTTGATGTATTATAACTTGATAATCATTAAACAATTGATACCATAATTGTTTCATGGTATGTAGACGCTCTTGAGTTTCACTATTGTACAATGCATTATTAATATATTCAACCCCGTCCATCTTGTATCTCGGGTCTAACATATATAATACTGCAACAATATCTCCAACCTTAAACCGATAAGAATTAAACTTCTCCGCCATCTGCTCCGTCATAGTCTAAATAACTGTATTGGAGTCAAACATCCACAATGATAAAACAAGCTTTATGTTGGACATAGTGATAAAGATACAATGCGAAATTGGGTATTTTGTTCCTGCGAACAATTCAGTCCAATTATTGAATAGTTTCAACTTCACACAAAGTTCTCTAGCCAAGTCCTATTGATTTTCTGATGGTACGCAGGCATACTGAGAATTCCTTTTGGCTAGTCTAATAAATAGCTGAACATATGGGATTGTCAACTCAAACATCTTAAAGGTTGAGTTCCATCTAGTAGGACAATACAAAACCAACTTATTTGAATTCGAAATGCATATAATTTGTGCACCATCTTCAAAAGTTTCAACTCTTTTAGGAGTTACACTCTAATATAAAACACTATTTCAAACACACTTTATTGTTTCCTTTATCGTCTCCAACCCATCCTTCACAATCAAGTTAAGAATATGCACAAAACAACGCATATGAAATAACTTACCTCCAACCAAAAAGCTCCCTACCCGCATCTTACCCTTTAACTTTTCAATCATAGAATCATTCATGCTAAAATTATCGACTGTGATGGAGGATACTTTGTTGTCGATATTCAAATTCATCAAATAGTCTTTCAATATGTTTGCCAATTTTTCATTTCTATATGGTGTCAACACATAAATGAACCTATCAGAAAAAGCATACTAACACGAATCATGAATTCATAAAATAATGAAAAAAGTAAATTATAATAATATAAATTACCTCAAATGTAACACACCACCCCATAGAGCATATGCCCGAACATATCAATGATATTCGAGAATATACTCTACGTGTTAAGATGATCAATTAACTCATTGCAAAATTTTCAAAATCAAACACATCTTAAGCAAACTAATAATCATTTTTGGTCTATATCATTTACAAACATAACCAGTCGTAATTGTCATTACAATTTACAATTCACATATACATTGTATAAAAGTTATGGAATACAATTCTTAATACAAAAATAACTAGAGACATATGTAGATACAAACTGATCCCGACCACTAACTCATGTCTGATTGCAGTGGTTATACCCCAATTGGACTAACTGGATATCCCCTGAATCGTGAAAATCAACGATGTAATTTTGGTGAGTTTTGCGAACTCAGTAAGTGAACCATCTTCGATGTGCTCACTCATATCAAGCACATAGACAATTCACATTTCAATTCATAAACAGATCATAACATCAAATATTGCATATCAAATCACATTTCATCATGGTTCAACTAATACAACTTGTGTAGATTATTTCACATTTTCATTTCAGAATAGTCAAAATAGTTCATTTCTGTCATTCTATAATTCATATCAAGTTAGATGCAAATGCATATGTGACTCCACTTTCATTGTTACTTTATTTTGATCGAGTGCTTTTTTAACTGTCTCGTATCTGTTATGGATACTGGGCTCATTAATAACTATCTCGTATCCGTTGTGGGTACCAGACTCATTTTAATACTAAGCCTGTGGCTCTTTATACACATTTTCTGAGCTTTAAGGTCTTTTTCACTGGCCACTTCGATCACAACTTCCTTTATCTGATCATGCATAACATGTAATGAAAAGCATCAAATAACATATTTCACTTTCAAAATCTTTCATTTATTTCAGTCGTAGTCATTTTCATGTTCATCAGACAAAAGTCTGGCATTTAACATTTCTGTTGAGTACACTTATTTCTGTCAAATTCTCATACAATTAGAACACTTCCAATATATTCCCAATTATCGAAATCCTCGGATCATCAATATCTAGAATTATCACAGTCAGATCATTCACAGTTCAATAACTTAAATATAAATAGAACAAATCAAATTTTAGTGATTAACATCTAGGTTGACTCATAGTAAGCTCCAGATAAGCCATTTCCTTCATGATCCAAAAATGTCTGGACGATGATGTTCAATCTTGTGTATCTATCTTTATGAAATACACACACATTAGTAATTTGATCAATCATATAAGTATCAATCATACACATATGTATATGTGTTATGTACAATGGATGCTCAAATGACTATTTCCAAGTATATATCCTTAATCACTAGTCTTGATCATTCAAACATTACCACTTGGGTATAACTAGTTTGCTTTTAGGTTTATACCTCAAGAATACTTGATTATTCTAACTATTCAATCATACATTCATTAATCCCTTTTTCTAGCATTATACAATCACATAATATCTAATTTTTCATTCATTCATACTTAATTCACATCACTCATATTCTTTAGATCACATTTATATTCTTAAGAACATCTTCATTCCTATTATACTCATAATTTTCCAAATTTTGATACATCAATATCATCAATCCATTCTTTGATTAAAACCTCAATTAACAACCTAAATATATCAAACATTTATTCACTTAATCCATCATCAATTTGGGTTCATTTCAAGCCTCATTCAAGTCTAATTACACCATAGGAAAGTACCTTATCATTAGTTGGTTCAACAATTGCACAAAACAGAGTTGTGGGATGTGTGCCATGATTGTGGACCACCTTTTTCCTTCACTTTTCCAGATTTTAACTTCTTTCATAACACATCCAACACATCTTATGCATAGTTCATCATTTCTACTTCATTTCCTCTTCAAAACACTTCAAATCCATCCCAAAAAAATCCATAAAACAACTCATAATCTAATATTGATCATTTATACAAAAACAAAACATGAATATCTCCATTTTTTCATCAACGTTTCAGAATACATTCAACTCCATTTATATGATCAATCCATATAAAAACTATCATCATAAATGCTTCTATTTAAAACAAACCATGAAGAACCATATCTTACTTACTTATTTAACTCCAAGCCTCTTCAAAACGTGGGTTAACATAGCTCTTCCATACCATACGATTATCATCTTTTAAGGAGAAATAGGTTGGGCTTTCATCATCAAGGTGAAGACAACAAATATATGGAGTGGCAAAGTGAAGGATGACAGCAAAGCTCAACGTTGATGGTTAGCTTATGAGAGCATAGTGTATAAGAGAAGAAGAGACGAATAAGATGAGAATATTTCGTGAAAATGAAAAACAATGGAAAGATAAAGATGGTCTTTCAATAGGTGTAGATAATCATGGATTATAATGCTTGGTAAGTGTCATGACACTTACCACATAAAAATTAATGCTAATGCCTTTTACTTATGCTACTACATATCTCTTAATAATCAGTTCATTTATCTCCCAATTTCTATACCAATTGTCAATCAATTTTCTATGCCACTTGTCAATAAATCCTAATGCCACAGATCATTTATTTCTACTGCCATGTGTCAATTATTTCTGCTACCATTTATCAATTTGTCTTGCCACTTGGCACTTTTTTAGTCTAAAAATACACATAAATTCATAATTCTCCCAATCTTAATAATTAATTCTAATTTACTAATTATAATCCATACATTCTTGTCATTAGTAAACCAAAGTATACAAGACATTAGAAATACACATTCATATCACATTCATTATGCTCAATCATTTGTCACATTCATCTTAGTTTCATACCCCGGAATTTGTCAATTGCGTGAGATTTGTCTAATTCACAATTAATATGTGTATGCTAATATTATGCATTTGGATACAAATATAAAAATCATGTTATAATTGTACGAATTTCATTTTATATGCTGCCACTCATATGACTCATTAGTCTAACACTTTAAATCTCTCAATAATTTGAGATACGGGATGCTACATCAAAATTCTATTGCATAACTTCCAATTATTATCAATATAATATGTCGTCACTACCATGTTCTTTTAGTTATCGACTATCCATATGTCCATTGTTATGTCAATTCGTCCTTGAACACTCGATAATGCTTTTAATGTTTCTCTTTTCTTGTCCTCATAAATTTTAAAAATATCATTCTTCAATTACTCTGACTTGGAACCTTGAAAGTTGGTTAGGGTGAACTAAGAAATATCTTGAATCTTTTTCTTTCAGCCATAGACAATGGTTGTTCATCTCTAATAATCATATTAGCCATCAAAATCCTTGATTTATTATTATTACGGTCATTTCATTCTTCCCTTTCATAAAGTTAGAGGTAAAAAATGTTTAGCCTCCTAAAACCATCTTTCTTCTAGTACATGATTCCATATGTCTCTTTAAATGAGATGTTCCATCTTTCAAACCACTCGATTATAACTTTTGACAATAATTGCACTCTGCCTTTTTAGTTCCGTCGGTCGATATAATCTTCTTAAAATGATTCCAAACTTCACTTTTATGTTGAGTAACTTGAGTTCTAATTAAACTTTTATCCTCACTTGGTGTAAGAATAGAAGTTTCCACTTCTACCTCCAGTACTTGATTAGAACTCTCAACTGAAAGAATATACTCATCCATCTGACAAAAAACATATAAATACTTGAGGTTAGAAATAAGAATATATTAGGAAATGACACATTCTTAATCAATTCTATTAGTATATCAAGCCAAAGATAAAGAAAAGTTCAATTCGATTAAATTACATTATCGTTTATTCCAAACATAATGATTCATTTCATTTGGATTCCAAAATTAATTGGTTCAAATGGTAACTTAGTTACTATGTAAATGCATGAAAGAAGGTGGTATGATATTGTTTTGTCTTAAATAGAAGAAGAACGAAAAACACGGGATTGGATGTAAAGTCAGTCCAAATTAATTGCATCTCTCCCTAATAAGTCATATTTAGTTTTAACATTCAAATAATCAAATGTTACCAAATTCGAAGAAAATGGGATAAATAACCTTAAATTATCTCTTCTAGAATGAAGCAGAGACTACTTGTACTATTGAGAGTAGCCACTTTAACTCCATTTCTCATTTCTGTCCAAACATAAGAACAATTGCATTGTATTCAACTTTAGCGCCTGTTCCACTCCTAAAAGTCTAACTACCTTGGCAAATTATATCTCTATCAAATTCTGTCAAATTCTTTATGGAATATATCCTACTTTGTCTTTAGTCTTTACAGATACCGAGTAGCAAAGTTTTGGCTCTCATAATCGTGAACCATTCTTGGGATTGAATTCCTTGATGTGATTAAGCTGGTCTTTATCTCCATTGTATCCAACCAACATTGTTACCTGATCAGCTTCTTTCTTTTACTTCCAAAACCATCCAATTTTATACATAGTTCCAAAGCATAGTTCCAACAGTTTCGGGTTATGAAAGAAGAAAAAAAATCTACAGTGAAAATTCATTTTCTTGCTAGGTTTATTACCAAATGTCCAACTATCTCTTATAAAATGAAGCAGAGACTATTTGTACTATTAAGAGCAGCCACCTTAACTCCATTTCTCATTTCTGTCCAAACTTATGTCGAACCTCACTTTTGTTAACTCCATTACAGGCGCGTCATAACGCTAGTCAAAATAAAATAACTAGACTACTACTGTAGTAGTGGTAAGTCTAATTCGATCCTGCAGGGAGTGTTCGTTTAGCTTATGAAATTAAATTAATTGATGTTTAGTTAATAGGGGGTTTTGGATTTAATAAGAAAATAAAATAAAATAAACCTAATGAAATCAAATTAAAGAAAACATGCAAAAAAGGTAAAATTGAAAAATTCGGTAGGGATCAGGTTTTTTGGTTCAATTTGAGCCTACACCCTAATTAAGCACAATTCATTGATTTGTTGTTTTTTTATCTCTCTTAGCAATTATTAGTCGTGAACTAACAACAAGCTCTGTTAATCCCAATTTTTCCTTAAATCCTAGTTAATCATGAACCGTTTGTTAATTAATCATAACTATCGAGAAACCTAGAATAAGCTCTCTAAGTTTATCTGGATAACCGTGTTATGAATAAGAAAAATAGACCAATCTAGGTATTAATCACACAAGTTCAAATTATTTAACCTATGTTATGTTATCTCTAATGATTCGGAACTATTAGTTGCTACACATGAATCGGGAATACAATGATTACGTATTGCATTTGATTCTAACAATGAGTTTTCATGAAAAACGATTCAATAGAGCATTAAAATCATCATCATTTAAATAGCTAGCCAATCCATACAAGATAATGTAATCAATTTCTAATGAGAGAAAGAAACAACAAAACAATAAAAAATGTTTAACTCGAGTCGTCGACGTCGATGTCACCTCTAAATCAGCATCGAAAACTTAGCCTTCTATGAGTCTCCCAAGAAAAAGCTTCAGCCCTATGAAAATTATCCCCAACCAAAACCCCCTTTCGGTTCTCTTCACTACAGCAAGGTTCTATCTGTCGGAGCTCATGCTACTACCTTTTCTCCACTATTCACTGATTTGACAAATTAATATGTTTGGACTACCATACTATTCACTCTCCTTCTGCCGCAAGCTCTCTCTTCTCCTCTTTTCTCACTGTAGCTTTGATGTGACAATTTAAGATGATGGACCACTGTCACTATTCACTCTGTCTTGAAACCTAGACATGAAACGTAGCATATGCATTGCATTCTATTCATCTGCTGCTCCTTGGACGGTGTTTAGCTCCTTAATGTGTTGTCGTTTCACTCCTTGCTTGTCCACCTTTCATCATCCAACCATCACTCCATTAAATTCACATTTTCTTTTTTCTTCGCCTTTTAATTTTCTTCTTCTTGCTCCATAAAGACAAGTGAAAATTAATCTTCAAAAATGGCTCAAATGTAGTGCTTTCAACTTACTTTAATTTTTTTGTTTCCAAATTGTTCCTAAAATCATATATGAATTAAAGTGAGTATCTTAAGCATTTTCGTATCATTAATCACTAAGTGTGTAACACCCCACTCCCGCCGGACCCGAACCCAATACAACAGTGATATCCGAATCCGTGCCCTGCGAGGGTGGCGTGTCACAACACTTCACTAAACAAAAGTCGGTATAAATTTT
>JANQBM010000222.1:42658565-42680291 GCA_025594535.1 Erythroxylum domingense
CAACAAGAGGGCCACCCCATAGCATTTCTCAATAAAACACTAGCGAAGAGGCACTAGGGACTATCAACTTATGAGAATGAGTTTCTAGCGATAATAAAGGCGATCAAACACTGGCATCATTATCTGAGCTATAAACCCTTCATTGTGAGGACTGATCACCGAAGTCTTAAATACTTACTAGAATAGAAGTTGACAACCCCATTCCAGCAGTCTTGGCTTCCGAAGTTACTGGGGTATGATTTTGAAGTACAATACAAAAGTGGGAAGGAGAATGAGGCGGCGGATGCACTCTCAAGAGTTACGAGTGCGGAGATGATGATGCTATCAGTATCACAGCTACATAGCGATTTACTGAATGAGATCAAGAAAAGCTGGGAAGAGGACTTAAAGGTACAGGAAATTATCTCTAAGCTGAGAAATGACACGTTGAAGTCGGGTATGTACGAATGGAAGAATGGATTGTTGAGATGGAAGGGTCGTCTGGTAGTTGGGAACAAGAAGGTGTTGAGACAACAAATAATTGGAATTAGCCACAATGAGGCTATGGGGGGTCATGCGGGGGTGCTAACAACAACAAAAAAATTACATAACATGTTTTTTTGGAAGGGAATGGCCAGGGATGTAAGGAGGTACGTCCAGAATTGTATTATATGTTAAAGGAATAAATACGACAATGGCGCTTACCTTGGATTACTACAACCAATTAAAATTCCAAAAGGAAGTTGGAGGGAGATCAGTCTCGATTTCATTGGAGGCTTACCAGTATCTAGAGGGAAATTAGTCATTTTTGTGGTTGTTGATCGGTTTACTAAATATTCTCATTTTATGTCTGTCAAACATCCTTACACTGCTCGGGAGATTGTTGAATTATTCTTGAGCAATGTGTTTAAATTGCATGGGATGTCGGAGTCGATTACAGTGACAGAGACCCGATCTTCATGAGTAAGTTTTGGCAGGAGCCGCTTAGATTATAAGAGGTACAACTTAAATACTCCACTGCCTACCATCCGCAAACAGATGGCCTCACTGAAGCAGTGAACAATATCGTGGAAACCTATTTGAGGTGCTTCTGCGGGGAAACTCCTCAACGTTGGAATGAGTGGCTGTCACTGGCATAATGGTGGTACAATACCACCTATCGTGCATCTATTGACTCCACGCCATTTGAAGTGTTATACGGATACCCTCCACCAGTATATACTTCTTACATCGCAGGAGATGCGGAGATAGTGGAAGTGGATCGTGTGCTCAAAAACAGAGAGGCGATAATCAACGTGACTAAATTCCACTTACAGAGAGCTCAGAACTGAATGAAATGGCATGCAGACACTCGACGTTCAGAGTGTGAATTTAATGTTGGAGACATGGTATACCTCAAACTACAACCATACAGACAGCATGCACTTTAGAGGAGGAACAGTCAAAAATTGTCACCTTTATTTTATGGACCATACAGAGTAGTGTAGAAGGTGGGGAAGGTGGCGTATAAACTAGACTTACCTGTAACTTCGCTGATACCCCCAGTATTTCATGTGTCGCAACTGAAGAAGGTGCATATAGACCGAAGTAGGATCTCATCAGTACTGCTTGAATTTATTGCACCGGTGGAGAAAATTCCAGTAGCAGTGTTAGACAGACGAATTGCAAAAAGAAACAATAGGGCAGTAACGCAGTTATTGACACAGTGGTCTGATGAAGGAAGTAGAGACACGACATGGGAATATCTTTTTGAGCTTCAAAAATGATTCCCGAACATCAACATGGTGGACAAACATGTGAAGGAAGGGGGGATTGTTGCAGAAATAAACAGATAAGACGACAACTAATAATATTAGACGGAAGACGTAACCGGCGTTAGCAAGGAGAATGAAGCGCAGCGTTTAAATAAAGGCATAGGATACTAGCATGGGGAGGGCAGTAGCGTAGCAGAAGGATGGAATCTTTTCTTTTTAAAATTGGTTGTAACAAATAGGACGGACATGTGTGGAATGTAATCGTGTTTCTCTTTCTCTCTCATGTCGATGTATTCTTCTTTCTTCTAACAATCCTCACGTCTGTAATCCGATTACTATCATCAATATATTCCTTTTTTTCAGTTATCTTGTTAATTACCTCAACACTTCAAGACCAGGCTGTTCTATGCAAATACAAGACAAATTAATACATGTATAGTAAACCCATAAGTTTATATCTTTTTAAATTTAATGATTATAATTGAAGTTTGTGTCTGCTGCTAAGGAACTAACTCCACTGTCACTAATAACAAGGGACTGCAATTTTTTTCCAAGTTTATCATGCCTTGTTGTGATCATGGAGATAAAAGACAATAGATTGGAAAAGAAAAGGGAACCTTTTCCTCCTTGTGATTTTTCCACTTCATATACTAAACACCGATATTATCTACAGTTATACTGGCATATAGAAGGACAACCAACTTCTTTTACGCCTACTATCTGCTCAGGACTATTACAGCTATGGTCACCAGCGGCAGCGTTAACTGCCTTGCTCTTGCCTACGTGGTAATTATCTCAACTGGGTTCACTTTTCTATTAATCTTGCCGACTTTAGGAGACACCAATCTAAGTCACAGTCCAGAAGTTGGGAATTTGCAAGTTGTGTATGGACTGTGCAGCATTATCTTAACCCTGATAGGTTGCTTGACAGTTAAATATAGTTGAGACATAAAAACACTTGAGAAAGTTTTCAACTTTGTCTCCCTAACATGCAAGAAACCATTTGATGTTGTCATTCTCTCAGGCAGATGTTGTGTCAGATGGACAACGAGCATCAGCTTTTGGAGTTCTTTCAGGCGTAGTTTCTGCGGCTTATGTTTTTGGAACCTTGGCTACTCGCTGCCTTACCACTGATTTGACGTTTCAGGTTGTTCTTCGCCGTTTTAGCATATTTTTGTTATCTGCTTCTTTCAACATTATAAGTTCAAACTTCAACAGGAATTGAAGGTTGCAAGTTTTTTGATGATACGAATCATTTTATGGCAGATTGCTGCAAGTGTGTCAATAGTTGCTGCTGTCTACATGAGAATTTTCCTCAAGGAAAGTGTTGAAAACTTGATGCAGCCGATACTGATGGAAGCAGCAGATGACATTGAAGGTCATAGCACTTTACTTGCAAAGACAACAGAGTTCAAGGCAATTCCATCTCCGAGAGATCTCTTTTGCTTACTTAAGATCAGGTAGGAGTATAGAACTTCCAAATACAAATGAAAATCATTTTTGCTTTAAAGTTCAAGTGCTCGATGAGTGGAAAATCTTGCATTTCTGCTTGGGACGCAAGCTTGTTCAGAAACTATCATATAGCTCTTTTAGTTTTATATTTTATTTAATCGCACTATGGTGATCTTATTTGCCCACTTGGATATCCCAATCAGTTGTAGGGAAGAAAGCACTATTATCTTTTACTTGAATCACATGAAATTCTTAGTACGCTCTTTCAAGACAATATTTTGTTGGTCGAAGTAAAAACCTTTATGACATATTTTCAGTAATATTTACACGCGGGACATGCAAGTTAGTTCAGGTATCACTGGACGCTTAATGCAATAATGTGTTTCATATTTCTAGTGCATTAGGCTTTGGCAAGAGATAGTTGTTGACTTGTTTCTCTTCTTGTAGATGTAGATTTGATATAATTTATCTTGTAAAACTTGAGTTGCAGCCCAACATTTTCACAAGCAGCAGTTATTGCTTTCTTCAACAGTTTTGCAGAGGGTGGAGTAGAAGTTTCTTTATTGGTAAATTTCTGTTGTCTAATAATATAATCGTGTATCTACGGCGCCGGATATGTTTATTCCCTTGATTACTGAAAAATTACGATAAAGATTAGAGCAGAAAATTTGTAGGAAAATCTCAAGTTATTGATCGAAGTGTAGGTAAGTCCTCAAAAAGAATAGTAATGAAAGAAAATCAATGTGAGATGTTCTGCATATAGTTGCAATATGCAACTGTTCAGCAAAAGAACGAAAAGCGTTTGAAGATTAGAATCAGAATAAGTTGGAGGGCCTGCAAGTAAACATGTCAAAAGTTTTATATTTGAATCTTCCAAAACTTTTGTTACTTGTACCATGCAGTATTTCCTGAAGGCACGTTTTAACTTCAACAAAGACCAGTATGCTGATCTAATGCTAATTGGTGGTGTTACAGCAATGGTAATGCAGGTATTCATGATCAAACCATCTTGTTATATTCTTTCTTCAATTTCTAACCCACGTTCCACTTCAAATTCTAGTACTTGATTTAGTATTCCAAATATAGACATTAATTAAATTTCCAGTTCTTGATTTTATGGACTCTGCAGCTTCTTTTCGTGCCTCTTTTGACACCCTTTATAGCAGAGGAAAGACTGCTTTCAGTAGCACTCTTTGGGGGCTTCACATATGTAAGAGTCTTGATCTTAATGCTCACTGTTACTATGAAAATGAAGATGTGGAGGAAAAATGCTGACCATGTCTGTTTATGTGGTGCCTTGCAGTTTTTGCTTTACAGCATAGCATGGTCGAAATGGGTAACACTTTTTTTTCAACTGATTTTCCTGCTGTTTTAATTAACCATAGGTTTCCTTTGAGACAATTTATGCATTCTATGGGTTATGACCTTGGGCGAAAACATGTCTTCTTTCTCCTTACGTGTCCACAACATCTTCTTCGTGGACAGGTTCCATATGCAAATGCTCTGCTTTCTGCTATGATTGTCATCGTGCCTCCATGTGTGAGTAATGAACATTTTTCTGTGACTGATGCTCATTTACTTTTAATAAAGTACTCAATTTTTTCCATTGAATTAACCCATTTCACAACTTCCACAGTTGGGAAGCATTGCATCGAAACAAATTAGGCCAAATGAGCAGGTACAGCTCCGTCTACAAGTTATCTTTGATTGCATTTGTTCACGTTCTAATGAGCACCAATCAAGATTTCTAAAATGTCCACTTTTTCTTATTGTAATCTCTGTACACATCCAAAGGAAGACCCAATTCTTTTGTGGTTTCAGTTGATTTTCTTTGTTTAATTTTACTCATTACCTACTTGTCCATTGGATTAATTCGACACACGTAACCAGGGAAAGGCTCAAGGATGCATTCAAGGCATAAATTCGTTGGCCACCGTTATTTCTCCAATCATATTTAGTCCTCTAACAGGTCTGTGAATTTAAGAAGAAAATATCCGCAGGGGCTAGTTTCGTACTTGGGAACGCTGATTTGCTATTGCTATGAATGATGCAGTCTTGTTTTTCTCTGAAGAAGCACCCTTTAATTTCCCTGGCTTCAGTATCTTGTGCATTGGATTTGCTATGGTATGACCATTTCTCCTGCTATTATTTTTCCTGTTCAGTCAGATAACAGTTCATGGCTTGAAATCTCTAAGGAGTGGAATTTGTTCTTAATGGAGATCTGAAAAGATCGAGTTGCTGCCGTTGATGCTCAATAGTAAATTGGCTAGTAGATTCCAATGATCCAGGCAGAAAAATTAATATTGTATTAACAAAATATTGCAGATGATTTCATTCATTCAAAGTGTTTTCATAAGAGCTGTTGCTCCGATTCCTAATCACAAGATCAGCTTTAAAGGTGAGGAGCGCTAGTCATGACGATTCGTGAACTGCATCGTTTAAGGAGAAGAAAGTCTGTACCACTCTTCATTTACCGCTGAAAGTGATGTCATTTCTCAGATACCCTCGTATCAGAAATTGAGGAACTGAGAAAAGACGAAAGAAAATTTTCCTTCTGTACTGATACGTATATTCTTGACATTTCCAAGGAGGCAGCTCTCGTGGACTTGCTGTCAAAATGCTTAGGAAGCTTATCGAAGTTAGTTAACTGTTCAGCTATCAGGGTAAAAGTCCTGACCAGTAATCATTTTCTTCAAGTTGATGTATCTTGCAGGAACTTTTGTACTTGGAAATAGTTGTATATACGCTTCTTTTATGATTATCAGCAGTGCAATTGGCTCCTCGCAACTCGTTAAGGGTTTCTGAATAGCAAAACTGCTGTTCATCTGCCAGCGTTGGAAATATTGTGATCATCCTGTTTCATAAATTTTCATTCATCCAATAAATGGAATCTAAATTATTGAATGGATGAATTCTTATAAAACATGGTAGAAACAAAATAACAAGACCAGATAATCTAAACCCCTTATTCGCACTCCAATTAACTTGAGGAGAAATTAGTTATAGAGGGCTGCAAAAGTATCCAACGTAGAAGGTCAAAGGTTGATGTCACAACTAAAAATCCCATGCATGCATGCATGCACGCACGCAAGCATGTTAGTAGAACTAGAAGTTACGTTCCTGGTAATTTCAAAGAACAGAATTAGTCCAAGAATGGTTCTACCTCACACTTGTAAAAATCAGCTGTTACCATTAATTATTAATGAATTATCTCCAGAACTTCCAATTTGTTTGGGACAATTTCCAACGTCTACTGTATCTATCTTATGCTTCCCAAAACCAACCAATTACAGGGCCCTTCCAGCGACATGATCTTCCATAATGAACATGGTAGCTAACAAAGCTTAGTAAACCAGGTCTATCTGATCCATCGTTCAACCGCTCTCTATACAAAATCCATTAATTCCATACTAAATAAGCTAGTTCAACAATTGATTAGAAACGACAAGACACTGTAAAAAGATAGATATACATAGGACATGGCATTAGTAAGCTGGTATTGTAAGGCCTCTGTATATATCATTTACTTGGCTCTTCTTCACTACCATCCCTATTGTACAATGATAACTATGGCGCCACAGTATGAAAATGAGAAGAAAAAAAAAGGGGGGCAACGGCTGGCTTAACAATAAATTAATCATGAGAAGATAAATCAACAGACCAAATTTCTAAAAAAGAAACCACCTAACTGCTTGGTAAAGATGATGATGTACTGTACAAGTTTAGGTGATAAGATGGATTGAAAATCGGTTGAGATTAGTTAAAGCCTACAGATTCAAGTTATAAACACCTCTATTTTGTATTTTGTGTCTATTCAATGGTGACCCCTTCTGAGGACTGATAAGAATCCCCCAGATAATCTTTCTTTCCGCCCTTCACCTTCATCTGCCACCTACATCCATGAAATACTTGATAAAGTTTTTGAAAATGGAAAAGAAAAGAGGAACAGGTATGTCAGTGATAAGTTAATCTACACATTAAAGAAATTGCTGCTTCTTAATTCTTGCACTGCTGATAAATAAAATGATGGATAAACAAGAGTAGGAGTATACCTCTTTAGCTATTTGTTGCAAGACCACTATGATCTCTGAAAAATCAGGTCTAAGTGCGGGATCTTGCTGCCAACATTTCTCTAACAGCTCAGCAAGCTTTGGAAGAGTGTGTTTCGGAACTGTAGGCCGTAATCCCTGAACCAGCACCAATGCAAGTATTTACTGTGAGTTGCAATCATCATACACTCTTAATGTAATCCCAAATAACTTCCAAAATCCACAGAGTGTACTTCGACACAAGAGTTAGAAGAAGAAAAAAGTATGATGTCCGCTGCACCTTTTGGACCACACCAACTGCTGCTTGTAGAGGGGTCAAGTAATCGTACGGAAGCTGGGAAGCCAAATAAGAAAAACATGACTTGAGCCCCAAAATAATCACTTATAACGGAATCAGAAAATCCAATAAACTAGCTAAAAGTACAACCAAACAGTACCTTTCCAGTTAAAAGCTCCCACAATACAATCCCAAAACTAAAAACATCAGCCTTGTGGTCATAAGGTTTGTGTTCTATGACCTTCAACATAAAAGAACTGTCGTAAGAAATCGTAAAATGAACAACCAATTCGACACACAAGATAATTACCAGATGAGAACTGGTCCATGTCACTGGTCTATTGTAAATTCGGAAATAAGTAGTTAAGATGAGAATAACCACTTGCAGACATAAAGCAACGTAACATTTTAAATCTGAAAATAGAATCCAGTTCATGGTACAAAACACAATTAGCCAAAAGATATGGCTCTTGGTGCAGAATCCTATTTCTTTCCCATGGAAAGTTCATTCTGATTTTAGTGAGAAATATGGATTAATAAAATAAAGTGCTAGCAAAAGATACACCAATATATTGAAATAAATAGGTTATCCGGTTGCCATCAATTTTTTGCATGAAAAATAGTTTTGTATGTTCTGAGAGTAGCCAAAAGGGTTTTGTGACATGTAAGCACCACTGGTTCATTTTGCAACATTTGTGAGGGCCAATAATTGTATCTTCGGCATGCTTAATAGATAATTAAGTACCGAGTATAAGAAACATCATCAAAAACTTAACTGCATACACTTTAAGCAATGATAAAGAGGTCTAAAAGTTCCAACTAGATATGTTTACAAAAATTACTTGAGGAGGTTCACAGGCAATATGTGGGACCAAGAAGAGAAAAGGGCAAATAAAAAGATGCACCTCAGGAGCCATCCATCTGTAGGTCCCTGTTTCTGCTGTCATAACTCCAGATTGACTTTTCACTCTGGCAACCCCAAAGTCAGCTACTTTAACCACCTGATATGCAAACAAGTCTCAACATTCAACACACTTGCCTCATAGGATGGAAATTTCCTAAAATGAGATATGTTAAGTTTCAGGGTCTCGTAAATAGACACCCAAGTATTGGCAGAACTGCCATCACAGCCAATAATTAGTAAAATGCAAGTCACTAGCTCAGTTCATGAAATGAGAATAGATGAATGAAAGATAATCAGGGAAAATTTTCTATTACAAATTCAATTCGCAATTAAAGTATTGCAAGTCTAAATTTCTTTAGGAAAAAAACACCATGGATGAGACAGAAACAAACAGAAACATAAATTGAAGGGAGAACCTCACTTCATTTTCATCCATGAGAAGATTTGCAGCCTTCAAATCCCTGTGAATGATGTTATTTTGATGCAAGTAGCTCATTCCTTTAGAAACATCTATAGCAACCTTAAGTAAGGAAGGAAGCTTAAAGACACCTTTATGTTTGTGTAGGTAGTCATAGACACTTCCACCAGACATAAATTCTGTTGAATAAAATAAAGTAAATGCAAGGTACTTTTATTAAATAAGGAAAGATAGAAGAACAATAAAACAATGAATTCTAATGACTTTGATATGGGAATGGAAAATAAAAAACGGGCAGCTTTATTGATTTTAAATGTTAAACTGTGGTCGAATATGTAAAGATCTAGGAACTCATTGATGGTCACCTGTCACGATGCACAAATTTGGAGGCTTGGTACATGCGCCTATGAATTGTACAACATTCTTATGGCGAACTTTCCTGCAAGTGTGAGTAATTGAGTGGAAATGGGGAAAGGAACAGACCCAATTTAAACAAATAATAAAAGATATCGGGATACAACTTTGCCTAACCCTCTAATGCTTCGGAGAATATCTAAAGCTTAAGTTGAATAGGTAGCAGTAAATTAGAGATATTATATCCAACCTCATTATGAAGACTTCTTGGGCAAATTCTGTTTGTAGATCTGAGTTTATACGCTCAGGCTTAAGGACTTTAATAGCCACTTCCTGACTACAAAATGTGCCTTTGAACCTAAGTCAATAAAAGGAGAGTAAAATGAAAAAATGAAAAACACAATCACCAGCTATTCACTTATGCATAGAAGAGATTGAACTTACAAATCACCGTATGATCCAGATGCAACTTTATTCTCAAATTTCAAACTTTGTGGATCTATTTCCCATACATCAGTCCCATCATTTGGTATTGCCACATAATCAGCATCAGGTTTGATCATAGGTTGGTCTGGCTCACTTATAGGAGAAAATGAACGTTGACCCATCCATGTTTGCTGCTACATGAAAACATGTTCAAGGTAAATTGAGAGCATAGTTGGCGAATTAGATAAAGGGGAAATATGCTAGCTGATATGATCAAAAGGATTCAACATCACAAAAAACCAAGAAAAGTATCCCGAAAAGGACCAGAATTAAGAGAGTATTAGATAACAGTAAACAAATAACATAGAAGGAAAAAATTAGAAGGAAAAAAAAAAGGAGAGATTCTTTTGATTCCATCTACGTTAACAGATCCAAGGAAAGATGAGCAAACTTCAAACTATCTTACATAACCATTGCAACAACACAGAAAAAAAGAATTACCTCAAGCTTCAAAACTTCCCTTTCTAATGCAGTTCTAAGCTCTTCTATCTCCTGAAAATTTCAATACTATGGCTGTCAAGCAGGTTTTTCTGAATAAATTTTGAAAAACAGCAACATAACCATACATGACAAAGCAATGAGTGTGCAAAAGATGAGTACCTCATATGGCCAACCATCAACAACAAAGACATCTAAGGAGAAGCCATCAATTGTAGAAAAAGCATGTGCTTCTTGGATGTTCAACCCAATCTCAGCAAGTAAGGCAGTTAACTTCAGAATTTGCACAGCAGCAACAACATGCATTGAAAGACCCTCTAAAGGTCAGAAAAATGATGTCTTACATTTATTTTCACATGGATAAATATTGGATTGAACTTGCATGTGTGTGCATCAGAAGGAAGAAGGAGGCATTGCTATAAGGGATAGTCTGGGTGGGAACAATTGAGCAGACACTGTAAAGGTTCCAGCTTTTTAAACTGATAACTGAGAATTTCCACTATCTCCTTAACGTTGAGCCAGCTAAAGAGACCTAGCATATGGAGAAAGTAAAAGCTTACAGAATTTAAAAAAGAAAACCATGGGCTCAAACAGGTTCAGATTTGACAGAAAAGTGTGTAGACGAAAACATGAAGCCAACAACAAAACCATGATTTGCCATAAGTAAAGCTCAAAGTTATAAGAACAAAGTTTACATGAACAAAAGAAACCTAGTTTCACCTGACTGAGAAGTTTTGGCTTGTCATCTGAAGAAAAAGTAATTTCATGCAAGGGCCTGCACCAGTGCAATTAACAAAAAGATAAATAAACAATGAATTTGCTTAAAGATTCACTTAGCCAATAGCACAGTAGTACTTGCTCATAACTTGGTGCACAAAAAAAATGTATAGTTAAAGGAAAGAGCAGGTATATTTCAGTTTACCATGTAGGAAAATTAAATATTATATTATTACATGTAGTTAAACACTCAGATCACAAATGGCTGATGACATCCACGAACCAAGTTTTGATTAGTCGAACTAGACAATTTTGAGCCTAGAAAGGAAACTTTAGACGAGAGAAATACCGAGAGTATTTTGAATTAGCATGTACAGAATCATCATCATCTTCACTGTCAAACTTGTTCACCCCAAGGGCAAGTGCTTCAAGATTAGGTGATGAACCAAAGGCAGGTGGAGGATGTAGGCTGACCATGAAAAATGCAAGCATTACAAGCATTAATAATGAATTTTATTTTAGCAATGAGAATTGAACAACGTAAATAGAATAAGTTAGCACACGGAACATAACCAATGTCAACTTGAATTTCCAGGAAAAAAATTAACTCAATACCAAACCTGTGTTTAGTGCTTCGATTCACTTTACTATCAGGTGAGTCGGAAGAAACAGAATCTGTTGAATTCCCTTCAGAAACAGGATGAACCTGCAAAAGAAAGTGATTGATTGATGAATTGCCAGAATCTCATTCAGCAAAGTTGGGAATTATCAAACCTCCCAAGATCCTCAATAAGAAATGTAACAAGTCACTTTTGGAAAACAATGGTTTAGGTTCAGACATGTATGATAAAACAGGACCAATATGGCTACACCAAAAATTCTAACTCCAAACTAATCATAGTAAAAATTTGGAACTCCAAGAAATTGATAATGCCTCTTATAAATTAAAAAGGAAGATCAAGACGTGGAGCCTCATGAATGTGAATATTTCCAACAGTGATGAAGTACAGAAAGCACGTGAAAAAAGAAAAGCTAGAAAGAAAGTAAGCATCTAAACACCCGCAAGAAGAAAAAATGCTTACGAGTCACATAAGATTAACTTTTCAAAAAGTAAACAGGACAAAAATCCATCCTCTTAATGGTCTTCGACAGGTTGAAAGAAGCAAAACTTTACCATTGCCAATGCCAAAAGAGTAAACGCAGAAGTAAACTTCCTAATCACATTTGACATCGCTCTGAACGTAACTTCACATAGAACCAACCTACCTGCACAAGGCGGATCTCAATTGCTGGTCTATTAGCAGGATCATGAGCCAAATGCAGCAATCTCTTATGCATAAGAACATCTTCTGCCCTCTCCACATTTACATCCAATGCATATCTGCAACACAATTACATCAACAACATTAAAGCCAAATAGAAAACAAAGAGAAAAAATGAAAAAGAACTGTCAAATATGATCCTCTTCCTTAGAAAATCATATTAGGCCTCCCAAATTTTGATATCAAATTCGTTTAGATCATCAAATCGTTTCTTTAACAACTAATCCACTAAAACCCCAATGAAACTATATTCTAAACTTCAACAACGAAGAAAAAGTAATAACGAAAATGGAAACAAAACCAAGAAGATAACAATTTCATCCCCAAAACCGCAACCAACCATCTACTTCCCAGAAAAACAGATTCAATTAATATCCCCAACAAGGAAGTTCAAAACCTTTACATTCATAACGCCATCCACAAGTCCATAAACACTTATAAACCGATAATACAATATGGGTACACGCATACTTTAACGTACCGAGCAGGAAGTCGATTAAAGTGAGCCAAGAGTTGGTCTTCGAAGCCGGGGCAATTCGCTTCAGGGTCTTTGGATTCTTTAAGTCTACGAAGAACCTCACTGTACACCTCCAGCTTTTGTCTCTGCTGCCTTCCTTGTTGCAACATCGAGGAAGGCGACGGTGACGCCACGTCATGCACGCGGCTGCCACAGCTCTCGTTGTCCTCCACCATCTTTCGTTAGATGAAGCAAGTAAAGCGCTTGAACGTTAGAGAGAGAGAGAGAGAGGTTTGATGGTTTTATGGATTTTGTTTGTGTTATTGGCTTTCTCTTTATAGAACAATGGATTTGTCTGTGTATCTGTATGGATTTGTAGGATCTGAACGTGTTTGAGAACTAAAGTACTATGCGCACCGAATGCAATATCACACTTTGGGGTTGAAACTTGAAGGTGGGAAATGGCAAATGGGGTGCTTGCTTTCTTTCTTTCTTTTGTTTCATTTTTATATCAAAAAGTAGGTTTTTAATGTTAATTTATTACAATTTTAATCAAGGGATTTAAATTAATCTTCTAACTCATAAGACTTATTAATGAGCTTTACGTAAATTAAGTGAAAAAGAATAGAAACTATGAGTCGAAAGCAGTGGTATTATTGAATCATCTTACCATATGTAATTGTGGTCTGTAAGTAGATGTGTAGATCTTATCAAATGTCATGTCATGTCATGTCCTAGTGATGAATAATTTAATTTTTTATTATATGACAATTAATAATTAATTAAGACTGTTGCTATGAATCCGCGATTGCCAGCCTCTAACCTCTTCGTCTGACCAATCAGATGCGAAAGGTACATGGTGGGCATATTCTGATTTGGATAAGTTTCATGCCTCATTAAACCCTAATTAACATTACAAGTTTTCAGTTCCAAGTCCAACGCTTTAAATTTTATAAAGTAGTAGAACTAACGAGCTTCATGGGAAAGCAGTGATGTTCAGGCAAGGAAGAGTTGCTCTCCCGAGAAACCTTTCTTTACTTTCTTTTCCTCTATCTTGATATAGACTTGTAAGGTGGAGGATGAACAGGAAAGATTCATCATAAATAAATAATAGTATTAGGAAATTTCCCCAAGTCTTTGGCAAACTACACTCCAAGAGACTTGCCAAAACAAAAAGAAAGCACACACTAGCAGGGTAGTCCTGTCCTGGCTTTTGGTAGAATCAAGGTCCCAATCATTCAATATGTGTACGTGGTAGCTATATGCATGTTGCGCTTCACGAGCTTGTCACCTTTTTTCCAGTTGTCCCGGTACATTCATGGACCACCAACGCAGCGCCATTCTCGTTCATTTTCTAACTGCCGCGATTTGATGCAAGAAAGTCAATTTTAGAACGAGACATGCATTAGCCCATAGCATGTAAAACGAGTTCATCAACTTTGTCCCAATTTTTCCACGCATTTTAGCCAACGTATATATGTACTGACTAGTTTGGTACAAGGTTCTGGAGTGATTTGGAGCTGTTGGCACTCTGAATTCCATAGAAAATGATACACAACATGTAACTCGAGAAAGTGATGCAAGTTCCTGCTTGCGTACTTTCTTACTCTTGATCAATACTCGATAAATATGAATATAAACGTGGGTGTGCGTGTGCTTCCTCCTATTCACCAAAACATATATATCTGTTCTACTTAACACACTGTAAGTTCATTATATGTACATATCATGTGAAATTAAATGAATAGCTTGATGGCGTTTTGGTGGTGTAGTCTTCCATGTGAAAAGGCAATTTTATATTACTTTCCAGATCATGCAGCATAGCGATCTACTTCTAACTTTAGTGTATCACAATGTCGATTCACGTATATTGCTGTTGGGAAGACAAGTAATTAATATTGACGATTTAATGAATTATTGTCCTCGTTAATTAAAAAAATGAACTATCTTGAATTACACCATCAAATGCCGATTAGGCCCACCCTCGGAGTCTAAATCAAGTTGATAATGACGGTTTATTAGACGAATGACACTTTGTTGGGACCAGTAGAAAATTACTACCAAGCTATGCACATAGAAATCGTAGGTACTACAAGTTATCATAATCAAACCCTCTAAACAGAGTCATTAGGAAAAAGGGGTTCGTAATATATGTATGAATCCTTAAAATGGCCCCATAGTAATGGCAAAACCAAACATCATTCCAGTCTCATGACTCAAGTCAACCCCTAGTGTAAAACAATTTAACTAAATAAACTAGGGGATGATATCAAACCCTTCTTTATTATATTATAACCACTAATTAGCATAATAACTAAAAATGATCAACGTGACTTGAAACGTGGCACCTGCTGACGTGCACAAGCACACAGGTAATTACTAATTAGCATCCTGAAAGGAGTTGTTAGTGGTACTAATTATAAAAAAAGGTAACGCTGTTAAAGCCGGAATATTAGGATAAAGATGACGTGGAGACGGATACGTGTAGGATGATGGTGTGACGTGGAAAAAGTGACCTTTCAGCGTCCCCAAAGGTCACGTGGGGAACTTTATTAATTTTAAAAAATAGATATATATTAAATTGCTAATACGTACAACTCGAGGAATCCAATAACGCAAAGGAAACTTTCTCGACGACTTGCTTTTCAAAACCTTATCCAAGTAGAAAATATCAGCTTAATTTGTAAATCATGCCCAATAACAAGGTGGGAAGAAGTAATAACCTAAGACGATAATTTAAGATGGTTTGGTCATAAAAAAAGGAAAAAGACTAATTTAGTCTTTAAATTTTTCTGTAATAATACATTAAATTTGAATTTTTATTAATTAGATATTTGAGGAGAAGTAGAAATTGAGTAGCTAAGGATTATGTTAGGTGGAACAGGACATGTGCTCACTGCTAGGCATTACTGGTTCAGGTCTTGGATAAAGCATGCGAGTGTCCTTACTATTATTTTGTTGTGGAGCAGCAAAACAAAAGTACTAGGTTGTTCTAGTTCAGGATAAGCCTGGCTAGCAGTTAGATAGCCCCTACCTTGGGTAAGCATTTGGATTTTGGTTTTGGACACCCGATACTGCCCGAGGCCGAGGAAGGAGGACCACCCCATCTTTGTTCGTAGTTCAAATGGCCACCAGCTGTGAATGACCAGATGCTCTTTTTCAATATTTAATAAGGAAGTTAACTTAATGATACATTTGGAATTGTTATGTGAAATCATTATTAGCTTTTTGTGGCTTTCTTAAAGTTACATGAGCATGTGCAAGATTTGTATAGTAAAAATGCTTATGAATCATGGGCCATGCTATTTGTGCAAGGCATGCGTGCTTACAAGTAACATCTAAATGAAGTCTTCTGATATCACATGCATTGCTGAATTTCTTGTTCCTGTACGTATGACAATATTTGAGTCTACAATAGCTTAATGTTTGATTAAACACCAATTTATGGCTGCTTACCATTTACATAACAAAGTTTAGATATAGTAAAATCCAATTCGTCCTCCTTGATCCTATAAACGCTTATTAATTTTTGAAATAAGAAATTTTCTTGCTACTATTCGTAAATATATATGAATTGAAAAAGTCTAAAGCACGCAATAATAGTTACAACGCTTGGGATTCAATTCGTTGAATGTGGACATTCCTTTTTATTTTTATTCCCTTCCAAACCATAGTGTAATGGATTATGTTTAAATAATGATGTAGCAAAATTGATCATATAAATAATTATCATTATCCCCACGTAGGATGTAGGTGTTCTTGCCTAACATCCTAAGTACAATCATTATCTATCCCCACTAGTTTTAACTTCTAAAACAACAAACACGTTTTACACGAAGGTTTGACTTATTAATCTAATCCCACTACCCTCGACGATGATGTATCGTCTGAAGCTGACAAGATGATTGAAAAATATAATAAATACTTCCATGGTTAGCACTTGTAATTTTAGATAATCCAATACGATGAATTTTGAATATTAAAAAATGGAATGGACTACTACTTTCCTCTATTCCAAATTTTGCTATAATTAATCTCTATTATTAGATGTATATTTCATTGGTAAAGTAATTAGCAGTTATATATGTAAAATTTTTGGTAATTCTTGAATTTCTTTTTTTATATATCCATAAAAACCATTTGAAACTTTAAAGAAAATATTTTATAATATTTTTTCTTTCTATCTAAATAATTGCTTTTTATCCATTTTCAGGAAGAGTAACATGAGAGAAGTTGATAAGAATTTTAAAACAAGATAATTACAACTTATCAAATATGTATATTTAAAAAAAATAATTGAAAAAGGAAAATTTTAATTTAAAAATTGTTAGTTTCCTTTAAATATAAAATTATATTTATTTTATTTAACATTTAATTAGGATTATTTAATAAATTAAGAATTATTATCAAAATAATGTCTAAAGTTACTTTAAACATCCAAGTGATTTTCCTATAAATTATAATTATGTAACATAGAATTAATTTATTTTAACATTTATTATAATTATAATTAATTGCTATAGAACATTATGATTCCTAACTTGATATATATTGCTTTAAATATTTGATAATAAATAAAATATAAATAATTGGTAAATTTAAAACTTCATCAAAAATTTTCAGCGATGTATTTCGAGTCTATGATATGATTGAAAGTCTTCACTTTTTCCATTGAAAAGAAAGTCCTTATCATCAAATTAATACCAACAAGCCGGTGGTATGGTGCATGTTTAATATTTTAACTAAATAAGAGGTTTTTGACTCTCTCTTATAAAATCGAAAGATACTGGAGTTTCTGACTTTTAGTTATAGAATACAAAAATATATTGAACCATTTATTTATATGAAAAGAATAAAAGGGTAAATATATTTTATAATTTTACAGCAGCAATAGACAACACAATATTAATTATGTCAATATAATATCGACATGATAACGTAACGTTGCCATTGTTCTGGAACTACTCTTATTGTCCAGACGGGTCTGCATATATATATTCATCTTAACTTACAAGAATTAGCAGATACTCGTTTAATATATCGGATGATTGAAGGTACTGCAACGGATTAACTCTATGTGATTGACAGAAAGCTTCATCAATACGGAGCTTCATCGCAAATTAAGATGTAAGGATTCCCTCATCCTCTCTTTTTTGCTCTTCTTCTTCAAGAACGGCAGACAACATGCACATATGTCCACTTCAAAACACGAAAACTCGGGCAACATACGAAAACTGATATAAGTATATCCTACGGCCATTGTGCCCCTCCACTTCCTTTTCAGACGCATTCTTTCGTAAACAAATCATATATTAAAACAATCGTTGAATTGGAGTTGCTTTATTAATTAGTGTTGTAAGACATTGTTTATGCCTCGATCATTTCATCAAAGCATGTTGATAATGTGGTATTACTGAAATAAATAACTAATATTTATATAAATACATTTTAAAAAAATTTCTCACTCTCGACCCCTTTCCCATCTTTCTCCTTACCTCTTGCCGGATTTGCTATCTGCACTAAAACCACCTTCATTTTCCCAAATTTCAGGTATATTTAATTTGTAAAAGTGTGAAGGAGCTTCAAGTAAGATATCAACTAACAATTAGTATATTTTCTAATTTATTTATTGTGATAAATATAAATGCATTTTTTTTCATAAATTGCTTTTTTAAGTTTATTATAATCAAGATTAACCAATAGTTCTTCTTCTTCAATCCGAAAATCAGAATAGTCAATATAATCAATATTAACTAGATCATATGCATTTTTCCTACTAAGTGCTCTAAAAATCGTAATAGAGAAATTATAAGATGAAAAATAAAAAATGTAATTACTTTAAAAATTAAATTTAGTAAATAAAAAATACCTATTTTATCCTCATATTATAAGCAACGTAAATAAGGTCATTAAGCCTTCGATGTTCTAGGCATTTTCGTTTTTTCGTATGAATATGTTCAAAAACACTTCAACTAATTATAACCTGATGCAGGAGTTGTTTAATTGGGTAATCTAATAGCATATTTTCTCAACATTGGAGCATTTTCACTAAATAATCTCCATCATTCATTTACATTTTAAATCACTAGTTATGAATGTAAAAGATAAATATTATTAATAAATAAAGAATAAACTAAAAGTTTGAAAACTTATCATGCTGCATTTAATTAATGGTAAGTTCTCTCTTTGTAGAAGATCTAACAAAACTCCCTAAACTTTCATAATATAATTTAATTTCATTTATTTCCTTTGATTACTCTTCATTGGAGAAAGTGCCTTTTTACTTAATTACAATAAAGGGACTACTCATAATATTAACATTTGTACATAAAACTCTATTATATAAACAATAAAGATTAAGGAAGGAAGCTGTTAAGTGGATCTTTCGAGTAAGAAGCTTATCTTACTCGATCAAGAATATATGTATAAGGCTTATACAATTTCTCCTTCATTTTAAAAATATTCATAATTATTTTACAAATTTTATACAATCTATATATGTGTGTGTGTGTGTATATATATATATATACACCAAATCCTTATAAATCCACCACGTCTCAACGGCGGGCGCCCATACACCCCGGGAGTCTAGGTAGCTGCGTACCCCGTTGGATCCCAGTTATTCTGGGGTGCTAACGAAAATACGTGTTAGGGTTAGGGCGTTATCAAATCTTATAAGCCCACCACGCTTCTGTGGGCGCAAGATCATTACGACACCGCTTTGGCGCAGCTTTGTCTCCACCATGTTCCTGCGAAAGCCCTTAGTTGTTGGGGCGATTCGAAACAAGGACCTTGGGGATGGCCTGTAAGCTCTAATACCACTTTGCTAACGAAAACATGTGTTAGGGTTAGGGCGTTAGTGTTAGGGTTAGGGCGTTATCAAATCTTACATTATATATATATGTATATATATATATATGTGTGTGTGTGTGTGTGTGTGTACGCGCTTAATTGATTATGAAATTATTACATTACACTTAGCGATTACTAACATGAAATTGCTTAAGATACTCAATTTGACTCATTTGTGATTTAGAGTACATTTTGGAACCAAAAAAGTTAAAGTGAGTTGAAAGCTCTATATTTTGGCTATTTTTCTAAGATTAATTTTTACTTATCTTCATGGAGCAAGAAAAAAAAATTAAAAGACAAGAAGAAAAAAATAGAAACACAAATAAATCAAAGTTGCTCACAGCAAAGAAGTACAAAAGCTGTGCATGGAAATTTCATGAGCAATCCATACAACGTGATGAAAATGCAAGACATTGAGGAAGACGACAACAAAAGAGGAAGAGAAGAGGCTGCTAGGAAGTAGTAACCAAAACGTGAACTCAGGAGAGGAAACGCAAACAAGTCTACTTTTCAGGCAGACGTTGTGCGTTTCACGCAGACGACATTTGCAAAACGCAGACGTTTTCAAGAGGGGAGCGTAGGTTTTAAAAGAAGAGTATATAGTAGAGGTGGACCACAAATTAAATGAGAAAATCAGGATAGCAATAATAAGGAGGTGCAGTATCGAGAGGGAGAGTGGTTTTCGGTAAGACATTTTTAAGGGGCAAAGCTATGATCATTTGGAGACTCACAGACAGGTAACATCCCGACACCGCTTCAGAGATGACATCGACGCCGACGACCCGAGTTAAGTATATTTCACTGTTTTTGTTGTTTCTTTCTCTCATTAGAAATTGATTGTATTATCCTATGTTAATTGATTTCGGTTTTGTGTATGGATAATCGTATTCTCGTTATTATTCGATTATTTGTGTATAAACCCATTCGATATTGTGAAAAGATGGTTTTAATGCATTTATTAAATCATTTTTTTTGCAAACCCATTACTAAAATTTCGATATAATTCGTAATTGTTATGTTGAAAGTCATGTGTAGCGACTAATAATTTGTAAACATTAGGGATAACATAACCTACGTGAAATGACACATCGTATGTGATTGTTGCCTTAATTAATCGGTATTCCTAATTCATAATGCTACTACCCAATTGAATCTAAAGATTGTATCCTAGGTAATTCGGTAGTTAGGTTTAATTAACGATTGTATCTTGATTAAACACTACCTAAGGGAAAACTCGGGTTAATTATTAACCCACGATTAATAGCTGCTAGGAGAGGTTTGAGAACAACAAATCAAAGAAATGTGTTTAATTAAGGTATAGGCCGAGATTGAACTAAAGAATTAGGTCTCTACCGAATTCTCCACTTTTATCATTTTTCGCATATTTTCTTTAATTTGTTTTTATTAGTCTAATTTCATTTTATTTTTTAAAACCAAAACTCCCTAAGCCTAAACACCCATTAATTTCATTTTAACAACTTTACATATGCACTCTATGGGATCAACTTAGACTCACCATTGCCATAGTAGTAGTCTAGTTTTTATTTTGACTAACATTACGACTCGTTGTCATATATATATAGGCAAATGGGTCAAAACTCATCTTTCTTGAAAAATGAAAGAAAAGCCCATGCGTTAGAAGAGAAGTTAGAAAGTACTCACTATAAAAAAAAAAGAAAAGGAGGGCTGGAATTTACACATTGATTCTTTTTTCGCAATTTTATTTTTGTTGAAACGTATGTATCAAAAGGTACATGTATGGTTCCTAGGGGATAGAATTTTATCCTAATCAACCGACTTTATCGAGAAAGATTACTTTTTTTAGGTCAAGATGTTGATAGCGAGATCTCAAATCAACTTATTGGTCTTATGATATATCTCAGTATGGAGAGTGAGACCAAAGATTTGTATTTATTTATAAACTCTCCTGGCGGATGGGTAATACCCGGAGTAGCTATTTATGATACTATGCAATTTGTGCAACCAGATGTACAGACAGTCTGCATGGGATTAGCCGCTTCAATGGCATCTTTTATTCTGGTCGGCGGAAAAATTACCAAACGTATAGCATTCCCTCACGCTTAGCGCCAATGAGTTTTTATTTGAAAAAAAAAAAAAAGGAAAACTATGTCTTCGCCATATATATGAAATATGCTATGAATGGATGAAATATAAGTATTAAGTAATAATAGCATGGCATTTCGAATTCGATATAAATTTTTTTTTTAACATTAGATTATGTATCGAAAGAGTAGTATGACATAAAA
>JANQBM010000222.1:42706193-42716425 GCA_025594535.1 Erythroxylum domingense
AATACTTCATGGCTATAAAAAGCAAGAATTTCAAGAATTGCCATATTTGGGCAACAAGTTTACAAGTCATGAATTATATGTTATGTGGGTTTATGGTGGTCCCCTAAGTTAAGTCAAGTGCACTTGTTTAAAGGCTTCTCCCGCCTGCCCGTTGGCATGAAGCTCCTTTATGGACTTTTACAAGTTCACGGCTACACAGGACCCGTAAGGGAAATGTGTAGTACGTTTTATTTTGGATCCACCCAAACCTTTCTGAAGTGCTTATGTTCTCATGTATGTTAACAAGTTTGATGCATTCATGTTTTGTAACTTGTGGATTTTAGCATGAAAACTTAAGAAACATGTGCTTTATAATTTCGATGAAAATTTTTGATGACAAGTAAAATGATTTCAAAAGTTTTGCTTATCCTTTTATTATAAACTGTTATTCACGAGCTTTTAAACTCATCCCCTTCCATCCCATCTTCAGGTGAAGAAAATGAGATCGAGTGATAAAGAGAGTCAAGGTATCGCTTCAAGTTACATTTTTGTATTTTTAAGCTAGATTTTGTAAAAATGATGATGTTAGTTACATTTCAAGTATTGTTAGCTTCAGTATTTTATGTATTTTGGGAAATTTGGTGTTAGGGCTTAGAATGCCCATTGAAGTTTGTAAAACCTTGAATTTATGATGTTAATGAAATATGGATTATGTATAGATGATGAGAGTTGAAATTACATGTACTATACAAAGGAAAGGTAAGGTTGTTGTGATTGATGAAAGTTAGTTGTCTTTAATGTATTAAAGAGTATGAAGAAGTAAAGATTGTAAAGTATGATGTTAATGTATTATGAGATTTTCGATTAAATGTTGGGTTAGGATATTTGTATTCCGAATATGAGTTAGATTCCAAAAACGGGGTCTAACAGCTCTGGCTCTCCTAAACCTAGATTCTGACTGAATAAGTAGGGCATCATGGTAATACCAGCTCCTAAATCTGCAAATGCCTTATCTATCTTAACTCCATATATACTGTACGGAATGAAGAAGTCCCCTAAGTCTTCTTTCTTTTATCCTATATATGGACTTCCTTCTGATATGTGCTCAATGACTTCTTTCTTCACTAGTTCTTCTAGCGTAAGCTTTTTTGGAGTTGATTTGTTATGTTTGTCATCTTGCTTGACTCCTTTTCCTTAGAATTCCTTGTTGTTCCATTTGAAGCTCACTTCCACCGAGAAAAAATCTGATGTGGAACACCACCATGAGGTTTCCTGATCAGCTCGCTTACTGGCTCCATTGGAAGTACTTCTAAAATTGGTTGTCCTTTTCTCTTGTCTCCATCTTTCTCCTTATGTCCACTTTCCTTTTTCTTTGTCCGAGTGATGGCCATGCTTCTTTCCTTTGGGTTAATCTCGGTAGGCTACTTGCGCTTCGAGAAGATAAAGAGTTAGCTAGTTGACCTACCTTAACCTTTATATTGTGGATGGATGATGCATGATTCTTCAAAATCTGGTCGAATTTTGATTCCATCCTCTTCTGACTTTCCTCTTGGCTTGCATGCATCTTTTTTTGATTCTCCTCTTAAGCTGCTAATTTGGACCCTAAGACTTCCATCATCTTGTCCATTTTGCTTTCCAATGGTCTGATTCAATCTTTTTGAAGTCCTGGTAGTCCTTGTGGTCTTGATTGACCACCTGAATTGTTATTAGTTCACGAAAAATTTGAGTGGTTTCTTCACCCCGGATTATATGTGTTAGAATAAGGGTTATTACCTTTCTGTGGCTGACATAGGTAACTTACCTGTTGGGTACCACTAGCTCCTAATAGAAAACACTCCGCTGAGCTATGGTTGTTTCTCCCTGCACAACTTGCATTGAACTTGCATCACCTTCACTATAGAGGAGGATGCTCCTTGCATGTTGTGCAGCTGCTTTGTAAGCGTTATGATCTGAGCCTGCAAGGCAGTATCATAGTCGATGGGTATCATACCTTTTTGTTCCTTCTACCCCTGTCTGCTCCTCTCGCTTGACCACATGCAGCTATTGCTCGCCAACTCCTCTAAAAGATCACGAGCTGCTTCCACCATCTTCCTTATTAATGAACCTCCAGTTGCTGCATCGATGGTTCCTTTGGTGCTTGGATTCACTCTATTGTAGAATGTCTGAAGCAGGAATTCTCTCGGTATGTTATGATGGGGACAACTTCTCTAAAGTTCTTTAAATCTTTCCTAAGCTTCATAGGGAGATTCCCCGTCTTTTTTCTAGAAATTTGTAATCTTTTTGATAATCCTCGTCCTCTTCGTTAACAGGAAATACTTGGCGAGGAATGTTTGGGCAAGTTGCTCCTAAGTTGTAATCTGGCCTGAATTCAACAAGTTGTACCATGCTTTAGCTCTATCTTTCAGTGTGAATAAAAATAGTCTCGGCTTCACCGTATCATCGGACATTCTGTTGAATCGAAATGTGTCGCAGATCTCCAAGAAATTTGTGACGTGGGCATTGGGATCCTCGTTGGATAGCCCGTAGAACTGCACACTATTTTATAGAATGTTGAGTAGCATTGACTTTACCTTGAAATTATTTGCTTGGATCACCGGTCTCACCACTCCTTGAGGACTAAATACTGGCCTTATAAAATCCATTAGAGTCCTCTCCGGTCCTCCTTGCTCTCTTTTTCAGTCATATCTTATTGTGAAAAGTTCAAATGCTTTGCCTTTCTCAACTCTCTTTCATGTCTTTTGATGTCGGGAAATTCGTCTTCACTATCTTCTTTCATTCTTCGCGTTCTCTTTGTGTTCATGCACCTATAATTACACAAGGAAAAAAAATCAAAATTCTTAAATCAAAGTAATCTAAATTAACCAAGATGCTAAACAATCAATCCCCGGCAACAGCGTCAAAAACTTGTTGAATATAATTATGGTACAAAATCTACTCATTTTACGCTCAAAAATCACAAATACACGGGTCATGACTTGTAGTTAAAAAGAGTGGATATCGATTCCACAAGAATTGAGGCCTAAACATCACTTAATTTAGATAAAAATTTGTTTAAAAAATGAAATTGTTTAATTCAAATAATATGGAAAATTAAATTAAAATTAAAAGACTACAACAAAGCAATAGACAATACCAAAATGCAGAAAAATTGAAATTCAGGAATCTAAAGACTAGAGATTACTTTTTTCCCTATTTTGTCTCCCACCCATTTTATTAATTGAATTATGTCTCACCCTAGATTTTCAAATATATTAACTACCCTCTCTCAAGATGTAGTTAATTGTCCCTAATCGAATTTAAGGCAATCGATTGGATGATCTCTCAACCTACCCAATGACTCTATCGGTTCAACTAGTTATTAAACTATCATATAGGTGATCAATTGACTTCGCCAAGATCTCTCTTCTATCGTATCAATTAACATGAAGATTGTATGTCTATAGATTGCCAACTCTCGTTGTACAATCTTACACAATTAATCTTACTCACTATCTCGATTTATTGTAAGATAACAAATAAAGTCAACAATTATCAAAAACAACTTCATTCAATTCAATGAAATAGGAGTTCTAACAAAATAGTTCAAAAGCAATCCCTAAAACTAAATCAGCCACTCATGGTCTCCATAACATCATCAACATTCAAATAAACCATTTTACAAAGAATAGAAGGAAGAAAAACACAAAAAATCAGATAAAAGGAACCTCTTCTCTTCCTTGCCAAAATATGGAATTTTGGATGTTAATGTGCTATTTTCCCCAATCTTAATGATAATCCATGATTTCAATCACTCTTCAAGGCTCCAAATATGTGTTCTTCGCTCAAGGATGGTGCTTCTATAGAAGAGTTTCGTCTCCGCCTGCAGATGGAGGCCTAATTATGCTTTTATAGTCCAAAAAACCTAAATTTGATGAAGGCCCGCATAATCCTTTGGATTGTAATTCCCACGATCGTGGGAATTGGCAATAGATAGACTACTCTTTTGTTTTCCTCTTTGATCTCTAGCTCAATTTCCAAGTTGCTCCATTTTCCTTCCTACATAAAAATAGTCAATTCTTACCCTAAATTAACATACATAAAAGAACAACAATGGAAATCAAACTAAATGAAAACATACAAAATGAATCATAAACTATAACAATAATCAACAATTATGCAAGAAAATACATGCCAATTACCTAGAAAAACATACACTAATGCACAACTATCACTTTAGCCCCGTCCATTTTGATTCCTGGATGCAAGATATATGTATCTTTTATTTTACTGAAATCTTCATTAATTCTAGAGACTTCCCTGTAAGGATCCTAAGGTTCCATACTCACCGATGGGCTGGCCCATGTTCCATCCTTGAAATGCAAGGTCATCCCTCCTAACACAGTGCCCCCCACAAGTCCAAGGAGGTTATTCCTAAAAGGCCCTAGATTCTCTAATAAACTTTATAGAGGATAATACCCTAAGTAAGGGAATATTAGAGTAACAAAAGTTATTAATCCACTAGGCTCTGCTAATAGGCCACTAGGAAAAGGAAACTAGCAAGACTAAAAAAGAAATAAAGGAAGTAATCAATATACTTATAGGAATTTGAGAATGAGACCATTATCGAGCTAGGATACTAAAAGTAGAACCCAGATTCCCCAAATATAGGTAGTCACAAAAGAAGAGTATCCTACTAGACAAAGACCACCTTCGTATGTTAGTTTCGACAATGATTGCCATTAAATGCCAAAGATGTCGAATGAAGAAGAAATAACTTTTCGATGGTAGGATAGAAAAAATAATAATAATAACAACAACAACAACATTAATAATAATAATAATAATAATAATAATAATAATAATAACGGTAGGAAATAACAACCCAAAATGACAGGAAATAACATCCCAAATCTAGAACCTTCAATACTCTTAATGTGCAATGCAACAAACGGAAGAGGAAGGCCATAAAATATATAACCAGATACATAAGCCTTAGATCTTTGAAGAACAAACCAAACCCACCCAACTAAAACACCAAGTGATCAAACTAAAGTAAACCTAAGAGGCAAATCCCATAAAAGGAACAATCTTGGAACAGATAATCGAAATGCAAATCTGGTATAAACAAGAAAAATAAAAAACACAAGCAAAAGCAGCACAGAAAAACACACAAAGAGCTATATATAGTCAAAACAACAGCCTCTTTAGCACGCATATATCAAAACACCAAACCGTTACAGATGAAAATTTTCAAAAACCCAAGTAAAAGACAGCACTCAGGAGTAAGGAAACGTCAGGAAACCTGGCAAGACCTCATGAGAATAGGCTACTAGTTGGTTTTAGGAAGGGGAGAATCAACACTTCCTTAAAGAATGTTAAAGTGATCGACTTTTCAAGGTCTAAATCTAGAAGTTGGAAAAGGAAAACGTCTAAATATGATCGACTTTCATATCCTTTAGTTCAATAATTATTTTAGAGTGTTTGATATTTTTAATTTATTAAGTAATAAAATGTCTATGTGAAATGAATACAATATGTGTCAACTATATGACAAAAATACTAATTTAAGGTGACTCACCATGTTATCCACATTAACGGAAATTTTAGTGTCAATTTTTTGCTAAAAATTGCAAGTTATAACATTTTAATTCACTTTTTAAAAATCGAACTAGTATTATAAAAATAAGCAAAGTTTTATTTTTTTAAATAACCCTTAAAAATTTACAAATTAATTTCATATAATAAAATTCTATAAAATATAAAAATTAAAATATCTCATTATAATTAAATAATAAAAGATATTCATTATGTTACAATGTTTTAAAGTATAATGGTAGCATCCAAGTTTTTTAATGTTTATTAACCCACTCATTATCTACATCAATTGTTCTTAAGTTATTATTGTCATTTTTTTTAAATGAGTCAATTGCCTATAACCCCTTGAAGCTGTTACTTTGTCGTTGAAGTTCTATAACTTCTTGGCTTTTCTAAACTATAGGGAGCCAATATCTTTGTTGCTTACGATGATTTCCTGATCATTATCATCATCATTCTTAACCATCATTCTTAACTTTAGCAACCATTAGGTGACTAATGCTACTTTGACAGAATGAGCAAACTAAAGGTGTTAAGAAGACAGTCATACAATTGGGCTTATTAAGTTATTGTAGCAACATATGGCTAGAGTGCATTGAGCACACATCTGATGGTCACAGCCTTGAATTTCTTTCTGAAGTTGTCATTTTCTATTAGGAGCGCTATGTCATTTACAATCCCGATGTATTTCGAATCAATGCATACTTCTGGTTGCCATTTACAACTAGAACGCTATGTCATTTACAACCCCGGTATATTTCGGATGCTTGAAGGCCCCGCTCACCCGAAGTATGCTTTGAACAAATGTTTACAATTGAAATTCAAGGTTGTGACCATCAGATGTGTGCTCAATGCACTCTAGTCATACGTCGCTACAATAAGCCCAACAGTATGACTGTCTTCTTAACACCTCTAGTTTGCTCATTGACGCTATGTGCATATGAATAAGATTATAGTAAATAAAAAATTGAAGTTATGAATGGATTTTCGAATCTCTCAAAATTAATGTCTTAGTCACTCAACTTTTGTAGTAATTGTAGAATCAGATCGAATCTCAAGAGAACTAAATATCAATTTTCAATTTAAATTGACAAAGTAAAAGCAAGATGTTATGATTAATTAACTAAAATTAATTAGAAATCAAAATAAATCAATTGAGTATAAAAGTGAGAAATTTAATTTCACCTAACTGGCTAACTCTAATTCAAATAAATAGGTTATTTATGCAAACACATAAATACCTATTTACTACTTGTACCAATCATTGATAGCAGTAAGATAATTAGGCTTTATAATAGGTTGGGTGAGTTGGGTCCGCTCAAGCTTGAGCTTGGTATAAAATTCTATTTTGAGCTTCAGGTTAGACCAGTCGAGCAGTCCAAGTTTGAGTTCAGTATAAAGCTCGAAATTATATAAAAAAGCTCCAAGCTTGGCCCAAAATTATGTCAACTCGAATTTAGTCCATTGATTTATAATTAGGTTAGGTTGGGCCGATTGGGTTGGGCCTTTTAAACCACCTTTAAGAATAATCAAAATAAGAGAAGAGTGTTGGCTAGATCATCTCCAAAATGGTATTATAGACGAAGAGGAACCATTGAGTATTAGGGAAAGGAGCTAAGAAAGAGGAGTATTTCATACACTAATCATAAAAACACGGGAGCAGATTCTCATTCACAACTTGAATAGAATATGTTATATCGGTCTAGAAAGAAGATGGGGCTTAGACAGATAAAACTCCCAGGAGATTGATAAGAATTATACGACACCACAACTACTAGCTTATGGAAGATGGCCTTTGGAATAATTAAATAGCATCTTTCTAGGTGATGTCATTTTATATATAGGAACTTCCTAATATTGCTACTATTTGCATCTCCATAAATTTGACTCTTGTGTTAAAAACGTCCTTTGTAAGATACCAACTTTCCTTTGATTAATTAAAATTATTTAATATTTAAAAATATTAAATTAATTTGTTAGATCAATTAATATTAATTACTCATGAAATAAAAAAGAAAAAATTTAATCTAGGTTTTGAACAAAAATCTCTTAAAATTACAAATTGAGTTTTAATTTTCCTTGAATAAGAAAATTCAAATTTAGTCACCCATAACTCTCTTCCTAAGTAAAGATAGAATAAAGAAGACAAAAAAAGACAAAATAAAAATAATAACGGAATGTGTTCTTTTCTCTCCCCCACAACTATATTCTTTCAATATTTTAAAGATAATCCTTTAATTAAATCAAAAACATAGTAGGGCTAATAATAAGTTTCCTAACGAGACGAAACTTCTTAGCGTAAGTATGTAGACATGATTTGGTCTTATCAATTTCAATAATCTGTCATTTTTAACTCCATCTTTTCAAAATTCATGACCTTAATAAATGATGTTCCAATTAGATATTTCAAGCTAAATTTGATTCAAAATTCACTTATCTTCTCTTAAAACCAATGTTTTAAAAATCGGACCAGAAATCAAACCAGTCGAAAGAAATGTTTAAGGTTTAAAGGTTCAACCGGTGGTGAACCACTATAAAATCGGTATATAATAAATAAGAAGTAAAACTTATAAGAATAAGTAAAAATAAAATGCTGGACCTATTGCTGTTGTAGCATCAATTGCTCCTTGAAAATATGGTGAATTTAAAACATTTAAAAGAATACATGAATGATAGAATCATCTAGCCTATGTTCTTTTACATCGCAAAATAACATATTTATCAATCATAAAACTTTTTAGACTGGATTGAGAACCAGGAATAGTTCTTGGAGAAAAATGAAAATCTATGTCAATAATAAATTTTCTTTTTCCTTTATCTCATAGAATAACTGGTGCTAACTTCACCAAATAGCAATAACTAACAATTCAGCTACCAATCTAGAACCACCAAAAGAAAGAGACACATCATTTACTTTTCTTTTCAATTGAAGCTCGTAATAGACAAAACAGAAAAACCTCCAACTAATTTTTAAGATGAAATTCTCAACACTGCAAACATCCTATTATAAGGAATATTCTTCCTAAAGACTTTATCCTCGCAATATGGCTATTCTATTGGATGGAAGATATGCAGATAAAAGCCACCATAAAGAATTATATAAAACAAATTAATTAACTTCACCAACCAACCGAGGGGGTTCTGAGTAGTCATAACTTAAACAAGATGCCGCAAGTTCATTTAATTTTTTTTTATGCCAATCTCACCCTATCCAAGAGAGAAATGCAAACAAAAGTTAAGAAAAAAAAACAAAATTTCTTTTTTTTTTAATATTGATGATCCAAAACATTAAAGAGAACACATATCGAGCATGTAATAAGTAGCTCACTTGAACAGGCGATCTAGGAGGCTTGTTAAGGACAACAATAGCAGGATCCTAACCCACAAGCATAGTGGGTCATATTTTGAGAAATTAACAAACTTACTTATTGACTTACTTGTAAACAAGAAGTGAAGTACCTTACATAAAACAATGTCATGAATAAAGTTTACTTTTTCTTCCATGTATTAACACTCTTGTTTCTTAGAAGGAAACTCTTGAATACTAATGGGCAGAAAGATTGTGTCCCCCTTGTTCATCAAATCCTTAACTGCCACCTTCCATTTTTTTCAAAGATAAGCAATAAGAAACTTTCCATGACTATGGCCTAACTTTAGCGAACAAACTCTTCATTTTGTTAATTATAACTGGGTTGATAACTAATAGTAGAACATTAACATGAAGAAATTACGTTACTTTAATTAAACTGAAAACAAGATTATTTACCCTTTTACGTCGATGTTCCTGTGCTTGATCACCCACATTAGAGGATTCTCTTCTAACCTGCAACATGAAAACCCCACGACAAAAGCTTACATAAGTTTAGAATTGCTCCAAATTCATTTCAAAGTCACCAAGCTACATTTTGTTTTGGTCTTCAATCAAATTCACCACACTTTCACACATTTCAGCTATCACCCAACTCATTTCACATCCAAAGAACTTAAAATATGCATCAAGTATTAGATTTTAGCTCAAGGAAGAACCTGTCTCAGTTGGAACAGCTTGTGCACAAGGCTTCTAGGAAGCTCTGGCCAGCAACGAAGGACCTATTTGAGAGCTGTCATTTTAGTGTTAGTTTCAGGAATTGCACTTGCAAATAGAAGAGCTTTTCCCAAGGTCGACCCATCAATGGTGGGTGTGTAAGGCAGCAAAGTGAACCATTTGCCTCTTTAGTTTTGATTGTCTTCGTTATGGCTATAGTTTCTTTGTGTCGCATATTGACGTTGGAACATAACAGAGACTGAGATCGCCGACTGTGGAAATTGGAGGAGGACGGGCCGGAGGAGAGCAGAGTTCATTTGTTGGACTGGTTGTTGAAAAACTGGCCGGTTCTCCCATAAACTGGTCAGTTTATATACTCAGGATTATTACATAGAACCGAACCGGACAACTGGCCGGTTTAGACTTTTTTTGGTTAGACCAGTCGGTCCTGTTAGACCCCATTTTTGGAGTCTAACTCATATTCAGAATACAGATATCCTAACCCAACATTTAATCAAAAATATTATAATACTCTTTAATACATTAAAGACAACTAACTTTCATCAATCACAACAACTTTATCTTTCCTTTATATAGTACATCTAATTTCAACTCTCATCATCTATACATAATCCATATTTCATTAACATCATAA
>JANQBM010000222.1:42720471-42735001 GCA_025594535.1 Erythroxylum domingense
ATTCTTCCCATTTCATAGTCTCTCACTACCAAAAACACCAAAGCAAAACATGAATCTATCTACACTTCTCATGTACTGCTCGAAATTTTCTAAGAAAAGTTTCAGGGTACAATAGGTCCGGTCCGGTTTTTAAAACATTGCTTAAAATAAAATAATTTTTTTTAATCAATTAAATACCAAATGAACCTAAAATAAGAGAGATATGTCCAATTAATATGATCTAATCATATGTAATCAAATTTCTCCACATTGAACTCATGCTTGTTCACAAGTACACATTAATTTAATAAATAATCATCTCCAATTAGCAACATCTTTCATGTTATTCAAAATTATCCCAAGACTTTCTATACATCAATGGCCTAAGTTAAAAGCGTAATTAAGAAAATAAGCGCTTGTGGGATAAAATTTTAGAATAAAAACATATCATCTCATTAATTCTTTCAAAATCAAATAAAACAAGATTTGATACCCTCTCATGAGAGTTTAAAGTTTATTAAACTCTAAAATCAAAGCATAACAAGTTATTTCGCCAATAACAAATGTGAATTTAATGCATAAATTTAATAGTCTTGATAAGAGTTATAACGTGACTTAGATAAAGTTATGACAAGAAAGGAAATCTTAGGTTTAACAAATTGAAAGACCCATACAAACTTATTCATATAAGTTTTAATTCAAATCTATCCGAAATTTACTTGATTCAAATCGTATAATTTTAATCACATCATCAAATTTTCTTTTTCCTTCTTTTTAGTTTTTCCCTTTTTGGGAATAATAAACAATAAAGAGGAGATTTGTTTTACTATACTTCTCCTCCATTATACAAAGACAGAGAAATCAAAATATTATAACTTGAATCAACCGATTTACTTGTATACTTAATATTCTATACAAATAAGTTTTATATAAATTTCTAATTTAAAGACTCAAAATTATTAAGAAAATCAACAAAAAGAAGGGTAAAATGATTTGTAACAAAGTTAATATTCAAGAAAATAAAAATTAAGACTTAAATTGATTTTCTAAAAGTAAAAATTTAAAAAATACCAAATTATGATTGTCTTTAACTTTTTTATTATCTTTATTCATATTCCCTTACACCTATAATTTCATCCCAATTATTTCTCAGCGAAACCTTAATTGGAAATGGCCGCAAGATTGAAAGAAAAGAAGGGCCTTGCGTGGTTCTACGAACTATGTTTGGATATCATATTCTACTCCTTGGACAAACTTTTACATATTTGGTAGGAACTTCCTCTTTTTGCATAAATTGCATTTGGGAGTTGACAGCAAGAAACGTTCGGGCCTCGGCGGAGTCATTTTGAAGATTTTAAAGGACTTGTCAGAAATAAAAGAAAAGAAAGGGACAAGACCATACACTGTCAAAGCCACTTAGATAAGTACACGCTTGGCGTCCTATGTAAATGGTGTATCATATCATATGCCTAGGAAATTGCTCGGCGAGTTAATGAAATAGGGTAAAAGAGTTAAAACTTTGCCGTAAATATAAATATATATTATTTTAAATTATTTGAATCATATTTTGTAAATATGAAAAGTATTTACTATTTTTACTAATTTTTTTGTTAAATTATTTTAATAAAAATTATTACATAAATAAAAATTTAATCATGTAATAAAATTTTATTAAAATAATTAGATAAAAATTTAAAAGATATTTTAAAAATTACAAAAAATCTTTTTCTTACATAAATTATGATGTATTCCAATCATGCTAGGGGGCGGGGGAGGGGGAGAGAGAGAGAGAGAGAGAGAGAGAGAGAATGGAAGAGATTGAAATTCTGATAATTGGTGGTGGCATCTGTGGACTTGCCACGGCCGTTGCCCTTCACAGGTACGTCTTGTTTCTTTATGGGTTTGCTCTTCTTGATTTGGCTTTAGTTGCTGGCACTTCTAAATCATATTGAAATGGTGTTTTTGATTGTACTGTATACAGAACATTGATTTATCACCTTATACATATGTCTCAGGAAGGGTATTAAAAGTGTGGTGTTGGAAAGATCAGAAACACTGAGAGCTGCAGGCGCCGGGATTGCTATTCTCACCAATGGTTGGCGAGCACTAGACGAGCTTGGTGTTGCTTCCACACTCAGACAAACTTCAGTTTCTCTTCAACGGTACTTGTATGCTTCCAATTTACTACTCTTTCCGGGCTACAACTAGTGTTATATATGAGCTTACAGGATAAACATGATTGAGATTAGTGTAGATGTATCATGTATGCAAATATTGTTCATTCATATCCAGTTGTTTCAACTTTGAACAGGGTGTGGGATGTTGATCTAGAAAGCGGCAAACGACGGCAGTCGCCGGTGTCGTACGTAATTGCTTACGCTTTAATGTTCAATTATATTTTTATTTATGTACTGGGCAATTATTAATTGCTATACACATCCAGTCAACTTCAATCGTTGACTTGTTGGCCTGATAAGTTTGACCAGTCCGCGGATAAGTCTGTCTGTAGCATTTCTTTTCAATTGCTCCGCCCTTAATAACAAATATTCTAAGATTTTATTTTTAGAAGGATCTATTATTTATTGAAAAATGAAAATAATATATATATATATATGTATATATATAATTTACATTCTTCAAACTTCACACATAGCTATTAAGTTTTCATGTTAATATTGCATATTTTGGTAGGGTTGGAGAAGCTCGGTGCTTGAAAAGGAGGGATCTTGTGAAAGTCCTTGCAGATGATCTTCCATCTGGAAGTGTACGCTTTGGATGTGAGATAGTCTCCATAAATCTGGACTCGATCACCTCCTTCCCAGTCCTGCATTTAAGTAACGGGAGTTCTCTTACAGCTAAGGTATTGTGACCCAAATAGTTTCTTTTGAAAATAAAATTTACAAAATATTTTAAGGTTTAGTGACGTTTACTAATTCACTAACATCATATATATAGTAATTTTGAGATTTCGTCTTCAACTAGTCGCCTATATATTAGTAACTCCCAGCTTTCATAGGTATCACAAGTAAAAAAGATATCTTGCTGCAATACATATAGGTTGTGATTGGATGCGATGGAGCCAACTCGGTGGTTGCAGAATTTCTTGAACTGAGGCCTCAGAAGGTGTTCTCTTTAAGCGCTGTGAGGGGCTTCACATATTATCCAAATGGGCATGGACTTGCTCCTGAGTTCACTCGAATGAAGAGAGGAAACATCTTGAGCGGAAGAACTCCAGTTGACGCCAAGTTGCTCTTCTGGTTCACGCTTCAGAAATCGAATCAAAAAGGTACGAAATTGGTTACACGCATGATTTTATGGATTACAGAACATTGCAATTAATGTAGTTAACCATAGTTACGAATAATTTCTCATCAATGCAGACATAATTGTGAATAATGCAAGCCTAATTAACAATATGAAATCAAGCTGTAATAATAATATTGCGATTGCAATTATAATTATAGACAGTAAGTTAAAATTTTAGTGACAATGGCATGACTACTCTTGCATTATTATTATACTTTTGGTTTCTCATAGATTCAGCGGTCGCCAAAGATCCAGAGCTTGTTACACAACTCTCTCTAGAGTCAGTCACAGGATATCCAATAGAATGGATTAATATGATAAAGAACTGTGACCCGAACTCACTGTCTCTTACACATTTGAGGTACCGTGCACCTTGGGAGCTTCTGCTTGGAAGATTTAGGAGAGGAACTGTTGCACTAGCAGGGGACGCCATGCACTTAATGGGTCCTTTTCTTGGACAGGGAGGCTCTGCAGCCATTGAAGACGCAATTGTGCTGGCTCGATGCTTAGCACCGAAGATGAAAAAATTTGTTGGCCAGAAAGAAAAAGGACAAGAAATGTTGGCTATGGCGGAAGAGATCGGGCAAGGACTGGATGAATACGTTGAAGAACGGAGGATGAGATTGGTGGGGCTGTCAACACAAACTTACCTTTTTGGGTCATTGGTGGACACTTCTTCTGTGATTGTTAAAATTTTCATGCTTTTGATTTTCGTTGTTTTCTTTAGTAATAGGATCAAGCATACAAAATATGACTGTGGTCCACTCTAATTTAGATTGTAGTAACAGAAGGACATTTGATTCCGTAATCAAGGTTTTAAATCGTGGAATTGCAAGACTATAAGCACAATCTTGAGAATGTTCTATGTAATTTAAAACCGTGTTCATTATTTGTCTCCACGTTCAAACTCCTCTGTTTTACGATTTATATTGGACATACGCATAATCTTTTTGCATATCTTTCTTCCTTTTTCATGTTAAACATTAAGGTGGTATTCAAGTAGATTTACACACAGTTCCACTGATATACTACAATATCTAATGTATCACATATGACTGAAATGAGCAATATTTTGGAATGATCCCTTTACTAATCCTATGGATTGGCATGAGTAATGCCGTCCAAACACACCTGTTGCTGGGCAGTGGATCCACCGATCCAATCCAAAGTGATAACATTTACGTGGTGGCGATAGAAGGCAAGGCACAACTACATTTGGTTTTCAAGTTACAATAAGAGCATAAACAATTTGTATCATAATAGCTAAATACGATTCAGAATTTGGATCGACATGAATTTTCGACGTAACAATTGAACCGGCTCTTGCTAATTTTTTTAAACTAAAAGTGTAAAATAATGTCTATTTTTTAATTGAGTCTAAGCTTGAGTTGTTCATGCGCAGATTTATTTAAAATATAACTTTTTTGAACAAAATAATGTCGTTTTATTTAAAAAAATTAAACCTCAGATCAATCTGAGCCTAATTTAACTCTTAAGTCGACTTATTGAAAACACTTAATTTTAGACTCATTGGTCACCTGATAGACATCTTAAATCTAAAATATGCAAATGAATCTCATGCAAGTTTTTTTTTGTTTACATAGGAAAAGACCAAAATACAGGACCTGCTCAACCGTAGGGCATACCCTGACGATGCAAAGTCCCTGGCCTATCTAACAATAGATAATAAAGTGAATCTGTCGGAGGTTCTGGCAGAATATACAATCCTGGTGGAGCTCGCGCTGTTGCAGTAGCCAGACTATCAGCGCTTTGGTTTCCCTCCCAGTAGACATGTTGAAGCTTTACCTTCCAATCACGGTCCAGCAACATGCGTGTACCCTGCACCAAAAAAGAGTCCTCAGTCAGTAATTGTTCGAAGGAGCAAAGGATATTTATGACCTCTAGCGAATCCACTTCTAGGATGATTCGCCGATACCCATGGTCCCATGCTAGTTTGAGCCCCTCGTTAGCCCCTCTCAATTCAGCAACTACTGGCTCACATTCTGCAAACTTGTATAAAACCTGGGATCAATCTGAGCCTAATTTAAGTCATAAGTCGACTTATTGAAAACACTTAATTTTAGACTCATTGGTCACCTGATAAACTTCCTAAATCTAAAGTATGCAAATGAATCCTATGCAAGTTTTTTTTGGTTTATATAGGAAAAGACCGAAATACGGACATGCTCAATCATAGGGCATACCTCGACGATGCAAAGTTCCTTGCCTATCTAACATTAGATAATAAAGTGAATCCACTGGAGGTTTTGGCAGAATATACAATCCTGGTGGAGCTCGCGTTGCCGCAGCAGCCAGACTATCAGCGCTTTGATTTCCCTCCTGGTAGACGTCTTGAAGCTTCACCTCCCAATTACGGTCTAGCAGCACGCGTGTACCCTGCACCAAAAAAGAGTCCTCAGTCAGTAATTGTTCAAAGGAGGAAAGGATATTTATGACCTCTAGCGAATCCACTTCCAAGATGATTCACTGATACCCATGGTCCCATGCTAGTTTGAGCCCCTTATTAGCCCCTCTCAATTTAACAACTACTGACTCACATGCCGCAAACTTGTATAAAACCTCGGATCAATCTGAGCCTAATTTAACTCATAAGTCGACTTATTGAAAACACTTAATTTTAGACTCATTGGTCACCTGATAGACATCCTAAATCTAAAGTATGCAAATGAATCCCATGCAAGTTTTTTTTTATTTACATAGAAAGAGACCAAAGTACAGGACCTGCTCAACTCTAAGGCATACCCTGACGATGCAAAGTCCCTTGCCTATCTAACATTAGATAATAAAGCGAATCCACCGGAGGCTCTGGCAGAATATTAAATCCTGGTGGAGCTCATGCTGCCGCAGCAGCCAGACTATCAGCGCTTTGGTTTCTCTCCCAGTAGACGTGTTAAAGCTTCACCTCCCAATCACGGTCCAGCAGCACGCGTGTACCCTGCACCAAAAAAGAGTCCTTAGTCAGTAATTGTTTGAAAGAGGAAAGGATATTTATGACCTCTAGCGAATCCACTTCCAGAATTATTCGCCGATACCCATGGTCCCATGCTAGTTTGAGCCCCTCATTAGCCCCTCTCAATTCAGCAACTACTGGCTCACATGCCGCAAACTTGTATAAAAAGCTCGGATCAATCTGAGCTTAATTTAACTCATTAGTCGACTTATTGAAACACTTAATTTTAGACTCATTAGTCACCTGATAGACATCTTAAATCTAAAGTATGCAAATGAATCCCATGCAAGTTTTTTTTTGTTTACATAGGAAAAGACCAAAATATAGGACCTGTTCATCCTTAGGGCATACCCCGACGATGCAAAGTCCCTTGCCTATCTAACATTAGATAACAAAGCGAATCTGACGGATGTTCTGGCAGAATATACAATCCTGGTGGAGCTCGAGCTGCCGCAGCAGCCAGACTATCAGCGCTTTGGTTTCCCTCCCAGTAAACGTGTTGAAGCTTCACCTTCCAATCACGGTTGAGCAGCACGCGTGTACCCTGCATCAAAAAAGAGTCCTTAGTCAGTAATTGTTTGAAAGAGGAAAGGATATTTATGACCTCTAGCGAATCCACTTCCAGAATTATTCGCCGATACCCATGGTCCCATGCTAGTTTGAGCCCCTCGTTAGCCCCTCTCAATTCAACAACTACTGGCTCACATGCCGCAAACTTGTATAAAACCTTGAATTAATCTGAGCCTATTTTATCTCATAAGTCGACTTATTGAAAACACTTAATTTTAAACTCATTGGTCACCTGATAGACATCCTAAATCTAAAGTATGCAAATGAATCCGATGCAAGTTTTTTTTTGTTTACATAGGAAAAGACCAAAATACAGGACCTGCTCAATCGTAAGGCATACCCCGACGATGCAAAGTCCCTTGCCTATCTAACATTAGATAATAAAGTGAATCCATCGGAGGTTCTGGCAGAATATAAAATCCTGGTGGAGCTCGCGCTGCCGCATCAGTCAGGCTATCAGCGCTTTGGTTTCTCTCCCAGTAGACATGTTAAAGCTTCACCTCGAAATCACGGTCCAGCAGCACGCGTGTACCCTGCACCAAAAAAGAATCCTCAGTTAGTAATTGTTCGAAGGAGGAAAGGATATTTATGACCTCTAGGGAATCCACTTCCAGGATGATTTGCCAATACCCATGGTCCCATGCTAGTTTGAGCCCCTCGTTAGCCCTTCTCAATTTAGCAACTACTGGATCACATGCCGCAAACTTGTATAAAAAGCTCAGATCAATCTGAGCCTAATTTAACTCATAAGTCGACTTATTGAAAACACTTAATTTTAGACTCACTGGTCACCTGATAGACATCTTAAATCTAAAGTATGCAAATGAATCCCATACAAGTTGTTTTTTGTTTACATAGGAAAAGAACAAAATACAGGACCTGCTCAATCGTAGGGCATACCCTGACGATGCAAAGTCCCTTACCTATCTAACATTAGATAATAAAGCAAATCCCGGAGGTTCTGGCAGAATATACAATCCTGGTGGAGCTCCCGTTGTCGCAGCAGCTAGACTATCAGCGCTTTGGTTTTAACTCATAAGTTGACTTATTGAAAACACTTAATTTTAGACTCATTGGTCACCTGATAGACATCCTAAATCTAAAGTATGCAAATGAATCCGATGCAAGTTTTTTTTTGTTTACATAGGAAAAGACCAAAATACAGGACCTGCTCAATCGTAAGGCATACCCCGACGATGCAAAGTCCCTTGCCTATCTAACATTAGATAATAAAGTGAATCTGTCGAAGGTTCTGGCAGAATATACAATCTTGGTAGAGCTCGTGCTGCCACAGCAACTAGACTATCAGTGCTTTGGTTTCCCTCATAGTAGACATGTTGAAGCTTCACCTCCCAATCAAGGTCCAACAGCACGCGTGTACCCTGCACCAAAAAAGAGTCTTCAGTCAGTAATTGTTCGAAGGAGGAAAGGATATTTATGACCCCTAGCGAATCCACTTCCAGGATGATTCACCGATACCCATAGTCCCATGCTAGTTTGAGTCCTTCGTTAGCCCCTCTCAATTCAGCAACTACTGGCTGACATACGGCAAACTTGTATAAAAAGCTCCGCCTCCCCACCTCAGCAGTCCCCAGTTGTACTATTAGAAGCACCGAAAGACACCGCTCCATCGGTATTAATTTTTATCCAGCCCTCCAGCATAGGGGTCCATCTGACTGTGTGCCCAATAGGCAAACTCCGTGGATTGGCTAATCGACTTGTCACTGCTTGTGCATGTCGTATCCAACAAACATACTCTAGAATGATACGGTGTCTGAATTCCGGCCACTCAAATCTCGCTTCAAAGATGCACTTATTACGCAATTGCCAGATATACCAGCATGGAAAATCCAAAAATGATGTCCCATTTGATCTCTTGGGTAAGGCCCTTGGAGGTCAGATAGGACTTGAGCCACGTCTCCTTAGGCCACTGATTGAAGGTCATCGCTTGCAGATTAGGGAACCATGTGGTCCAATACTTCTGAACCCTTCAACAGTCACGAAAAGCATGTAAAATGGTCTCTTCGTGACCATAGTACTGATAGCTGCTATCAGTAGCTATGTGTCTATGAACACGCTGCTGGTTTGTCAATAGTTTATTGTTTTCTAAAAGCCACAAGAAGGATCGAATCCACTATAGTCCTGACCATTTCCAAATGGCATTCCAAATTGGATCTTGAGCCCCTGTGGCTACCTCTGTGATGAACTCATAGGTTGACTGAACCGTGAACTTGCCACTTTGACCATGGCCCCAGACCAATATGTCCTCCTCCTCATCCTCTGAAGGGGTCCTAATCGTCGCCAGAATCTTGCAGACTTGCTCAGGAAGATAAGGATCGATCAGAGCCCAATTCCAAATTCCACCCTCTGACACACACTCTGACACATGCATGTTTAACAAGCTTTCGGGCAGGGATGTCAATGTCTCATTAATTAGTGGGCCCCAATTGGCCATCCAATTGTCAAGCCAAAGTTGAATGCGTCGACCATTCCCCAATATCCAACGAGTGCCTTGTCGGACGTTATCCCACGTAGCTACTATCCCTCGTCACAAATTGGACGTCCCAGTTGTTGGTAGCGATTGAGGGAGGTGAAAATCATTTAGCCGGTGTTTGGATCTAAGAACCTGTGCTCATAAAGCATTGGGTTTAGTGAGTAATTCCCATCCCAATTTAATGAGAAAGGCGTCATTAGTAGCTTGAATGCATTTGATACCAAGTCCCCCAACCTTCTTCGGTTGACAAACTACATCCTAGTTGACTAAATGGGTGGCCTTTGTCTCCTGATGTGCCCCCCAAAGAAAGGTTCACATCAGTTTTTCCAGTTCATCACAGAGGTTCTGGGGTAATTGCACCGTTTGCATTGTATAGATGGGGAGGGAGGAAATTACTGACTGAATTAGTGTAACTCTATCGGCTAGCGATAATTCCTTAGCTCGCCACCCCGCTAAACATTGTTGGACCTTATCTATGATATACTGATAGGTATTCCTCATTATACGCTGATAGATTAGGGGGACCCCTAGATACTTATCTAGATTAGACGTACTGTGGATGTTCAAGGTTTGACTAAGAAGGTACAATTTTTCCAACAGCTCATTCGGTAAAAAATAAATGCGAGTTTTAGTATGGTTAACTTGCTGCCCAGAAGCGGTGCAGAATTTTTCCAATATTGTCGATACTCCTTCCACTTGTTCTGTCGTAGCTTCACAAAATAAAATAAGATCATCGGCAAAAAAAAGGTGAGAGATGGAAGGCCCTTATCTGCTCCATTTGAACGGTTTCCACTTGCCTTGACTCACTGCTTGGGAAATAAGATGTCCCTGGCGTTCCAGACAAAGAACAAAGATGTATGGCGATAATGAGTCCCCTTGTCGGATGCCTTAGGAAGGTATAAATGGGGCCGAGAGCTGTTCATTCATCGCAACTTGCATGGAGACCGTATTAATACACTTCATCTGATGTTGATTAAAGAGGAGGGGATCCCTACTTCTGTTAGAGTATCTTATATGAAGTTCCAGTTCAGGCGATCATATGCTTTGTCCAAGCCCACCTTGATCGCAAAATACCCAGTCCTACCCTTTTTCTTTCGCATTGAATAAATGACTTCCTGGGTAATGATGATATTATCAATGATATGCCTCCCTGGAATAAAGCTACATTGGTATTCGCCACTAATTTATCGAGGAGTGGCTTAAGGCAGTTTACTATAATTTTGGAGATGGTCTTATACAGCACTGAACAGAGGCTAATTGGACGAAAGTGGGTGATGTATTTCAGGGACGACACTTTGGGAATTAGAACTAGGATGGAGTGGTTGAGGTCCTGTTCCCATGCTCCATCCCTGAATATTTGCTGTATGAAGGACACCACTTCAGCTCCCACAGTCCCCCACTGAGATTGGAAAAATAAAGCTGTAAAGCCATCAAATCCTGGCACTTTGTTTGGGTTCATCCCAAAAATCGTTGATCGGACTTCAATTACTTGGACAGGTTGTGCAAGTTCTTGAAGATGTTCCTCTGGAACCCGAGGGAAAGCTCCAATGTTGACTAAATTCTGGGGTGGGCTAGGTGTAAAGTTGCGCAAAGTAATTACGCGCTAGGTTCTGCAAACTGAACGACATCATTAATCTCCATTTAGTTTAGATCAAAAAGTCGCACTACCGATAACTGCTTCTTTTTGGTCATAGTAACTGTATGGTAGTATCTAGTATTGTGATCACCCTGTGCGATCTAGTCACACTGGGCTTTCTGATGCCAATATAGCTCTTGCTCACACAGTACTTGAGCTAGCTCCCCACTACGCTTAGACTCCAGTCCCAACAGCGTCTCAGACTCCTCCGCCTTCAGTACATATTGTAGGCTTTCCAAGTGAGCCTGCAAGCGTCTTTTCCATTGGAATATATTACCGAAGGTGGTTTGGTTCCAACTCTATAGTTGGCGTGAAAAGTTGGATAAGGATTTAACGAATGAATCACCCTGGGGAAGCCAGTGTTCCTCAACAAAAGTGGGAAAATCTGCATGTGCTAACCATGCGGATTGGAATCTGAAGGGGATTTGGCCTATGGCTCTTTTAGGCGGTCGAAGGAATTTGACCAATATAGGCTTGTGATCGGATCCTAAAAAAGGAAGATGCTGATTAGTCGTATGTGGGAAGACTTCCAACTAATCAGACAAACCAAGGACTCGGTCAAGCCTTGCTTAGATATTCCCACGTCTCCGTGTAAATCTAGATCCGATATAGCCCAAATCATGCAATCCACTCTCATGTACCTAAGCTCTAAAAGCCTTACAAACTATTAGAGCAGTCGGGGACCCCCATTTTTTTCGTCAACAGTTAATTTCGCATTGAAATCCCCACCGACTAGCCAAGGTCAAGTAACGGTTTGTCCTATCATGCGCAACAAGGGCCAGAGGACTTTTTGTGTTGGTTTATGGGGACTTGCATAAATAGTCGAGAATTTAAATAAAGCGGACCCGTACTTAATAATAGCATGGATCAGCTGTTTAAGTGCCACCATGATCAAGACTTCAAATTCCTTCTTCCATAAAACCTAAAGTCTGCCAGTAAAACCTTCGACTTCGACATGGAAAGAATAATCAAAGCCCAATTGGTTGACAATTGCTTTTGCGCGACTGCCGGTAATGCGAGTTTCAACTATGACTACCAACCCCAGCTTATACTGGCGGATGTAGTTGCTTAGAATTATTTTGAACCGTGGCCCACCGGCTCATTGACAATTCCAAATGAGGATGGACATAACAGGTAAATATAGATCAGCTCCCCTCAACCGGGGGTTTGTCCGGAGCTACGTCCGGCACCAAGCCCATTGCTTCGTCAGGAGTTTGTGGCATAATCTCGACTCCTAGCCATTTGCGGGCCTGTTGGCCTCAATCCTTTTAATGGCCCTCCTTCTCGACTTCGCAAACGTTGTCGTTGTGGGCATGGTAGTTGCGAACGTCATAGGAGTGGGCGAAGGTTCTTCGACTGTGGCATCTGACAGCGTTGCAATTACATCCTAATTCATAAGCAGCCCAGAATCACAAGCAACCTAGTAATCTAAATCCATCATCCCACTTCACAGCAAAATGCAAATGCCATCGACTAGCCTTTCGATAGCGACAGACGAACAACCTCCTAAAAAAAGTCGCATTCGTAGTAGAGAGGAAGATCCCCCACCCATTACTAAACTCACCTATAGCGCGGAGGTGATGCGTGATCCCTAGGGAGAAGCTGACAGGGAGGTGGTAGATTGGCCAACAGAAGACCGTGTTGACATTAAAATCATTACAAAAGGCAAGGACAACGGAATCTTTCTATCCCAGAAACTCAAAGAAAAATTGGACCAAAAATGGACACAAGCTGTCGTTGTCAAATTATTAGGCAGGCGTATAGGATTTCAGATCCTCAGCCAATGCCTGAAATCCTTGTGGCAGCCTCAGGGTCTGATGAAGATTATAGACTTAGATTATGATTTTTACCTGGTCAATTTTATCACTGAAGTCGACTACCTGAAAACTTTAAAGCACGACCCCTGGATCATATTTGGACACGCTCTCTCTGTTCAGCGTGGGACCCCTACATTCCGACCGGCATTAGGCATTATTTCTCGATCAGTCGTCTGGGTAAGATTCCTGGACCTCCCCATTGCGTGCTATCATCCCCAAATTCTTGCGGCTCTTGGTAATCTGCTCGGAAACATAGTCAAAATTGACCAAGCCATACTAAACACGGAAAGAGGAAAATTTGCCAGAATCACAAATGATATTGATCTGACATTACCTCTTCGTCCCTCGGTGGAACTTAATGGAGAGATTTTACGGGTTGCGTATGAAGGTCTCTCTCAGATTTGTTTCCACTGCGTGAAGGTTGGTCACAACTTAGGAACCTGCAACACCGTTCCTCCTACCGACCCCAACAACTAGAACCAACCGCAACCCAGAGTTCCCACTGAGCAGGGAGGCGATTCACATCAGCGAGCCAAACCACCTTCGTCGAATCGCGGCCAAAGTGAAAACCACCGCACAGACAGGTGTGAAGCGACAGAGCTAGGTCTCGGCCTGTGAATCTATGTCCACCGGTTGACTGCGTGTCTCGTCCACCAACGGTCCTCTCCAAGCCAGCCTCAGAACCATGCAAGTTTTAAAACATGTATTTGTACATCTAGAGAGTAGAGGCATGGGCAAAACTATTAGTTCAAAAGTCTACTAATAAATGTGTGAAATAATAATAATAATACAAAAAATGATATAAATTTGTTTGGCAGTTTAAGAAATTTTAAGAAAAAATATATGATAATTAAAAATTTCAAAATAATTCTTTAATTTTCAAATTTTTAGAAAATTTATTTTAAAAAAATAACGATCAAATAAACACATTCAATGATTACATGAATTAATCAAATATAATTAATATAATAATTAAAGACGTAATTTAAAACAGAAAATAAAATTATAAATTATAATAAAAATAAAAATAAAACCAAATAATTCATTTTTACCAAAGAGAGATTGGCTCTCTCTCTCTTCGGTTAAGTCTCATCTCCTACGATTTTTAAGAGAGTTTTTTTTTTATGATAATAAAGAGAGGTGTTGCTGGGAGGTGTAAAAAAAACAATGACTAGTGGCAAAAAGAGAGGAATAGCGTGAAAAGAAAAAAACGAGAGTTAGAATACGTGAACAGTAGCATGGTTCAACATAGTAATTTGTCCAATCATTGAATAGTGATCGGAAGGAACAGTAGCGTGAAAATAGAAGAGAGAAGATAGGTGTATCGTGAAAGAGAAGAAGGGTTGCAAATTACCCAATGATACGAATATTGTACCAAATTTAGTACCAGATTAATTTTTAGTATGGTACTATATCGGTATTGGTCCATATTAAATACTATTTCAGGTAATTTTTTAAATTTATAAAATAGTCCTTGAAATTTTTAAAATTACAAAATAGTCCATTATCATATTGTACAGTTAGACTGTATATTTTTTACCCTATCTTCAAAAATCAAAATAATAAATAATAATCACAATTAATATGAAATAACAATAATTTTCAGATATTTTACATATAAACAATAACCACAATTTATATGAAAAAAAGATAATCATTATCATACAAATATAAAATTACGAACAATATAAAGTATTTAAAATATTACAATTTCAATTTTTATTATATAATAAATAATAATTACATCAAAACATCCA
>JANQBM010000222.1:42751897-42791602 GCA_025594535.1 Erythroxylum domingense
TGTGTTCAAGTTTGACGCCAACTTTTTTGACCCGGCTCGAGGTCCGATTGTATATGCCCGCAAAACGACGTCGTTTTACAAAACGACGTCGTTTTGCCGTATTATTGTTTTTTTCGTTCCTTCGCCATCCCTCACTCCCAAGTCTCTCCCTCAGTCTCAGACTTGTTTTGTTGTATTATTATTATTCCTTCACCGCCCTCACTCCGAACTCTCTCACGCCGTCACGCATCCGCACGTCTCAACTCTCTCTCAGTCTCAGACGCTCACTTTCGCGCACGTCAGTCACCTCACCGCTCCGTCTCTGTCTCTCTCACTACCGCGCCACCAGTCGCCAGCAGCCGACTCGTCGCCGCGCCACCAGTCGCCAGCTGCATCAACTGCTCCTGCCCCTTCGCCGCGCAGCACTGGCCGGCTTATAACGTATTAAGGTACTCTCTCTCTCTGCTCAAATTTGGTTTTGTGGTATTATTCATATTCATGAACAATTGAACACGTATGCTTGTTTGGAGAGGATTGTGGAGTTTTGGTTGTGTTCTGACTGACGAATTGAACATGTGTGAACTTTAAGTGTTTAACGAAATACCCCATTAGAATTGAACAATTACGTTTGTATTATAGGAGTTGCAATTAATAAACATCTCAGAACGAATTGGTATCTAGTAACGTGTTTTAGAAAAGAATTGGTATCTAATAACTGCTGTCGAGGCTTTATGTTTTCAAATCTTGACCATATTTCTCTAAAATAAGATCAAGTTGAAGCTAATTGTGTTAAAAAACAATGCTCAAGACTGGGGGAAAATGCTTCAGAGTTTGGGTTACATTGAATTTATTTTTGAAGACTTAATTTTGTTTTGAAATTCAAAACAAAAATTCCATGGTTTTTTCCGTCACTCAGAATTTCCAGCACTAACACACCGAAACTAAAGACATTAGATTTTGTAGAAAAGATGCCCTTCACATTCTCAGAAGGCTTATAACTGCTGCATTTATAGCAACATGTATTGTAACTGATTAGTATATGAGCTCCACATATATCTACATTCTAAGTATGTGGCAATAAGGCATGATGTTGTTGCATTTGAGGTTCATGTTTTCATAAAGCAATAAATTGCTAACTTTCAAATATCTGTGAATTATTCTTAATCTCAAGTACTTGTGGAGGTAAAGTAGCCCTTAGCTCAAATTTAAAACACCTACACCTCCACTTAGTTTAATGTTAATATTTGGAAACAAGATTGACTAAATTGGAGCCTATCCTTTTAAAATGAAAAACATCCTCCATTTTTTAACTTTATTAGGCTCCATTCCATTATCCCCTTTATTTTTTTTTTTTCCGTGGGTGGGTATGCATCCGGTAGAATCCTTGCATGCCTTTTAATTTTGTTCTTAATATGCTGTATGTTTATGTACACATGTTCTGTTTCCTCTTCATTCTTGCAATTCCGCTAAATGGAATCATCGATCCTTCCTTAGAAATATGGGGTAATGATATTTGTATTAGTTACTCATTTCAATTTCAAAGACAAATAGTACACGCTTGCATTTGTCTTGTTGTATATTCCATCAACTCAAGTAGTTTCCAATGTATTGAGTTCAAAATTAGCATTGCTTTGATTCATCCTTTTGAGCCATCTCTTTGTCATATGTCTTGTTGTATATTCCATCTTCTTGCCATCTCATTACTCAAATTAGGTTGAAGAAGAAAAGGATAAACTTTCGGTTCAACTTGAGGATGTGTGCTTTTCTCTTGCGAAGTCTCTTACTTGGTTATCAGTAAATTGAATGGAAAAGAAGGATATTAAGGAGAAGAAGATGAAGAAGAAGGAGATGGGCAGCCCTGAAAGGAACAATACTAAATTTCTCTCTTCGAGGCAGAGGGTTTTTGGAGCAAACCATGTGGGAATGTACACAGACAATGCTTCACTTCTGATTGGTAGAATCCTTGAAAAGGGCATATCGGATGACCTCCAAAAGAAACCTTCAAGCCCTACTCCACCGCCTAAACTCTCTGTTTTACCTTTTCCAGTTGCTCGCCACCGATCACATGGACCGGTAAGCCTTAGTTTCAGTCTCAAGCTTGCATCTTTCTTTCAGGCCTTCTATGAAATTCAGAATCTCTCTTTCTGTGTTTGAGCCTTAAGTTAGCTGTTTCAATGCTAGGAAAATAAACGAAAGAGAGTTACTTTAGGCTGGGGAAGTTGACACAGAACAGATGTGATATGAACCCACTGATGACACTTCATCTGGTTTTATACGTAATTGGAGAGTAAAATGTATGTGTTGATGAACTTACTTGCATGATTTTGGGTTTGATTTTTGCAGCATTGGGATCCAATAAGCTATAGAATGGGTGGTGATGCTTCTAATGAGGATGATCGGGATAACATCGAATACGATGATCCTACTAACTTTGACCAAATATCTGTATTTGCAAACCCAGTTCCGAGGAAGCATAAAAAGGGTTTGGACCTAAGCAAATGGAAGGAGTTAGTTCCAAGTGAGAAGACTTTTAAGGGGGAAGAAGATAGGTTACATCTTAAGGATATTAATAAACAAAAGAAGGAAGACATACAATATCATTGTTCTCCAACAAATCAGGTTCCAATGGAAGTGGACTTTAAAACGACATTAAGTTCTGTTGTACCACCCTCTGAAAAGAAGGAGGTTGCGTCGAATGATATTGATGTGCAATCTCAAAAGTCAACAGTTGACATGGAAATAGATAACTCACATCAGCTATTAGAGATTACTGAAGATATCAACTCTCATCCCTTTGAAGGTGAAGAGTGGTCCTCTAAGAAGATATCAAGCACTGATGCTTCAGAAGTGCTTGAAGAAATGGACAAAATGGATTCTAAATTGTGGTCCTCTAAGAAGATCTCAAGAGATGCTGCTTCAGAAGTGCTTGAAGAAGTGGACAAAATGGATTCTGAATTGTGGGAGATGCGAAAGAAACAAGAACAAAGAACTTCTGATATGGCTTCTGCCTCTAGATTTAACGATTTTGGCAATGAACAACGATTTATGTCTCTTGAAGGTGAAATTGATGCTGAAAACCGAGCCCGTTTGCAGAGCATGTCATCTGAAGAAATCGCAGAAGCACAAGCTGAGATAGCTGAGAAGTTGAACCCTGCATTGCTGAAGTTATTCACAAAACGAGGCCGACCAAAATCAAAGCAGCAAAATTTTTCCAGGTCAGATGGGATTAACACTGGTGAAATGACTAGTATTCCTAGGGTCAATGATTTTGAGAAAGAGTCTGATGTTTCTCTACATCCTAATGGTGATACTTCTGGCACAATGACTAGTGCATTAAATGATGTGAAAAGTGGACTGTATAATAGAGCTGTCCAGTCTCCAGTTCAAGGCAAGGACAGTTTGTGGAATAATTGGACTGAGAGAGTTGAGGCTGTTAGGGGATTAAGGTTTTCTTTGGAGGGCAATATTATTGCAGCTGAATCTAAGCCTGGTAAGAATAGACTGTTGTTGTTCTTGTTACTAGTTTCCATGTTCTTCGCAGCCTGCATTTTACTTTCATTTATGGCAACCTTTTCCCTACCTTTATTATTTTATATCTAAAATTAATTCAGATTTATCTTTTGTGAATTTGAGGAGCAAATAAATTGCTCATTTCAGTGGTTATGTTTCCTCTTTAATCACAAACAAGAACTTTTATGTAAGTGCTGTGTGAGGTAATGTTGATAGCACAAGGAATTTGTGAGACACTTGCTGGACATTTTAAAATCCCACATTCTCTCTTCTCTCTAATTATGTATGTGTGATTTTGTGTTTATTTGCTAATGGTTGGGTCGGAAACAAATTTGTTTTCGTTTCAAGGTAGAACAGAAGTCCTTCCTTCTTCTTTCCTAATATCTGCTACCATTTTGGTCCTTTTGTCAAATCTTCCCCTAAAGTGGAGTGAAAGCCTTGGGTTTTCTTGCACACATTTCAACTGCATCCCACTGTTCAGATAATTAGTGCTTGTTTCTACAAAAATCATGTCATTTAATAGACATATGCATCAATATAAAAATGTGTAACTTTTTTCATGTTGAAGGTAATTTATCCATTGACGATAGGCTTAAGACTGGAAGTGTTGCTGAACGTGATATTTTACGTAATGAGGGGGACCCTGGTGCTTCTGGTTACACTATCAAAGAAGCTATAGATCTCACTAGAAGTGTGGTCAGTACAGTTCTTACCTCCTTCCTTTGACTTTGAATTAAATAAATTACTTTTTCTTTCCTGCTTCTCTAAGATAGTAACTGTTTTTACTGTTTGATTATGTTTTTTCCACAGTATGTGCTCAATTCATTTTTTCTTTCAGATTCCGGGACAAAGAGCCCTTGCATTGCATTTACTTGCTTCTGTTCTTGACAAGGCTATGCATGGTATTCACCAAAATCAAGTTGGGTGTACCATGCAAAAGGCTATTCAAATTGACAAATCAGTTGATTGGGAGGCTATATGGGCTTTTGCACTTGGCCCTGAACCTGATCTTGGTTTATGCTTGAGGTATCTTAATGCTGATAATGTTGACTGTCGCTTCATTTTAGCCATGAATTGATCAGCTGTTTACTATGTGATGCTCATCTTTTGTTTCTTTGGTCTCCAAGTTCCTATGTAAATATAATTAATGTTTCTTTGATTTTTAGGATGTGCCTTGATGATAACCACAATTCAGTAGTTTTAGCTTGTGCAAAAGTTATCCAGTGTGCTCTGAGCTTTAATTTTAATGAGAGTTTCTTTGAAATCTTTGAGGTAAAGTTGTCTAACTGACTTTTAACTTTTACTTTTGGCTTAACCTTACTTGGCCTTCACTTGGTGGTTATATCTTGTATTGTATCCAGAATATATCGACTTGCGAGAAGGATATCTTCACTGCCCCTGTATTTAGAAGCAAACCTGGGATTGATGCAGGTTTTCTCCATGGTGGTTTTTGGAAGTACAGTGCAAAACCATCTAATATCCTAAATTTCAGTGTCGATGTGATTGCTGATGGGACAGAAAGAAGTCCAACAATTCAGGACGATGTTGTTGTTGCCAGTCAAGATTTTGCTGCAGGTTTGGTGAGAATGGGTATCCTTCCAAGGGTGCGGTATTTATTGGAGGTAAGCACTATGTCAGTCTTATACCTGCTGTACTTAATATGCCTGAAACAGATGCTTAACGATATCCAGTGCAAGTGCTGACAATTATGGAAAGTGTGAAATAAGGGCTTTTTTACACTTTCCCGTATTAAAATGTGGAATCTTTTCATCTTCCGCAATTAAGAATATATATTGGTTTGTTAAGAACTGACTCATGTTTGTAGATGCTATCTTTGGGAAAAGTTATGGTAATTTGGTTTTCTATTTCACTAGTTTTATGTATGATATGATTGAAAGAAGTTAGCCTGTGTGCTTTCTGCTTTTAAGAGTATTAATCTTGAACAAGCCTTACTCTGTAATTTCAGGCTGGATCTTCAACATCTTTGGAAGAGTGCATTATCTCTGTTCTTATAGCAATAGCTAGGCATTCCCCAACTTGTACTGATGCAATTATGAAGTGCCAAGGGTTGCTCCCTGCAATTGTTCGTCGATTTACAGAAGACTGCAATGATATCAATCCCTTGAAAATAAAATCTGTAAGGCTTTTGAAGGTAAACTTTATCAAGTCTTTTTGGGAAATCATCAATGATACTTGTTCCTATAGATTATTGACTTTTTAAATTCTTGTTCTCTTCAAAGTTTCATTGATTATCTATGGTGACATGAACAGGTGTTGGCCCAAACTGATAAGAAAATTTGCATTGAATTTATAAAGGATGGATCTTTTCAAGCAATGACAAGGCATTTGTATCAAGGCACTTATCCCCTTGACCACTGGATAAGATTAGGGAAAGAAAACTGTAAACTTTCATCAGCTTTGATGGTTGAACAACTACGTTTTTGGAAGGTCTGCATGTATTATGGTTGCTGCATATCATACTTCTCTGATATCTTCCCTGCCTTGTGCTTGTGGCTGACTCCACCAACTTTTGAGAAACTTGAAGCAAACAATGTTCTTGGCGAGTTTGCTTCCATCTCAAAGGAGTGCTATCTTGTTTTGGAGGCACTGGCTACAAAACTTCCTAACTTCTACATGCAAGAATCTCAAGAAAATGATAACGGTAATTTTCCCAGTGATTTCCAGCACAACTGGTCTTGGAGTTATGTTATGCCAATGGTTGATTTAGCTGTAAGGTGGATTGCGTCAAAGAAAGATGTTGATATTTCTAAAGTTTTTGAATGGAAAAATGAATTTCCTAGGGACCTTAATTTTCAAGATTTTCTTGTAAGTTCCTTGTTGTGGGTGTATTCAGCTGTCTTCCGAATGCTTTTGGCCATCCTTGAAACAGTGAACCCGGAGGATGCAATAAGTCATCAAGGAAGTGCCCAGCATGTAATATGGCTGTCAGATTTTGTCCTTAAGATTGGACTTGAAATGATCAGAAATGGGTTTTTAAGCTTTGTAGATCATGGAAAACATTCTGCTGAAGGTGGTTCTTTTGTTGAGGAACTGTGTCACTTGAGACGGCAAGGTCAATATGAAACATCATTAGCTTCTGCATGCTGCCTGCATGAGCTGCTTCGACTTGTGACCAAGGTTGATTATGTGGTTTCATTAGTGAGGGGCAGGATCCCTGGTCCACCCCAAGGAGGCAATTCTTCAGATCTAAAAGTGCTTCTGGATGGCATATTGCATAGTTCTAGGGCTGAATGGCTATCTGTTCTCAATGTTTTCAAGAATTCTGTAGCATCAGAATGGAAAATGGTGCAGTCTATTGAGACCTTTGGTAGAGGAGGGCCAGCCCCAGGGTTAGGAGTTGGTTGGGGTGCTGCTGGTGGAGGATTCTGGTCCGTGACTGTTTTATCAGCTCAGACAGATGCAGGATTGCTTAGTCATATGCTTAAAATTTTTGGTTTAGTTTCAACCAGGGAATCACAATTTCAAGAGGAGATGATGCCTGATGTGGACAAAATTAACACAGTATTGGAAGCATGCTTATCTGTTGGACCTAGGGATAGAGCCACAGTGGAGAATGCATTTGATCTTTTACTTCAACTTCCAGTTTTTCTGTTTTTTGATTTCTGTATACGGCATTTTCTCCAACTTAACAAAAGGATGAAACTATTTCATAGGGAATATAAGAAAGAGGACTACTTACATTTCAGCAAGATACTAGCTTCTCATTTCAAAATCAGGTGGCTGTCCATGAAGACAAAATCAAAAGCGGTTGATGATGGTAATTCCTATGCAAATAGGGCTTCTAAGAAGGGTAGTGTATCTTTGGACACTATACATGAGGGCTTGGACGCATCAAGCATTCCAAGTCGAGGTCATTACGGCTCTACTTTGACGGCAGAGTGGGCTTACCAGAGACTGCCACTTCCTGTTCATTGGTTTCTCAGTCCAATCACATCCATCTCTAACAGCGAAAACACTTGTATGCAGGGTCCCAGTGATGTGCTTGAAGTTGCTAAATGTGGACTTTTTTTCCTACTTGGACTGGAAACCATGTCCACTTTCATGCCCTGCGATTCTCCATCTCCTGTTCGCAATGTGCATTTGGTGTGGAAATTGCATTCTTTATCTGTGATATTGCTCCCTGGAATAGATGTACTTGAGGATGACAAGAGTAGGAACAGCTTTGAAACGTTGCAAGACTTATATGGTCAGCAACTTGAACAAGAGCGATTCAAAAGCCCAAATATATTGCATGGGACTGGGAATAAATCTCATGTGGAGAGTCTGAGGTTTCAATCAGTGATTAATGAGAGTTATACTACATTTCTTGAAACTCTTGTTGAGCAGTTTGCTGCTGTATCTTATGGGGATTTATTATTTGGACGTCAAGTAGCTCTTTATCTAAACCGTGCCACCGAAACTGCTGTCAGACTTGCTGCTTGGAATGCCCTAAGTAATGCTCGTGTGCTTGATATTCTGCCTCCACTAGAGAAATGCTTTTCTGGGGCAGAAAGTTATCTTGAACCTATAGAGGTACTGGTATTATCCCTATCAACTTTTTATGAAAGATTATTGCGGAGGTGTGTTCTGCAGTGCAGAGCAAATTTTCTCCACTTCAAGTTGTGAAAAGAATGAAGCTCATACTTTGGGTTGTAATTAGCAAAAACTAAGAAATTTGAAACAAAAAATAGAAATAAAAGAACTTATTCATTCTGATTAGCCAGGTTCTCTACGTAGCTGAAAGCCAAACTGTTTTTATCGTTAATCCTGGTTAAACTTGATTGGGAGACGTGCACCTCTTCCACCAGGTGAACTGGTTCAAAATGATCTATTCTTATTTCTCTAATTTTAGTTTATATGTCATCCTTTTGCCACATGCACTGATCGAGACCAGATTATTGACATATGTCACATTCAAGCATTGGTTCAATGCCTTATTTGAGGTTTTCTAAAGTGTCATGGATCTTTTCCTTTAAGAATGATTTGATCTTCATTGCAGGATAATGAAGGTATTTTGGAAGCTTATGTAAAGTCATGGGTTTCTGATGCTCTTGATAGAGCTGCAAGGCGAGGAACAATGGCTTTTGCTCTGGTTTTGCATCACCTATCATCTTTCATTTTCTTGTTCCATCCCAATGATAGGATGTCTCTGCGAAATAAGCTTGTGAGATCTCTTTTACGAGACTATTCCCAGAAGCAAAAACACGAGGTGTGTAATTTTCTTTAAGACTTGGTAGCCATTATTCCTGTTTAGCTGTCTCAGGTAATTTACTCTGTGATATGCCTTGCAGTTGCTGATTAACTGTGGTTTAGAGTGTTACCACTTCAACAAGTGTTCCCTACTGTTTTATTTATTTATACAAGTAACAACATGCCATTGCTAATATTCTGGAATACAAACGTTATGATTGTTTCATTCACTTTCTAGAAAAGCTGGGATTATAAACGCATGTTGCCCAGGTAGATCACATAGATAAGATTTGTTAAGAAAGAGAATTATTCTGCATGATAACTGTCCTGCACCATGTTAGCTATACATGCCTGTGTGCCCGTATATAAAGCTAGAAAAAGAAAGCTATACACACTATACTGAGGTTCGATTCAACTATTTCCTTTGGACAGGGAATGATGTTGGATTTTGTTGGGTATAACAAGCCATCAACATCTCACTTGGATGGGGAGCAGCAATGTTTGTACCTTGAAAGCTGCAATATGGAGAAAAGGTTTGCGGTACTTGTGGAAGCTTGCGAGGGAAATTCTTCTCTTTTGGTACAAGTAGACAAACTTAAGTCAGCTTTTGCAAATTAGTAATCTGTGAGCTATAAGTTAAAGCTCTCTAACGTGTATACACAAAAAGAAACAAAGAGGCGCACATGCTTTGTTTGTGCAAGTGTGTAGCTTCTATGTCACAAATTGAATCACACATATCAATCAGCCTACCGAGGCTTTATACTGTGAGCTTTTTCCATGAACCTTTGAGGATGAAGTTCACGATTTCTTTTCACAGATCGAAAATCCACTCGCTTTAGATTGGGCACGCACGCAAAAAGAAATAGGAAACGTGACAAAGAAGTGATTCTGCCCTATAGCATGTGCAGTAATACGAGTTAAAGAGGAAGCAAGTTTTTCGCTTGGATCCTAAATAGACTTGGGAGATATTTTATGTTAATTTTATTAGATAGATAATTAATATTTTGTAAATTAAAGCTTCATTCATACCTATACGTAGAGATAATAGTTATAATAAATGTATTATAAATTAGGTTTCATTGAATTGTTAAATATACATATAATCTTAATAAATATGTAAAGATATAAATAGAATTATAATTAATTTAACTTTTTATATTATTTATCAAATACATATATTTATTGATGAATAATCTTTTTATATAGCAGGATTTAATTAAAAACTGTCTCTTTGGATAAATAAAACGTTAGAAATATAACAGTAAATATATATTTATGCATCTATCAATTAATAAATCATCATTAAAGTCAAACAAATTGCTTCATTATCTATTAATTATAAGTCGTCATTTAAAATCAAACAAATTGCTTCATTAACTTCTATAAGTTATTTATTATAAAATTAGAGCTGTTTACTTCAGTGTTTTTAAAATAGATTTATTTAGAATGGTTAAAAGATATGAAAGACACATACTACATCTTAATTCTATAAATGCATCTTTTAATATAATAATAATACTGTATATCGATTTTTATAATTTATTTTTCAACAAATATAAAGTAAAGAAATATAATAATTGTTGTATCTTCTTTCGGTATTATTTATTTTGTCATACTTCTTGATAAGGTTAAAAAGAGTTAACAATTAATGTATTAATTTAATTTAATTTAATTTAATATATATTTAATTTTATCTCAATTTTACAAATGCATTATATACTATATCTTGATTTTACCAAAATGTGTTTATGTAAAATTGTAAAAAAAAAAAAAAGTACTCTTGGCTTTATAAATATGTTATTAAGTCCTGTAAAATTCTTTAAAGATCTTAACATTAACAAAATTTTCATTAATAAATGATATTGAATATTTTTATTTAGTGAATAATAAAATAAGGTTATAAAAAACTAAAAACTAATTCGTTTAAAAATAGGAAAAATTTAAAATAACAAAAGTTCAGTCAAATAATTTTCTAATAAATTTTAAAGTAAAACCAAAAAAAATAAAATAAGGGTAGATTCTCAATAATTATAATATTTCGTTTATCATACCTAAATTAAATTTACATGTAATTATTATATATTTATATCCTATAGATGCGGATAAATAAATTAGAAAAAATGAAAATTAAATTAAATTTAAATTTAAAAATATAAAAATAATTTTAAAGGATGAACGACAGCTAATAAGTATTTGATATAGAAATTGAGTTTTAAACATAATTATAAATCCAATTTATAATGGTTTTAGTACTGGTGCAGTACATTGCTAATATTTGAGTAACGTTTTGAATTTTTTTAAATTATAAAAAAATCTTTTATTTTTTATATAATTAAAATTTAGGCCTTTATTATAATTAAAATTAAACAATATTTTAATTTGAATTCAATAACTCTTTTTAATTAAAATTAACATAAATTTTTTTTATTTTAAATATAATAACTATTATTAAAAAAAATTATGTTTAAAAATAATTATGATTTTCAGGAATACTTCTTAGACTGAAGTTTCTGCAGTGAGCTAATCTTCAAAAAACAAGAGATTTGTATGATTTTGGTGCTATCAACGCCCTCTATTTAACAAATCTAGAATTTCCTGAGATTTCTTCTCCACCCATACAGTTTTATTTTTTCTATCTTAAAATCTTTTGCTCTTCTTCCTAGTCTCTTTGGTTTACGCCTAAAGGTAGGAAAAGAAATCAGGTTGTGCTAAGCTTTCTTGAAGGCATCGTCAAGAGTAGTTATCTTTTGAGGTTGAGTCTGAGATGCTAGTTAAAAGACTCAACAATAATCCAGTGAAGTAACGATCAAAGCATCAAAGAAATAGATTCGGAAGCTATTGGACCCTTCAAGATTGAAACTACAAATCTGTTCTGCATAATTGAAATTTTGTTTACACGAGTTCTTGTCTTTTACAAATTTTTTTTATGGATCAAATGGATTAGATTAAAATTCGATAAATGCTCTTGAATTTGTTGATATTATAACAAATACCGATGACATGCAAGTTCAACCATATAAGGTAACTCAATATGGAATACAATTAACATATAATAATAATATCATATATATTCCTCAATAATGAGTAGCCCAACTAGTATATATATTCCTATTGGAATTACCTATAAAGAATATAGAGTTGAATATTTCACAGCTTATATAAGTAGCAGAGCAGGTTCTTGTTTATGCCGATCGACTTGTTTCTCGTCACAATATTATATAACTTTAAAACTTATCATAGGCTTAAGACGGTTAACTATTATCCAGTGACCATAAGGAGTTTTAAAATGGATTTGGTGTTTAAGAGTATCAAATAAAATTTTAGAGAATAACTAAAGAAATTTATTTCAAAGAAGACTGTTAGTACCAGTATCATAGAAGTAAAAGGGTGGACATTTGACTAAAAAAGAGTTGACAAGAATTTGAGGTTGTTCTATTCCGGTAGATAAATGCATCTGATGATTAGAAATATCTAAACATTTGAACAACATGGAAAATACAATCAAGAAGCTTTGATTGATAGAATATCACTTAAAAAGATTCATAATACTATACTTTCTATAAATTCTTATAGTGGATTTAACACGAATTTATTGGATAAAATCATATTAAAATTTAGAAGACATCATATGTTTTATGGCATCCGGTCTTATCCTCGTATTATTGGTAGAGAATATTCCTTATCAGATTTTAATTGGTAGAAGAGATTTCCTTATCTTATCTATTGAAGTAAAAAAACATCTTTATCTTTAGTTACTATAGGTGTTCTGCTATATCCTCTAGTTATTTAGCAACGATATCATATTAATGGAAAAGAATTATTTGCCGTAGTAAAAAGCTGTCAAAATTTTACTACTTTTTATTAATAAAAAGTTTTTTATTAGGAATTTATAATACTAAGATTAAAGCATTTATTCATAATGACTTGCCTTCTAAGCTTGAATATGAAAGATATATAAGATAGCAAACACTGTTAGTTGAATATTCTTTTGATATTGAGATAATTAAATCTAATAACAATGTTCTTGCAAATTTTCTCACCAGGGATGGTCAGCCCTATATGATAAATTTAGAGGAACTTCAAACATATTTTTCATTAGATTTACAATAAAAACCTTTGCTAACTTCCGATAATAGCTTATTACCAAGATTATCTTATTCTAAAACAAGTATTGCAAGTAAGTTAATTTATCAAAAATTCAAGCAAAAGATCCAAGATCAAGTTCAATAAAAGGAAAAAGTGATAAAAGGATCAAAATTAACAAAGTAGAACATTGTTGGTAATTTAAGAGAGTTAAAAAAAATATATTAAATGGACCAAAAATAAGAAAGAATGAAGTAATTTCATTTATAACAATCTTTGTGATATTTCTTATAACTTTTTCTTCGTTATCTCAATGAATTAGGGGTTTAATCATTGTATGATCATTTATATGTAAGCAATAATGTATAAACCCTTTTATAATAAAAAAAGAAAAATTGTTCTAAACTTTTAAAAAAAACTTCTTGATCTTAAACAGTATTCTTTAAACATTTAAAATGGTTTCGATATTCAAACTTTTTTATTAAAGATAATACTTTTTAATATTTGAAAGAACTCAAAGAATTGAAAATTTAAGATTGGATGACTTAGTATATGAATTGTAATTGTTCCCATCAAATCATCTGTTTTACTTACTCTGTTCCGACCATGTTCTATTAAATCTCATTCATAAATTTATGTATGGTCCACATAAATGTGTAAAAGTGATTTAATGAAACATGATAGGAGCACCATAACCGGTATAGGAGATCTGATCCCGTTATTGTTTGGTATTGTACATAGACTAGATTGTTTAATGACCGAACAACATAGCAAGTTGCATCGTTTATTGATTAAATGCATTATTTATTCAGCTAGCGAATGGATTATAACCGGCTAACAAATGATGGGTTTGAAAATTTTACTAAGAGGGGACTTTATATTCAACTAAGTTTTGACTAATTGATACCCTAATTAAAGGATATCTAGCTAGCTAAAGGTAAGAGATCAACTAGTAATCCGATTTATAAATTAATTGTTGTAATAACTAATTTATGTATCTAATGAATATTTGAGTTGAATTTAGGTATAAATATATCACAATTAAGTTGTGAGAAGAATGTTTGATACTATATGGAGTCTTCGAAAGCTTTTAAGATGGTTTCATTATATTCATATGTGTGTGAGCATGTTATGATTCCTTAGTATATTATATTACCAAGAGACGAGTTTTGAGTTGTTTTTGAGTGATAGAGATATCAATTGAGAGAGAAATTGAATTATTTAAGGTTCTTCACTTGTGACAATGAAGATTTTTAAATGGTCTCTCTTAGCAAAGGTGATGCACAAGTTTGTATCTTCACCCAAAGGAAGCTGCATGTATAAAGCGCTTCTCTTTACTTATTAAATATAATAGTGAATTTACAAGTAGAGCTTAAGCAGTAGATAAAGATTAATTAGTTTGGTCAAAATATTACTAATTAGTTTTGTCTCTCTTTTCTACTCTTAATTAAATGTTATTGAGATTGCTTTGTGATTTTTCTATGATTTACCTATATGATTATTTACCAAAATTGACAAATCATTCATTGGAATTCTAAATAATAAAAATTATACAAAGATAGTCCATCCTTTCTTGTATGTCATATAATGATAAACAATACTTAATTGGAGATTAATGAAATATTCAAATTAACTTTTGTTGCATGTCTCTCCCTTTAAATAAGTGGCTAATTTAATAATTTGTGGAAAGGATAAGTATATTCATTCATTTATCATAAGATTTTGATTGAAAAAAGCCAATTTCTTAAGGGGGAATTCCATTATTGTAAATGGCTTTTCCTCTACTATAATAAAACATAAAAATAATTATTTTAAGGAAAAAGTGACTTTTTAAAAATATTTACTTAACTTAATTGTTTTTTAATATAAGAACAATCATTCCTTTAAGTTCCAAAGATTTCATATTAAAATTTTTACAATCAACTCAAATATCACTCAATTATAAAAAATGTAAAGTTAACATGTATCTTATAAAAAAAAAGCTTGGTGATCGATGTCAATGATATATTAAAAGTCACTAGGGGGTAGGTTTCTCTTTAATTCAATGTAACACATAAAATTTTTACATTTACAATATTTTAAGGTCAAACATGTTTTGATATCTATTTTATTAGGTGACTGCATATAATTAATTAAGATCCATTCGATCTTTGTTATCTTCCTAAATTGAGCTAGTGGTTGGTTTTCCTTTAGGACTGGTTCAATTATCTTAACATAGCTTAAATCATAAGTAACAAAATGATCCCATATCTTATTTAGTGATGAAAGATTTTAGTTTTATTTGATAACCCTAATACAATCCCAATATATATATAATACATTTTCATTTAAAATCTAGATATTCAAATTGGACTTATTAATCAATTCGTAACTTTTTTAAGATAATACATATTTAATTGAACTCCTTTTACTTGTAGGAATACATCTTATATCTTATCGATTATCTTATGGTTAGAGTCTTACCTATGGTAACCTAGTGGAATTGAGAGAAGCCATAAGTATTATTGCAAATTAACTTGTAAGAGAGTTAGGTACTTAACCGACATTAAAAGACATTTCATATGGATGGAGTATTCATATACCATAAAACTTATATGAGACCCTTTTAATGAAAACTTAAATTTAATGAGGATTTAATTGTTCCTGCATATATATGTCTTGGACATTACAATGAGTTATGGGATCTTAAGCTAAGCCTTAGCTAAACCTTATAAGTATTAATGTTATAATCCTTTTTAGATCCTCCAACTAGTATCCTACTACAATGATTCTTGCTAAGAAGAATGCCTATCTTATGGAAAATTTCCCTATAAGGTAATGGGTTACTTTTATAACACATCATTAGATAATGGTCAAGACTTTAGGCTAAGTAATATGAGTAAGTTTTAATTTATTATAGGCCCAAATGATTGATTCAATAAGTTCTTACTAATACCCATTGATCGACTGATTCTAAAAGTTCACAAAATCAATTGTAGAAAGTTATTAAAACTAGAATAATTTTAGAGTATTGATTATAAAAGAACTATATTACTAAACCTATTAATCCTAGTTAAGCACTAAACCTAAATAAAGCAGCTAATTATGAAATCTACTTTCATCATTACGCTAATGAAAATAATATAAATAAAATAGTCAAGGAAAATCAATAAAGCAAACTTTAGGGCTTTAAGATTCATTTAGGCAAATTTCCAATTATCATACAAGACTGATTATCTAGGTTAAAAGAACAATTAATCTATTGTATCTATGCCCTCTCCCAATCCATACAGGTATGCTTAATTAGGCAACTATTGCCTCTCGATGTTCAATTCAACCTAATTAAATTCATTAAGCATAGTTAATTTACTTGGTTATCACTATAGTTTAGGGTACTTTTATTCTCTAGTGTTAAAGTGCTTAGTCTCCTAGTGTGGAGATTATGTTTCAACTCTTTGTCCTTCATACAATCCCAGATTGAATCTACAATAGCCAATTACTAATTAAAAAATTAAATATAAAGATAATAAATTTAACTAATAAATAGTCAAATCAGATATTAATAACTGAAATATCTATCTTGAGTTACATCCTTAACCCTAACTAAGTTTTCTAGCCACTAAAAATAAAAGTAAATCACAAATAAATCAATCTTAACATAAAGGAAAGAGTAGAAGAAAGTAATTATAGAAGTTGTCACTAGCTCCTCCATTTTTGCTTTGAATCCTCCGTCGATGCTATGAAAGCTTAAACAATAAGAGAAAAGTAAGATGATTGTCAAACACCTTTTAGAAGTATCATAAGTGAAACCTAATAAAAGTATTTATAGTTAAATTTTCAAAAATAGAGCCTTGGGATGGTTAAACTTGAAAAATAATTTCCTTATAAATTATACACGTAAATTAGCACAAAACCAACATCAACACCAGTGTTGATTTTGTTTTATAACTTTTATGCATTGTGAATTAGTATGCAATCGACGCTTAATACCAAGTTAAGAATGAAGGTAAGGCGGTTGTCAAACATCTTATAAAAGTCTCCTAAGTTAAACCAAATAAAAGTATTTATAGTTAAAGTTACAAAAATAGAGTCCTAGAATGCTTAAACTTGAGAAGTGATGTCCTTATAAATTATACACATAAACTAATGCTAGACCAACATCAACATTATTGTAAATTTTGTTTTAAAACTTGTATGCATTATGAATCGGTGTGTAACTGACACATCATCCCAAGTTGTAATAGGCTCCAATCTTGTTCCTTAACTTTCTCTATAGAAATATAAGGAGTCTAGAATTAGTCACATACACCATTTTGTGTGGGTCTTATTCTATTTATCAAGTTCTTTAAACTTAATAAAAGACAGACACTTATATCCCTGATAAGTTGATAAATGTTCTACCTTGTTTACTAATTTCTTTACTTTTTGACATATTTGAGGAAAATTTAATCTCACATGTGTTCTACAAAGTTTTTGTCCATCTTCTTATCTTCCAAATGACTTTAGAATCTCCTTGATTGGACAACGATGGAGAAAGTTACACTCAATTCTATGTTTTCTCTTTAAGATCATCATTTACAAGACAATGAACTAAACATAGGAAAACATCCTATCATCCATATAAAACATACTGTAAATGTGCAAAATACCAAGTACTTTAGTCTCAAATAGTATGCAAAATATAAGAGTATCAAATTCTCCCAAACTTAACTCATTGCTTGTCTTCAAACAATCACAACAAATAAACCCTAACTACTAACCTAAAATCAACTAACTAGAGCAAAAACAATTATATTTTTGTAGATGTATAGTGGTATTTAGCATATACCATAAGCCTTTAAACCTTTAAGTGCCTTAGTGAATGAGTTATAATATCTTGAGGGTTTTTTTAAATGCTACCCATAAAAATTAATCTACACTCATTAGTTAGATTCATAGTTAACAAAATATGATATACGTACTCAGGTCTCAATTAAATTGCAAAACTTAAACATATGATGCTTCTTAAGCAAATCACAATACAAAAAAGATAAAGAAAATAATATTTTACTTCTTTTATTAAGTTCAAATAGCATGAATTGACATGTCCTTACTAGATAATAACTTATTTACATAAGTTTTTAAAATTTAGGTAAGGTACTCTGATTGGTATGTTTACCACAAGTATAAGATGTAGCTATAACTAGCACTAGTAAGAATGGGTAGATCCCATAAGGACTAGAATTACTAGTACTTAGCATCTTTCTATTATTTAGTCTAACATATTATGGTGATGATGATAAATTAAATGTAAAATTTAAAATAATGAACTATAATAAATCAACATGATTGACTAACTAGAACGAAGATTAAACCTAAAAACAATCAAAGAAGACAATGGTACCTGGACTGAATCCACTAGGACTTCTCATGCAATCATGATTTCATTATTCAATTTAATCTATAGTTTATTGAACCGTGAAAATCTTATGCTAATATCTTTCTCAAGATTATTATCACTCAATCATTAGTTGATTAATTGAAGTCTCTTTCTAGTTAAAACTCCAAAGATTGTATTAATCAATTCGTGAATATCATAATTAGGTTTGACCCTAGTTTGAAAGATTTATACCAACCGATCTCTAAGTTTGCATGCAACTCCTTTCAATTATGGTAGATATATTTATATAAAAAGGATTCTCAATCTCACTTGCTTGAATTCAAACTTGAAATAATATGCTAGCAATATTAATTCAAGAATAATTAAGAACACATAATTAAATCTTAACAAGACTAAAGAATTAATTAAGTTAAAATAAAATCACTACAAGATCTATCCCAGAGTCCATCTAATCCAAGTATCAACAAACGTTTAGCTTATAATCACAGAAGATATAACATTAAAACTAAAAAAAAACACGGAAAACTAAAAGAACCATAAGGAGATCCTTTTTAATATGGAATCCATTTTAGACTGAAGGAAATTCATTCAAAATACTTTTCCTTACTTGTTCTTCATTCTTTATGTCACTTTAGGCTCTTAATATATATTTTCCTTACGAACCTTTTTGGACCTCCATATGTTTTCTCTTTATTTTGCCCTTTTATAGCTCAAAATTAGGGTTTATGGAGTGGACTCGATCACCTACATAGTCATATGTATGATCGTGTCCCTCAATCTTGCTTCAATTCTTCAAAAATCGCAAACAAACACGATCACAAAGAGTTACACGATCATAGATATGGCCATGTCCACCTCCACACTGCCATGTCTCTTAAGGACAACTTAGTCTTCCACTTTTTTACCTCGATTCCATTTAATTTCTGCTCCTTTTGACCAATGAAGACAATTAGGACCTAAAGACATAATAGGAATGGATTAAGTACTAAAAACAATAAGAAACTCTCAAATAAACAAACCAAATGCACAAAATAAAAGATTAGAAATATAGTCTATATAACATTTATTAAGATCCTACACACTTAAGCATTCAATTGTCCTCAAGCAAATCCATTTTATTACTCTTAACTTAATAAAAAAAATCCAGGAAAGCATTAAAACATATCAAAGATATCCATCAAGATTCTCCATTAATCATTCAATTTCAAAGTTCAATGAATTTTTAAATGTTTAATTACTTGGATCAAATTATAAATCAATATATTTTAATATATAATTATTTAAATTTTAATTAAATTCGCATCATTCTAATTAATGCATAAAATGAACAAATATGAAAAAAAAGTGCTAAAAGCCTTAAACACTTTCATAACTCTTTATTAGAAACACTAAATTTAAACATCATAAGAGCATTTGGAAGTTTCTTTGAAAAGTCACCTAGCATTTTGACGCGAGAGTAAACACCTTATCATAAACACTGTTGTTTACTTAACTAGGTCACTATCTTAAATGATTACTAGCATCACTTTTTAACTTTGACCTTTTTATTGGTAAAAACTGACAAATTGAAATTATTTATACTTAAATTCCACATACTACTATTTGTTCTTTTTTTATATGTGGGATAATGAAAATGCTTAAAAAGAATTCACATTTAACTTAATATATGTACAAATTATACATAAAGGACCATAATATAAATCAAGTATTCATTCTAAAAATTAATAAAATAAATTGAAATCAATTTAATCATCAAAACTTAAAACTATTCACCTAATCAAATCAATTCACAATCACAATAAAACTTATAATGAATCATCTTGATCAACATTCTCTCTTTTAAACGAAAATTTCTTGAACTATTCAATATTGAGATAATTATAACAAAATTGACAAGTTTAACTGCTAAGTCCCTCCCCCATACATAAGTTATACATATGTAAGAACAATGAAAATATGAAAAGTAAAGGAAGGGGTGAGGATAACAAATACTCCCCTAATATTAAAAGAATCCCGGACTTGTCTAATGTCAATAGCATCCATCCAGTGCCAGTGAAATCTTTTTCACTCTAAAGCAAGGGTTGATGTTACCTTCATAACTTGTTGAACTACATCAAATCTCAAGTATAAAATTAGGATCATCAAACTAAAACTATGAAAATAAATAACTACTAATGACAATCCTACAAACTAATCAATCAAAATAAGAACACTTAATTGTTTGGTTACCTACCAACTAACACTTCTTTACGAGTTTTGTAGCTGGATATCTCATCAAATCCTTCTTTAACATGGATCTATAATTAATGGCTTATTTTCACTGTTTTTCCTAAATAAGGGTTCAGTAGCCTGTAAATAGGTCAACATGCTATAAGATAATAAGGATTTAAGGTATTAAATTAATAAAACCAAGCAACTACACTAATTTCCTTTTTAGTAACAATCTATCCTTACAAGAAAGAATGATAAAACCCCCTGGATCTTCTATTAACTTTGATTGTTTGTTTTGTGAGGAATAGGAGAGCCCCATACTTAAGATGACTATCGATAATTCCTCAATAGCCTCCTTATTTGGCCCCTCCTCTTCATCTTCCTCTACTATTGTTGTATAAATCTAGATGAAGTGAGATTGTTCTATGAAAAGTCATAATAACTACTCCACTCTAGATTATAAGTATTCTCGTATGGGATATCTTGAGGTTAGTTCTCTATATAAGTTAGATGCCCCAAAAATGTCACAACATGCCATGTATGTTAGTTAAGCTTTCATATATATGTCACCATACCTCTCGTTCCAAGCTTTCAAAGTTGCCATAAGTGATGGCGTACCATAATCCCCCTAAGAATACTCTCTTCTCCATCCTTCCATTGTCTTTGATAGCTACAATGATGAATAACCAAATTTTACAAACTAGACACAAATATAAGATTAAGAAAGAGAGTTATAAGGATAAATAAATAAATATAAAAAGATAAGAAATAAAAACTAACAAAAAAGAAAATAAAATGAGTAGATTGATAAAATTAAGTTTTTCCTAATATTTTAGTCCCTGATAGTGTCATCAAAAACTTGATTGATATGTTTTACTACAAATGAACGGTGTAGTTGTAGCTAGCACTAGTAAGTAAGGGTTAATCTCACTAAGACTAGAAATACTAGTACTTACCATCTTTCTATTATCTAGTCTAACAAATTGTGGTGATGATGATAAATAAAACGTAAAATTTTAAATAATAAACTAAAATTAATCAACATAATTGACTAACTAGAACCAAGATTAAGCTAAAAGCCAATCAAAGAATACAATGGTACTTAGACTTCAAATCCCCCTAGGACTTCGAATGCAATCATGATTTCACTACTAAATTTAATGTTTAGTTTATTGGAATGTGAAAATTCTTATCCTTTATTAATATCTTTCTCATGACTATTAATACCTAACCTTCAATCGATTAACTTAAATCTATTTCTAGTTAAAACTCATAAGATTGCATTAATCAATTTCACTATTAAGTTTGGCCTTAATCCCAAAGATTCATTTTGACCTATCTCTAGGTGTACGAGAAACTCCTTTCGATTATAGTAGATCTATTCATATAAAAAATTTCTTAATTTCAATTGCATGAAATCATATATGAATTAATACGATAGTAATATTATTTTAAGAATAATTAAGAATACATAATTGAATATTAATAAAACTAAAGAATGAATTAGTTAAAAATAAAATTACTACAAGGTCTATCATTAGGTTGATCTAATCCAATTACCGACAAAAGTTTAGCTCACTGAAGGAAAAATGGAAAACTGAAAGAACAATGATGAGATCCCTTTTAATCTTCATGAAATCCACTTTAGGTTTATGATAATCTATTCAAAGTATGTTCCTTCACCTATTCTTTTTTCTTTCTATCGCTCTTTGACATTAATATGTGTTTTCTTGATCCTCCTTTAAGACTCTTACAAAATTCTTTGGACCTCCCTTTGTTTTTTCTTTGTTCTACCCTTTTATAGCTTGAAATTAGGGTTATAAACATGGTTGTGGGAACATGGTCGTGTCCCTTAAAGACATTTGTCGGATCTCATCGATATCTTCTTAGAATACTAACATGAAACACATTATGGATTTGAGCCATCTTTGTTGGTAATGCTAACTTGTAAGCTAATGGTCCAATTCACTCAGTAATCTTATATGGACTAATGTATCTAGGGCTTAACTGACCCTTTTTACCAAACCTCAGCACTTCTCGCCAAGGCAACACTCTCAGAAATACCTTGTCTCTCACTTGATACTCCATATCTCTCTGGTGCTGATTTGCATAACTTTTCTGCCTATCTTGAGCCGTTTTAATTCTATATAGGATCAATTGAACCTTAACAACAGTATCTTGAATTAACTTTGGGCCTTCAACAATCCTTAGACCCTCTTCATCCCAATACAAAGGCGAAGGACACTTTCTACCATATAACGCCTTATGCTGTGCCATACCGATACTACTGTGATAATGATTATTGTATGAAAATTTAATAAGAGCTACATATTGAACCTATGCTCCTTAGAATTCTAAAACACAAGCTCTGAGCATATTCTCAATAGTCTTAATAGTTCTCTCACACTATCAGCCTTTTAGAGGATGAAAGGATGTACTAAAGTTCAACCTTATACCCAAAGCTATTTGTAACTACCCCAAAATCTTGAAGTAAATTTGGGATTTTGGTCTTATACAATGGACACTAGAACTCTATATAATCTTACCACCTTATTAACAGACTTCCGAGCTAACTAATTTAGTGTGTTATTCTCTCTCACAGATAAGACATGAGATGAATTTGTCAATCGGTCAATAATGACCTATATGGCATCATGTTGCCTCGGAGTCCTCGACAAACTCATAATGAAACCCATAGTAATCATCTCCCATTTCCACTTCGGAATAGATAATGATTGTAATTTACCAACTGGAGCCTGATGCTCTGCCTTAATCTGTTGACATGTTAAACATTTAGCAACATACTCTGCCACTTGCTTCTTCATCCTTGGCCACCAGAAATGTTGTTTCAAAGTACTATACATCTTGCTAGGACTAGAATGCATAGTATAGGCTGCTATAAGTGCTTCCTCCAAAATCTCTTTCCTCAGACCATCCATATCAGGTACATACATTCTCTGCTTTAACCATAATGCATCATCTTTCAATTCAAACTCAGAATTCGGATTTCATTTCAACTTCTCAAGAAGTTTAACAAATTCTGGATCTTTTCCTTGAACTTTTCTGATTCTTTCACGCAATACTGGTCTAAGCTTTAATGTAGCCAACAATGCTTCATTTTACCCCAAATTTAGCTCAACATTCAATGCTCTTAGCTACACTAGGTTTGGTAACCTCGATGTTCAAATTTGTGCCACACTATTATTAGATTTCCTGCTTAATGCATTAGCCACAATAGTAACTTTACCTGGGTGATAGTCAATTGTGCAATCATAATCTTTATGCAATTCAATCCATCGTCATTCTCTTATATTTAGCTCCTTTTAACTCAACAAATATCTCAAACTTCTATGATCTATAAATATCTGAAATGTTTCACTATACAGATAATGTCTATGAATCTTCAAAGAAAACACCATTATAGCAAGTTCTAAATCATGAATCGAATAGTTGAATTCATGAGACCTTAACTGTGTTGATGCATATGCAATCATTTTGCCATACTGCATCAAAGCACATTCTAACCTATGGCGTGATGCATCAATATACACAACATATCCTCCAGACTCTGATGGAATAGCTAACACCGATGCTGTAGTTAACCGATGCTTTAGTTCCTCAAAACTCTTTTGGCATTCATCAGTCCATCTGAAAGGTATATTCTTCCGGAGAAGCTTTGTCAAAGGGGCTGAGATCAATGAAAATCCCTCAACAATCCTCCCGTAATAACTTGCTAATCTAAGAAAACTCCAAATTTTAGACACATTTCTCGTAGCTTACCACTTCATCACTACTTAAACTTTCTTTGGGTCTACCTGTACGCCCTAGCTAGATACTATATGACCCAAGAATACTACTTAATCAAGCCAAAATTCACACTTACTGAATTTGACATACAATTGCTTCTCTCTTATTATCTGTAAGACTAACCTCAAATGCTCAGAATATTCCTCTCTACTCTTCGAATATACAAAAAAATATCATCTATGATACAATCACAAAATGATCTAAATAAGGTTGGAATACCTTATTCATTAACACCATAAAAGCTACCAAAGTATTTGCCAATCTAAAAGGCATCACCAAAAACTCAAAGTGCATATTTGGTCTTAAATGCACTCTTTGGTACATCAGCATCTGCTATCTTCAATTGATAGTACCCTGATCTCAAATATAATTTTGTAAATACCTGAACTCCCTATAACTGATCAAGTAAATCATCTATCCTCAGTAAAGGATACTTGTTCTTCACTGTCACCCAATTCAATTGCCTATAATCAATACACAATCTCAGAGTCTCATCCTTCTTCTTCACAAACAAAACTGGAGCTTCCCAACGTAATACATTAGGTCTGATAAAACCCTTATCCAACAACTCCTGCAACTGGGTCTTAAGTTCCCCAAATTCCATCCCATACAGAGGAATAGATATAGGAGCAGTAACTGGAACTAAGTTAATAGTGAACTTCATTTCCCTATCTGGGGGTAATCCTGGTAATTTAGTAGGAAACACCTTTAGAAAATCCCTAAAAACAGGAATATTATGAATTGTCTTTTCATTCTGGATATCAATCACATAGGCTAAGTAAGCCTCACATCTATTTTGAATCAATCTTAAAGCACTCATTGATGAAATCAATCTGGCTAGCACTGCATGACTAACACCTTGAAATATTACTCTCGACTGAGTGGGAGACTCAATAATCACCTCCTTAGTCTAACAGTTCATTACAGCCCTATGTGTAATAAGTCAGCTTATACTCAAAATGAGATCTATCTCTTTTAACTGCAATACTATCAAATTAGCTTCCAACTTTACCTGATCAACTCGAATAATACACCCTTTACACACTTCTCCAATCACTGTAGTACTACCTACCTGTGTACTCATCTCTAAGTCACATTTTAACATCTCTCTCTCATAATGCAGTTTAGATGTCAGATGTGGTGTAATGAATGAATGTGTAGATCCTGGATCTAACAATGCAAATGCCTCAAAATTAAAGACATGTAACACACCTGCAATAACATCTAGAGAGTTCTGTGCCTCTTGTTTGGTAATGGAAAAAATCCTAGCCTGAGACTCCAGCTGATTACTCCAAACCTCAGTCCTAACACTAAGACCTGCTAAATTTGTTCTAGCTCTACCTCTGCCTCTCTGTCCTACTCCACTAGCTCTACTTTGCTAGAAAATCATCTCAGTCACTGATCTTCCTCTCACTCCTGACTGTGCCCTCCAAAGTCGTGGGATAGTCTCAAATCTGGTGCTCAAAAGAGCCATAATGAAAGCAAGCTCCTAAGATCTTCCAACATTCCCCACTATAGAGTATATGCTCGAATATCCAGAGGGCATTCAAGAACATACCTTATGAAAATGACATGCTAGAGCAATCACATTCACTTATTATAGCATCATACAAATGATAAGTAATCAAAAGATCAACTTTTCCTATTTCATTCATAAACATAACATTCATTATAGCATTACACTTCATTAAACAAATATTTACATCATCAAAAGCAATTAATAGTTTACTACTCTTTTACAAAATGTTTCACACGAAATGAGAAAACTAAATAAACATAATCTATAAGTCTCCTCAGATATTAGCTGACCAGACCTTTGATCCATTATTGTTTTCCCAAAATTGAGCTAGGTCTTCCTCGTACCTGAAAATCAACGTTACAATTTTGATGAGTTTGCAAACTCAGTGAGTAAACCTTCATCGATGTGCTTACTCATGTCAGGACACAAACATTTCAAATATAAACCAAATTCACAATATACTTCATCTCAACAAAACATCATGAATTTCACACATTTCATATACTAATTTTAGAATAATCTGATCATTTATCTTAATCATTCATATCGTCAACATATACACAAATATTGAAAATCACTATATCATCACAATTCAGTAATGTTTTCACAAACATTTACATGATACATTTGAAGATATATTTGCAATTGCAAATGCATATGCACATGTGACTCCACTTTCATTTTTATTTTGTTGTGATCGATCGCTTATTTATTATCTGGTATTCATTGTAGATACTAGGCTCATTTCAGATTCTGTCCCACACCTATTGTGGATAGGCTCATTAATAACTGAGCCAATGGCTCTTTGTGCACATTTATGAGCTTTAAGCTCTTTTCATACTGGTCACTCCGGTCATAACTCCTTTATCTGATCATGCATAACAATGTGATGAAATGCATCATTTTACAAATATGCAATCAATCACTTTTAATCATTGTGCACAGTCATTTTCACATATTCATCATATCTAAGTACATTTCGTTGAGTATACATTTTCCATATTCACATTCAATTACGATCCTAAATATCAAACTTCTCGAACTACTCAAAAACATTTCCGGACCTCTTTTGCTTATCTCCTTAGCCAGCTGGCTTACTTATACCTCTAAGAATCAAGACACAATTGGACTATAACACCTTTTCAATTCTATCTAATTTATCTAATTTCCCTAATTTTTTATCTATAGTAAATATTAATTGATTGAGCATATCATCCAAACCACTGCTCTGTGGTGGTGGTAATTGAAATTGAGGTCTACTTTAGAAACCAAGTGATCTCACAGGTCTATTTTCTCTAGTTCCTTGCTTCTTCTATGAAAATTTTGGGTGATTATTCTTCCCACACTATGTGTGTTAGAGACGGGATCACTCCTTAAAGACTTCTTTCCACTATAAGCAGCTATATAGTTTGCTTCCTCACTATAATTCGAGGCAAGCTTGACATTCGTGCATACATAGGATGGATGTTCATACATGACACACTAATAGCACACTTTCTTATTATCCATGTCTTGATCTATAAACATCTTCATCTAATTTGAAAGATTGGCTACTTGCATTGACAAATATGAAGATGTTTGCACCTCACAGAGGGAAGTTTTTGACTTTCCTTCACCACTTTAGTTGATGATTCCTTGCCAAGTTTTTGATAATCAACTTTACCTCCTTGACAGTTTTTGTATATATTCTACCTTAAGTTGCAGTGTTAACTAAAGTTTGACATATAAGTGTAAAACTCTCATTAGAGAATTGCATCACTAGTTGTAAGGAATACTGATAATATGGGCAATAGTAAAGGTATATTTCTTAAGCATCCTAGAATGCTTCCTTCTCCTTCTATGTGAATCTCTAAATATGCATCCTCGACTCAATACTCTTGTATAAAGGGAAGAATCTAAAAATGAAAGCAACATAAATCTGGTCCCACTCCTTAAAAGAATATACCTTAATTGGCATTAATAACTCATATGAAGCTTGTCTTCTTGAGGCCATCAATTATAAGTGTTTGGATTACTAAACAAAAATTCTTTATAAATGTGATCGCATCGTCAATAGGTGATCTAACAAAGGTGAAAAACAAGTAGAGATTTACTTATTTCAATTTATAATTCTTTGCTTTATGACGCAATAAATATATAAGGAATTTGCACTAATCACATGTAATTGGATGTCCCTTATACATATCCTTTGTGGTTATTGTTGGCCTTGCTCCATATTAACAATAATAATATCTTGATTAATAGTCATCACTTCTTTCCTTCTCACTCGATTTTATCTATAAGTTCATTTAATTTCAAGATCAAATCAAAGTAGGGTATCGAAGTTATAACTCTTAAAACTCCTATATTGTGTCAACTACCTGAGACAAATGAAAGAAATCAAAAGAAAAAGAAAATAAAATGAAATTAAACTAAAAATAGTAATTATATAGTTCTTTATCAACATTTCAAAAACTTAAATCGACTGATTATGCAAGTGCACAAAGTCAATTGTAATAAGTTATTAAAATAAGAGTAATTCGAGAGTATCGACTCCACATAAACTATATCACTAAACTTATGAGTCATGGTCAAGTACTAAAACTGAATAAAGTAGTTAATTATGAAAGGTAATTTAACCACTACATTGACTAAATCAAAGTTAATAAATTAGTAATGGAATAAAGCAAATATTAGGGCTTCAAAGTTCATTTAGGCAAAATTTAAATTATCACACAAGACTGATTATCCGGGTTGAAATAATGATTAACCTATTGTATCTATGCCTTCTCTCAAGACATATAGATATACTCAATTAAGCAACTACCATATTTTGATATCCAGTTCAACCTAATCAAATTTATTAAGTATAGTTAATCTATTTGGTTATCACTATAGTTTAGGATATTTTTTTTCTTCGATGCTAAAGTGTTCATTATCCCGGTGAACCAGTGCACATATCATATTTCACCTCTTGGTCCTTTATACAATTCCTAAGATTAAATTTGTGATTGCAAATCATGAATCCAATGATTTAGTATAAAAAGAATAAGCTCAACCAATAAATAATTAAATCATATATTGATAATTAAAATATTCATCCCAAGTTACATCCCTAATCCTAACTAAGATTTCTAGCCACTAAACATAATAAAACAATGTATAAACAAATTAATCTTAACATAGAGAAAAGAATTAGAGAATTTATAGTTGGCTCCTCCAATCTTGCTTGAAATCCTCCTTCAATGCTAAGAAATTCCAAAACTAAGAAAACAAAAGTAAGGTGGCTGTCAAATGTCTTTCAAAAGTTTTGGACATATTTTACAATATAAATAGTAAAGAGTGTATTTTTAATCACAACGTTTACATGAAGATATAAATTATATCTTAATATTTAAAGCATTAAAAAACTTAATATTTCAAAAATTGTTTGAATTTAATCTTAAATTGTAGTTCTTAACTAAATTATGTCTCTATCAATCTAGTGTTATATTTAATATTCACATGACAATTTTTATTTTTATTTTTTTATTAATCATGTGGAGTCACATTATTATATTAAAGCCAAATGATACTTTGTCCCATTGGCTTTTATTAAACCTAAAGGTCTCAAAGTTTGGTTCTTTAAAGGGAAAAAGTGTTGGAAGAGTTTTCTACACTTTAAAGCATTTAAAGAAAAAAAAACATTTTGACTTATAGGCTTGGTGTTAAAAATTGTTGTTGTTTCTTCTTCTTCTTAAATATGAAACTTTTTATTCTAAAATCATTATTCAAAGGGCTCGACATCTAGAAGCTCCCTTAAAATTTACTATAAAAAAGAGAACACATTGAAAAAATAGAATATAAATACGAATGAAAGGAAATGACAAAAATTTATAGTAGGGTTTTGCATATAATAAATCACAAAAGAAGCAAAGAATAAATGTTAAGGTATATGGTCCAATCACAAAGGAGCGGAAGTAACAAATTGTATAATAAGAATAATACAATTAGAACCAATTAGGCTAAAATATAATAAATGTGAAATTTGGATTGTTTAAATTCAATTAAGGTTATTTACAGTAAATATTAAATTGATGTCAGTTGTGATTAATTAGATTTAATTAATATAAAATTAGAGATAATTAAATTAGTTTTAATTAAAGAGAGTAGAATCTACACCATCACTATTATGTATGTATCTTTCACGTGACAATGTAAGTGTTACATAAATAATTTAAATTATTAACATAAAAGTCTCATATGTATTTTATGCGAATCATGTTTTGAGCCTCTTCCGAATTGTAACGTTGGATCTGAACCAAGGCCAAGTCCACAACTTCACGATTGCGTATATGTACAAATCTCCTTCGCTTTAGGCGGTTCGTTCACTTTCTCTCTGAACTTCCCGAGAGAATTCGACAACAATGGTAGAGTGGGCTAATTTACCAAAAGACATCTTGGAACAAGTTTCCAAATGTTTAGAGACTTCCACCGATCTACTACGTCTCCGTTCCGTTTGTTCTTCGTGGCGATCCTCCGTCGGGCCCAAACCTCGCCATTCATCGGGAAACTTCCGTTTCCTTCCAAATGATGGAATCTCTCACACCTCTTTTGGTTTTTGTCTCTCGAAACGCACCGTCTTTCGAATCGGCTTACCGGGTTCTAATGATCAGGGAGACACAGTTGGGTGGTTAGTCAAAGTTGAAGAAGATGCGCCAAGAAAGCAGTTGTTGAACCCTCTCTCTAGGTACAAGATGAATGCTTTACCCAATAGATTTCCTAGAGTATTAGATTTTTTGAACTTAAGGGTCTGTGAATTGGGTAAAGAATATGTTTTGCATCTTCTGAATTATAATTTGTCCCCTCGTGATGGTGCTGGTAACTTGTACATGGAGAAAGTGGTGATGATACAATCAAGTTGCGGAAAGACCTTTGTGTTGCTTACAATTCATGTTTCTGGTAAGTTGGCAATGTTTACAAGTGGTGATAAGAGATGGAATATAATGCAGGACATGCCTTCTCCTTATGATGATGTTATTGTTTATAAAGGCAAGTTCTTTGCAGTGGATAACATAGGGAGGACTGTGGTTGTTGGGTTGAACGCAGAATTGGATTTTGTTGCAAATCCTGTGTTTGGAGGTGACAAGAAATATTTAGTGGAGTCTGAGGGGCAGTTGCTGTTGGTTGATATGTATTTGAGTATTGATACAGGTGAAGGGAGTCTGAGCAATGGTGAAGAATTTTTGGAGCATCTTGCTCAATATATGAGTGAGAGGACAGTGAAGTTTAAGGTTTATAAGTTGAATGAAGAGACACAGAACTGGATTGAGCTGAAGAGTTTGGGAGATCGTGTGTTGTTTCTAGGTGATGATTCTACCTTTTCAGCATTGGCTTCTGATTTTTCTGGTTGTAAAGGGAATTGCATATTTTTTGTGGATAACTTCTTTTACTCTATGGAGGAGTATCCCATAGGGGGAGATGATGGGGAGCTTGTAGGTCGAGACATAGGTGTGTTTAACTTGGAAACTGGTTTTATTGGACCTCTGAGTAATTATCCTGAATATTCCAAATTGTTTTGGCCTCCTCCTAACTGGGTGTTTTCAACATTGGGGGTAAGTCTCCTTTCCTGTAAGTTTTGTTTGCAATTGCTACTTTGCTTTTAATCGATTCTTAAAGCTGATTTGGTGAATTGAACAGGTCGAACATGAAAACTAGGTTCATAAGCTGTCTTAGTAAGTGCCCAGCATGGCACACGTTGTCTCAGGCTGATAGCTGCTATCAAGCCACAAAAGGCAGCAATTGACTTGCTTAGACTTAAATCTTTCAACAGCTAAATGGAGAAATCCTCAAGGACCATGATCTTTTGATCTTTGAGTGTCTCTTCAGTGTTTGAAGAAAGTTCAAAGATTTTCCTTGAACGTTGGCATTTGCCTTGCTGGAGTTTGTGTGGTCGATTTTCCTTGTATTATGAGGAGTTTTGATCACTGATTCAGCGTGGTTGATTGACTGTGGGCTTTTTGTCAGAATTTTGGTTGTTGATATAGAAATTTGTTCCGATGATGAGTAGCTAACCATGAGCTGGTGCTTCTGTGTATAACAATAAAACATCAATCCATGGGTAAGTATTTTGATATACAACAACAAAAATCACTCCATGGTTCAGATGGATAAGTATTAAATTTCTCTTTCTAGTACATCATGTGAATTATGTCAGATGCAATTGTTTTACTTTTGTCTAGGTGTTCCTTAATATGTTACTTTGATAAGCGATACAAGTTGTACAGACTTTAATCTAACCATTTCCTTAACAGCACTATATTTGAACTAATCTTGTTTTTCCTTTTATTTTTTACTGAAAATATACAGTATTAGTCATTTGTTGTCAATTATAGCTACTGGCCCCTGTAGGTGTAATGTAAGAAATGAATGCTAAATTTGCAAGATCATGATAGTGCCCTTAAGTAAACGTTCATGACGAGCAATGCTGGATGTTTTGTTGTTCGATGGGACTGGACTGGACATTTGGTGATGGCAGACTTCAGTTCGTGGCATCCCAAGCTACTATGGAGTTAAAAGGTTGAACTTGCTGAATTTGTGCTGAGAAATTGATTCAAGTGATCAATGCCTTAAGAATGTTCCTGATAGCCTCGCAGGTTTTGGGACAATAGTATTTGTCATTAGACACTAAGTTCCCTCGGAGATGAGAATTGAGTTTATGTCAGTGGAACAAGTTGACACCGGTGGCCCATGTATCAGCTCAATGTAGAATCTATAGGATCAAGAGTTATAAACTACTGTCTGCATTCGAAACAAAGTGCAAAATCTTGATGTGTATTGCATTTAGATTCCTAAAATCTAACCTTACTCCCTCCAGTGAAGTAAATAGGGAAAGTATCCTAAAATGCGACACCTTGAAAGCTTCAAATGTAGCCTATTCAAATTTAAAAGCCAACCGCAGCAATAGTGGCAAAGCTGCTCAAACGCGTGTAAATATTACCTTATCAGATGAAACGCGTTTGGAGTTTCAGAATTGATGTCAGGAGACCAAAAGCAACCAATTTTATGGAGCTTGGTAGAGAAACATAACTGCTCAAGAACTTGCTTCAAATTTTGGATTGCAGTTCCTAAGAGGGATCTTGCAGCAGAGCTGGTTAAGTTGCTACAGAACACGTAGGCTTTTAGTTTTTTGATTTTGCTCTAGTTAGCTGGGACTTAAAAGTTATTTGGTTATATCATTCATGAAAATTGTCGACCTTAACAGTTTAACCACAAAATCTGTATACCAAGCACAGAGATGTTTTCCTTGGTCGACTTGAGGCAAGACATGGGGCATCCAGTGCCGAACGATGGTCTTACTTTCTATCCAAACCATACCTTTTTCCATGCCAGTCATTTCAACAGCAGCAAGCCATGTAATAGGTATGTAACCACAGGATATGGCCATACAAGAAGTAAATTTCCCTACAAAATATAACCGAAAGGGCCATATAACTTCAAAGCTATGTAAATGAAGAATGATTCTCATATCTTCACTTCGTACCATGTCAATAAAGGTCCTTCTTAGGTCCAGCACACGCATCCTTCACTTGTCAAGATGTCCTATCAGTTTCAACGATAAAGTATGTCGTGAGAGTCGAAAGGCACGTGAGTTTCAACTTGAGATGCTTGTTTGAATGTGTAGTTGCTGGCAAACTGCAAGATGGTACTTCAGGCTGGTCGCCTGTTGATGCAGGTAAGAGGCATAAGAGTGTTGTCTATGGTTTCAGAAAAATTGGGTCTCATGAGCATGCTTGTGTGCATGTCCAGAATCTAGGGACCACTATTTGCCACCGAAAAAATATTAAATATGCAACCACAACGCATCCCTGCTTGCTCAGGATGATAATTGAAGTGGTGGCAGGAATGTAGATCAGCGTCGCCTCTCCTTCTGCGAGAAGTTGGACTATGGTTCTTTAGAGGAATCGAAACACTAGAAAACATGGTGGAGAAAAAATGTAAGGCGGTTAGAGACACGAGATCTTTCCAAATTCAGTTGAAACATATGTTGGTCTACACAGATATCAGCAACCTATGACAAAAAACTGTTGTTCTCAGCTTGAAACGTAAGCTTCCCTCGGCGTCGTTCTAAAATCAGTTTTGTCACCCGTGTTTTAGGCGTAATCAAGGACAAAACCGCTCATTGAATAAATTAGAACACTGGGGTAAACTAGGGCTGAGACTTCCATGGCCTTAAATTGTACATGTTCGGTTATGAAAAGTACATTCACATGTAACGTGCATTAGAAATTCAACGCATACTAAGGCCACAAAATAACTAACACCTACCAGATAAAAGGGCATACTTTAACTGCATACATAAAGATAAAATCTCTGATCAATACAACTAGATAAAAGGAACAAAATAAAAAATTCAGAAGATAATCTTTCTATCGCTAGACAATATACATGGAAGTCGTAGAATTACCTAAAGTTCAAGGCCTCTCTGCCTTCAGACTCCTATTACAGCCATTCTCAGTACTATTCTTCCAATATCAAACTCAAGTTTATCCAGGAGTTATGACATTTATGCTTCAGAGTCAATCTCGCTCAGGGGCATCCCCTGAAACTCTTCTTGCACTAAGGTTACCAGCATATGACCAAACCCTCCCAATATCAGCTGGGAAAGATTTTTCACACTTGCAACCAGCTGTCTCCTTCATATTGGTCTTCTTTAGAGAAGTCGTTAGCCTTGCTGGGCTTCCAGCAACTGGAGTTGAAGAGCAGAATGTTGGAGTTGCAAAAGGAGACGTGAAAGGACTGTGTTGGATTGAGAAGGGGCTGGGAGACATCCGCTTCTGGATCGGAACTCCGCTTAAACCTGCCCTATTGAAAAGAGACATTGACTCTGCTGCAGCACATCTTTTGGTGGCATCATCTACAAAAAGAACATCATCTATCCTCGCCGTAATGTTGAAGGCCAAGCTCTCCATTACTCTTGAGTAGCTTTCCAAAATTGACTGCCCAACATCCTGCAATAAAATGAATTCTTTCACCACTGCCCCTCTACCCTCATTATTCTCAAAGATGAAGAAGTAAGCATATTATTGATTTGGAATATATATTATTTGGACCTCATGTTAATCCATAAGAGATATCTGAAAAAGTAGTCTAAATCTAGATAATGAAATATATCCTGCTAGCAACAACTAAATAAAAAGAAAGATAGGGTAGATACCTTATTGTATTGGATCTTGCTCATATCTAATGATGTCTGTGGGAGTCCAGGAAAACGAAGCTTCAGGCTCTGTAAGAGGGTCGCAGCTCTCTGGGCCAGAAAATGATTCTTTTCAGTGTCAGTAACCAGGCCCTTGACCCTTCCACCCCATGATGAGTGCTTGGTTCTTGAATGATTCTTGTGTTTTCTCTGATCTTTCTGATTCCAAACATGGATTGCAGCTTCAAGTCTGTTAGCAATTTCAAGAGTGTGATGCTCAGTAGACAGATCCAGGCAATCAAGGAGACGTGCTGGTGAGAAAAGCTCAGCTGTTATGTAGCGGTAAATGGTATCACCCAGGCAAGCTTTCCCACTCTGATAGAAAATTATAGAACGACAAGAAAATAAAACGCAGTTATATTAATTAGGAAACAGGAAATGAAACAATTGCCAAAATATCATCTAACCAAAGGACCCCAATTTTCTTCTTTCTATTTCACAATCAGCTACAAAGGATCACAGGTTTACGTTTTTTATTAAAAGAACTAGTAACTTGTCACAGCAAGAACCAATTTCTTCAGGAGCTTCTTAAATCAGAAGCCCAATAGTTTGGGAATTCAAACTAACTAATAGTTAGCGAAAAACTACGCATCACAATTAGAACATCAGTATGGGTGCTTTGGTTGTAATCCTTGGCATCCATATATCATATAGCTATTAATAGGCAATCACCACATACCTTGGGCAAGGTCTCTAAATATGCATTGGGTATTTCCATCTCAGCCAGCACACAGCTGTTAATTGCCATCGCTGCCTTCAATATCTGGTTTGTGCAATCCCTAGACTGCTGCAACCGCTTCCTTTCATCCTCAGACAACCCATTTGGGGGCACTTTTGGACACGGTAACCACCATTTTTCTTCTTGCCTAACTGATGGTCGTCCACTAGAAAGACCAGAAGGATATGAGTCACAATCACCATTATCAGCCAAAATTATACCCCGATCCACGTACCAAAACTCCATCTCACAAAACCCATCCAGCATACTTATTAACATTGCATCAAGCTTCTTGAGAGCAGGGAGATTCACATATAAATCAGCACGTGGCCTATTTGCCATGACCTCATAGGTACCCCCACCAGGGAATTGTTGTATCGAAGGGACAAGCTCAACAATGGAATCACTAACACACAATAGCCATTCCATTTCTCTCCTCCACATAGCCTTCTTCTGGGAGGCCAAAGGCTCTAACCTCCACAGTTCACCAAACACAGTTGCTGCAAATCCAACCCAGTTCGAGTTCAGAGTTATGTAAGTTATACCAAAAATCATTTCACTGGACAATGCTTATATACAAACCAGAAAGATTCGTGATTGCATTCGAGATAGCAAGTGCAGTACAGACACCTTTACCACCACCAGACATGTCCTCTCCTAAAAGTAGCTTAGCAAATCTCTCTTTCATCATTTCAATTTCTACACACATAAGAAGACCAATTATACATAAATATGCATAAATAAGCAAAGAAGGATAAACGCAGCCAGCAATTAACACATTATAAGATCTTCAAGAAACATATATATAACTGAAATCTAAACCCAGATTCATATTCTGACATTTCAAATTCCCTAAGAAACAAAGCAAAATCTTTCCTTTATTTGCCAGAAGCACAATCAATACAGAAAGCAATTAACTCCCAGAAAAAAAGCAAATCAAGTATACAAGAGAGCTACCAGACAAATCATCATCCTTTTTCTCGCTCTTCTCGTCCCAAATCAGCACATTTTGACCTCCGATCAAAGGTAGTTTTGGGAAAGTGAAAACTCCAGGCGCCGGCAGGGGCGATGAAGTCATGGAGCTCGACGCACCTTCCGCATCAAAGCGCTGACAGGACAAACTGCTACAACTCTCGGACTCGCTGACGTCAGCGCTCAAGCTGTAGCTCCCGCACCTTTCACTCTGCTGGTCATCGGAGCCGTCGTCCGACGATAAACTCCCCATGGAAATCAAAGATTCAGCTGTCACACACTAACCACTAGAGATCTCACACGCAAAGAGCCGGCAAAGAAACGTAATGCCTTCGTAAGGATCAAGGAACCACCGCTCCGGCATCGGGTGGGTGGCGGAGCACACGGCGGCTGCAGACTCTGTCAGTCTGTCTCTCTCTCTCTCTCTATCTTTTTTGTTTATTATTGAAGTAATTGGCTGATTAGTTGCTTTTTCTTCAAGACTCACTTCTTCCGCTCAATGTAAGTGATGATTGAAACAGAGAGGGTCAGGGAGAGAGAAAGACTGAGAAAGAGCACTCGCAACAAAGCGGACTATCAAGGATGAGGGGTGAGACTTGGTGTGCGTGTGCGTTTATGGTATAACTGTATTAAGAGATACTGTGTGTCGTTGGATTTGGTAACTGTGATTTTGGAACGGTCAGCATGAGTTTAGTGAATTATACGTGGACGTATTGCATTTTTGTTTCCTAAAGAACGAAAAAAGAGACGGCCGTTTGTTGGTAAGATGGCTTTCCGTTTCGCACCCGACACGGTACCCTTTTGGTGGGGTCCACTGTCGTTTGCCCTTCCTCTTCTTTCCAGGACTAGGTGCTTATTGTTGCCACATTGGATCAGAATGGCGACGTGGAGATGTGGTTGGTCTAAAGAAAATGAATTTTGGAATGTGGAGGGGGGAAATTACGGTGGGTGTTTAACGGCGGTTGAGGAAGGGATTCGTACCAGGCGGTCTTAGTTTTACGAGGATGGACGGTTGGGATGCTCAAAGAGATTGAAATTGATAATTACTGTGTTTTTGATTGCAAGTTCATTAAATGAACTAATAATTGATTTGTTAATTAAAATTGACTGCAAACGCGACGGGACCCAATTGAATCACTCAGTGAACAGGCGCAACGCGCGGGAGATTCTGATGATTTCAGTTTTGAGGGCTGAAGTAGTGCAAGAGGCTGGGCTTGTTCTTACGCAATGCCGTTTACTGAACCTGACATGACCTCAAATCGAAGCAGATATGTTGAAGTCAGCAGATCCGATGGCTCCCAATATTCAACCAGTTTTTTTTTTAATGTTGGAATAAGAAGCATGATTTGTTTTGTAGGCAAGGAGCATCTAAAAGACTAAAATCCCAATTTATAGCTATGTATATGAATCTATGGTAATATTTAATTAAAGGAGAAGCGAAGGGGGGGAAGGACCACACGACATGAAAGCAGCAAAGGCAGGGGAAAAAGTAGGGAGGATTGGCACCATAGCCATAGGTCGGCCACTGGAGTATTAGGTCTACTATTATCATCACACGCACACGCACGCAGCAGGTCCTGGTTATGGTGGTTTGGTTCCGATTGGGACAGAACAAAAAAGATAAATAAACCAAACCAAAGTGTCACTTGTTAATTAAGTAATATCATTGGCAAGATAGGGAGACGATAAATTTGTTACACACCCACATGCTCTTTCATTATTATAAACAAATACTAATTTGATAATCGGGAGGTAATTTAGTAGGGTAGTGTGATAAGAAAATATTTGTGAGATAAAAATGCTTATGTTGTTGACAAAAGTTTAAAAAGAGTAGTAATGTATTATGTGTTCCACTGAAAAGGACATATTTATTATTTTTATGTAACGCATCAAAACGTAAGTACTAATTGATACAACTTAAGCCAACATTAAAATTCAAATTCATACCCCATCAAATAAGTTATCATAGATTTTCTCTTACTAGAGTTTGAATTCCTTAGATAAGGTTGTGATAAAACCTTTATTTAAATACAATTAACTCTATCACATTTTCTAATAATTTATAAAATATCTAAATTAATTCTTATTGATATTTTATTACTATATCATTAATCCATCTGATATGACATGCAAACTGGTACTATGAACCTAATAGAAATTGACGTAAATTTTGATGATTTAAAAACTAATTAAAATTTAAAATAATTTAACTATTAAAATATTATATTAATAATTTTAATCAAATAAAAAAAATACCTCTCTTAAAATCACTTGACCATCAAATTTAGTTGAATGAAGGATCAGAGACATTAACTTGAGACCTTACAATTGCGTAGGAGTTTAGAAGCATTGCATAAATTATTGGTGTAAAGGATGTTTTAACAAGGAATTATCCATTGAATATAACGCTATTTTACTCTGCTATGGTTTTAATTAAGAAGAAAGATGGCAGTTAAAGATTACATGCTAATTATAAGCTCCCAATAGGCAAAGCATTAAGGATGAATTTCCCACACCCCTTATATAAGAGCTTTTGGATGAATTACATGAGATAAAATGGTTTTCAAACCTTGGTTAAAGGGTTATTATTGTCAAATTAGAATTTATCATTAAAAACATTATGAGTTTTTCGTAATTCCCTTTGGTTTAATAAATGCATCAAAAACTTTATAGAATCTTCTTAATGCCATTTTCACCATTAATTAAGGAGATGTATGCTTGAAAGACATGGATTGAGCAATTGAAGCACTTTGAAAATATCATTAAAACATTGAGAGCTCATTCTTTATCTATTAAAGAGATTAAATATACTTTTAGAGCTAAACTAGTGGAGTACTTAGGTTATATTATTTCTTAAGGGAGAGTGGCAACCGGTCAAAGAAGATTAGTGTAGTTTAACAATGGCTAGTTCCAACAACAATATGACAATTAAGACTTTTTGATGTCTAACTAGTTATATAGAAAGTCATTAAAAGGTATGGACAAGTTAGTAGATTGTTAATTTATTTACTTGAAAATAATGCTTTAAGTGGCGCCAAGAAGTAGAGGAATCACTCTAATTATTAGGAATTTCATTAATGTTAGCTCTTGTATTGTCAAAGTCAAAGTCAACGTATCCAGTGTACAAGGCTACCCACTTTATA
>JANQBM010000222.1:42898497-42918524 GCA_025594535.1 Erythroxylum domingense
TGATTATAGGAGAAACTTTAGACGGTGTGAGAACTAGGTCTAAATTCAGAAGAGAAGCAAATGTAGCTTTTATTTCTGAAATAGAGCCTATGAAAATTGATGAAGCTCTTAAGGATGAAGCTTAGATTTTAGCCATGCAAGAAGAGCTGAACCAATTTACTAGGTGTAAAGTCTGGTCTTTAGTTCCCAGACCTTCTAAAATGTCTATTATAAGAACCATATGGGTTTCTAAAAATAAACTAGATGAGTCAGGTAGCGTAAGTCGTAACAAAGCTAGATTAGTAGCTCGAGGTTATAATCAACAAGAAGGAATCGACTATAATGAAACTTATGCTCCTGTAGCTAGGTTAGAAGCTATTAGGATTTTACTTGCATATACTGTCTGTCATGATATAAAGCTATTCTAAATGGACGTAAGAATTGCCTTTTTGAATAGTTTTATAGATGAAGAGGTTTATGTAAAGCAACCTCCTGGTTTCGAAGATCCTAAGAAACCAAACTATGCGTATAGACTTCATAAAGCATTATATGGCTTGAATCAAGCTCCTCGAGCTTGGTACGATCGTCTAAGTTCCTTTTTGAATGAAAATGGTTTCAGTAGAGAAAATGTAGACAAGACCTTGTTTAGGAAATGCATTGAGAATGATTTCATCATAGGACAGACATATGTAGATGATATTATTTTTAGTGCAACGTCTAAGAAGCTATGTTCTAGTTTTGAAAAACTGAAGAAAAGTGAATTTGAAATGAGCATAAAGAACTGTTGGTTAAGTATGGTATGGATAAAGTAAAACTGATGTCAACTCCTATGCATCCTTCAAACACTTTATCTAAGGATGAAGCAGGTAAGAAGGTTGATCAAACCCTGTTTAGAGGAATTATTAGTTCTTTACTTTACCTTACGGCAAACAGACCTGGTATTTTGTTTAGTGTTTATTTATGTGCTAGATTTCAAGCAGATCCTATAGAATCTCATTATATTGCTATTAAAAGAATTTTGAGATATCTATCAGGTTCTATTGATCTTTGCTTAATGTATAAGAAAGGTAAAGATTTCAGGTTAGTTGGCTACTGTGATGGTGATTACGCCGGAGATAGGATTAATAGGAAGAGTACAAGTGGAGGCTATCACTTTTTTTGGCCATAATCTCACGGATGTTATGGATTAAGTATCGGTTAGAAGATTATTCAATACAAGAAGAACAAATCCCAATCTTCTATGAGAACGTAAGTGCTATCAACCTATCGAAGAATCCAATACAACACTCAAGGGTAAAGCATATCGAAGTTAGGCATCATTTTTTGTGAGACTATGTTCGGAGGGGAATTGTTAGTCTACAGTTTGTTTAGACGAATCATCAATGGGAAGATATATTCACTAAGCTTTTGAATGAAGAAAGATTCAAAGAAATCAGACGAAACTTGAATATGGTAGTGTCGAGTGATAAATCATCTAACACGTCATAACCTAGAGGAATTTACAGAAGGAAGATAAAAAGTCGTATGTTTTCTAGAGCACAGTAACTGAAAGTTATAGACGGTAACTTTTAAGAAGGCAGTATAAAAGAGAAATCATGTCAAAAGGTTTAGAACATCACCGACTCTAGAATACTCTTAAAATCCTCTGAAATCGACTTTGCAGCAGTTCTCAAACAAAAAATGTTTCATTACTCCTGATTTCAAGCCCTTTCATTTACATTCTCATCTTCAAAAACCAATCTCAGTACTTTGAAAAGTTCCTATTGTCTAAAGATCATAATGAATTAAGCTATGATTTATGGAAGACTCGTTGATTTCAACTCCTTGAAGAAGAATTAGATGATCATTGAATCAGAAGTCGATACAGCAAGATAGAAGAACTTCTTTCAGGTTCGTGAAGTAGTTTATCTGAATGAAGTTTATAAGTTTTGAAAGAATATGAAAGTAGTAGACGATATTGTGGTATCAATGGTGGATATATTATCGGTTATTGTGACATTGGAGCTAATCAAGAACATCAGTGGATGCCCATGTGTTGGAGTTAAGGTGTCTCAAAAGATGAGATGGATGACTGAAAGCCTTGTAAAGAAGGCACATGTCAATCGACAACTATATGGATGTAGTGACCCAAAGGACAAGAAGACGACAAATCTTGTTCTGAAGGCTAGGGTTCTATATACTGTACTTTTTCACTGTATTCTACCAAGAACAGGATCGAAGAATGTTGTGACAAACATAGATGAACAATGCCTGTTCTATCTACTCAACCATCAGCCAATAAATCTTCCACACTTGATTTTGGGGTATACGACGAAGACAAAGAGGGATTCCAATGCCTTACCCTATAGTATGATGTTAACAAGAGTCTTTAGAGATTCTGGAATTCTTCTGGACAAAGGAAACAGGGTGAAGATGAATATCAAAAGCATTATTAATGCATCTACTATATGTAGAATGGGATTGAAAACTCATGAAAAGGAGGAGCAACTTCTATGGTGAAACCAAGGACTAAGGGGAAGCGCACGGTTAGACATAGCCTGAGTGGAAATGTTACTCCCACGGAGAAGAAGAAACCTTAATCCTCGGGAAGAATGGCTATAGAAGAAAAGAAGAATAAATCGTATGAGGTAGCAGTTAAAGATAAGACGATTATACAACAAGAAAAAAGCTAGGTGCATCTATTTGAGAAATAAGTGTCGGTGAAAAGAAAAGGAGAGACACTTGATGTTGAGCAAGTTAAGAAATCTAGAAGATCACCAAGGTTACTAACTCTCCGACAACAAGAGCAGAAGAGAGGAAAAGAATTGATTCTTGGTGAAGATTCTAAGATGGTAGAAAAAGTACCTCAGGCTACTAGGTTTTTGGTCTCAATCTTACGACAACAATAGCCAAATTCAATAAAAGAGACCGAAATTAAGAGGAAGTTGAAGTTTGAGAAGAAGAGACCCCAACAATAGACACCTTCTAGACTGGAAGAAGAAAATAAGAAGTTAAAGACCAGTTTGAAAGAGCGTACCTCAACTAGTGTTAAACAAAAGGAAAAATTAGTTGATTATCTTAGTCCTATCAAAAAAAGGACATAAAAATGAAGGTGATAGAAGAAATGGTACCTGTTAGAAGCAGAGGCTCAATCATCATAAGAAAACCTGTGAGAAGGAAAATCAAGGTACAAGTTGAACATATCTTGGTCGATGATCGGTCTATACATCTTTTGAATCATGAAGAAAGAAGATTATATGGGATTATGAGAGATGAAAAATCATAACCATATCCATTGAAGATGACAAAGGATCGATATACTATCTACCCAGCTATAAGTAAAACATTGATCAATATTGTACCTGATGTGCAACCTAGAGCTTCAAACATTGTACGCAATGTAGAAAAATGGAAATAGAAGATGTACCCTGAAGGAAAAACATGTGACCTTACAGATGGGCAAATTCAGAGAAGCATAGATGATGCATGCAATGCAGAACAACCAAGAGGAATCTATGTTTCACACCACATTTCAAAGGAATTAGGAAGTCATTGTGGACGCTTCTCCACATATGCAACTTCTCAGGTAGTCAGAAGGGTGACTAAAGGACGGTTTAGAACTATCATGGTCGGAGGTATCAGTTTCAACTTAGAAACTTCTGTGAACTTACTTATCCACTTTAGACCTTTGAGTTCTATACTATAAATTAAAGATGTCCTTCACCTTCTTGGCATACCAATACCAAAACTACCAAATCCTGATGACCTTGATCTCCCAGAAGGAAAACAATTGTTCAAACCTCTTGTTTTGAAAATCATTGAATTAGATGTTTTATCTTTAGAAACACATGATGAACCAAACTTCTATCCATCAAGTGCATCTCAAAGAATTCCTACAATTGGAATGGAAGAAGTTAGTCACTCTCAGTAGTGGAGTCAGGAAGCCTTAGTGAATGAGATTCAAGAAATTCATACTAAGGTTGATATTTTGAGTGACTCAGTCGGTGATCTACATGAGGAAGTAGCTTATCTTCGAGTGTCAATAGAAGAAGACCTCAAGTTGATCAGGACAGACATGCAACGTATATTTTCTAAAATCATGAAACATCTGAGATAACCTTTTTGATTAATAACAAATAGGGGGAGAAGAACAGAAAATAAGGGGGAGAAAAGTAAAACATAGAAGAAGAAAGGAGAAAAGAATAAGGGGGAGAGAAGCAGAAGAAAAGCATAAAACAAAAGAAAAAAGAGAAAAACAGATACAGAAGATTACATATGTGTACATTGCTTAATATTTTCTTATTCATTATCTGAATAAAAATAGTTCATTCACTTTTATCTTTTTAAATTATGATTATTTGTTATCATCAAAAAGAAGGAGATTGTTAAGTCAGGAGGACTTCACGTTGATTAATTTTGATGACAATCAAATAATAATAATGTTAGAAATAAATGAACTAGTTTGATGAGTGCATTAAGTGTATAGAAGATATATATAGAAGAACTAGAAAAGACAAAAGAAGCTTAAAGATACAAAAGAAGTAGAAAAGGCAGAAGAAAGAAAAAGACAGAAGGACTAAAGATACAGAAGAAAGCAAAAAAAGAAGAAACAAAGCACAAAAGAAGTAAAGATACAGAAACCTCATAACTGGTTGCTAGTGAATGGTATAAACCTCACAAATAGTTGTTGGAAATTAATTATGAATTTAGGGAGTAGGATCTAAAACCATAAACATGATACGTTAATTAGAATGGAAAAAAGGATTTGCATTTTATGACATCAGATACACCATTTAGGCGTACAAGTTTCCTACAATAATGAATATGGTTAAGAAGATTGTGTATGCCATCGTAGGTATATAGGGTTGGGATTTTGAATTTAATTGGTGGTGACTGAGCTAAAATATCAAATATTATGGGCTATCAGTTATTAGGGTTTCCCCCTAAGTTTTATGTTCAATTGGTAGAGGTACAAGGATATAAAGTATGATTAGAGTTCTTCATCATCATTTTTGTATGATATAGGCTTGAGGTACAGGGTTGATGGATGTAGATATGACTCCCCTTAATGGCTTAAAGTTGTATAACAGATAACAGTTGGAGTTTACTTAAACCTTTTGTGAAGCATTAGAGGTCAAATCACTTTTAATAATTTAGTAGAACTTACTCTTCTTGTTTAATTGGATCTCTTAGGAGCACTAGAAGTATATAAACATATAGGAAATGAGTGGGCCTATTAGTCCAACCCAGGAAAAATTGATACATAGGTATATCATGGTCAATTGGGTTAAGGGAATTTATCATTAGTTACATCTCAAGAAGTTTATTAAAATCATAAGTCAAAACATAGTTTTTACTTGAAATGTCCATACTCTTAGAAAAGCATAAGAAAATGCATAACCACCTAAAACTTATTAGTGAACACCCAATACAGATAATGCGTATATATGGTCTATCAAAGAAAAGGAAGTAATGTAAGAATATGTTTGGAATATGAATGGGAATAATTATACAATATTATTAAATTTAAAAATCCAAAAATTAGTCAAACGTTGAAGCATTTTCATTTAAGCTAAATTTGGATAATGAACTTCAAATCACACTTATAACTATTACGTCAGACTTGCAACTTATAATAAATTAGCTTAATGACACCTATAATGTAAACGAAGACAAGATGAAAGAAATAAGGGAAACTTTTAGATAGATAAGAAAGAACATATAAACAAGTATTAAGTCAACGCTAAGGAAATAAATAACAACGTGGATCACCTATCAAAAATAAGAGCCATCAAAGGCATCATCCCTTGAGGAATATTTTATAAGGACTAACTAGAGCCAATGAAAACATAAGCCAACTAGGTAGCTACTTAAAAGAAGATAAAGTAGATTAGACATATCCAATCAAAAATTATTTGTTTGAAGGAAAGCTATTGGATGACTAAAATAAGGTGAAAAAATATTCATGGCATATGCATTAAGATATTTAGTTATAAATTAAAAATTATTAAGGTCTTTTACCTTATCATACTTGTTAAGAGTTTTAAAGGGGTAATGGAGTTTATAAGGGAATCATCCTTAACACACAAGATCTTAACACATAGATATTTCTAGTCCTTACTTTTAAGATATGTTCAAGATTTTGCAAACGAATATAATAAATGTCTAAGATACTTAAACATAAATAATTCATATATAACCAACTACAATTATGATATGAAATGTTATCCTTTTTGACCAATGGGAAATAGATATTATTGCCCATTTCCCTCTACGACCTTTTTGTTGTGGTGGATTAATTTATAAGGTTGGTTGAAGTAGAACCTTTAGCTAATGAAACTAAAAAAAACATAATTAGGTATAAATCCCCGCTCATAATAATTACAAACAATAGGACCCAATATGATAGCAAGAAATTCAGGGATTCTTGAAAATATTTGAAAATCAAGTATCATTTCATTTTTGTTACATACTCACATACCACTGATATGGATAAGGTTACAAATAGAATAATATTGTAAAAAAATCAAAGTTGAGGATACTAAAAGCACACAAGTTAAGGAGATCGATAATAGACTTCACATATATAGAGTAACACTAAGAACATATACTAAAGAAACACCCTTCAGTCTCACCTTTAAATTTGAAATTTTGATTCTTATAAAGTTGAAAATTACAAAATATAAGGATATATGCATATAAACTTTAAGAAAAATAATGACCAACTTTGTTTAGAACTTGACTTAATTCAAGAGCTCAGGGATGACATAAGCATTAAAAATGAAACCTACCATTAATAGAGCAGGCAACTAAACTCTCTTAAGATAAAATATCAAAATCTTTAAATTGGGGACTTAAGTCTTAAAAAAGTTAGAATTCTTGTAACGAAATGAACTCTTAATGAAATCATATGAAATCCTTCTCCAAATTGGTTAGGATTATATCGTATAAAAGATTTCAAGTATAGAAGTTACAAGTTCAAGGTTAGAAGGCTTTAAAATGCATCACATCTTGAATTTAACTCATTTAAGTAAGTATAACTCATTATATAGAAGTTTTAAAAACTTATACATATAATACATAATTTTTAATATTAGTCTTCAGATGGAACACAAGAGGGGGAGGAGTGAATCATATGTTTTCACTTTTTTATTTGTAAACTAATGAATAAATTGTCTATTTTATTTAATGATATGGAAAATTCATATATGAAAATTACAAATCAATCCTAATAATAATTAAAAAGAGTAGTAAAAGAGAGAGTGATTTTACTAAACAAATCTAGTCCTTCATCCACTTCCCAAAACTCACTTGAGAAGTCACCATCTTCTTTCTCTAATGGGTGAAGGGGAACCTATCATATAACTTATTCTTTACCATAGTGAGGGGGGGCTATTACAATTGTCTTGCTATGCTAGAGGTGAAGAATGACCTTTTATAAATCTTGTTTCAAGTTTAAGAGAAACCATCATAATGTAAATTTTAAACAATTGTCCTAACGGTAATAATTATATAATTATACAATTCAAAACAATCCTCTATTACTCACATAAGTGAACAAAGATTCAATATATGTTTGCAATGCACATATATATATATGCTCTCTTTAGCCTCTTAGCAACCATTAGTTTGCAAATTGTTTTTCTATAACTCAATTTTGGTTTATTAATACCTAAAATTAACTTAAATAGTTAATAAACAAACAAACTAGTCATTATAATAACTAGTTTTTATGCATATTTGGTTAGCCAATTACTTATCTTTAGCTAGGTAGATAACCACTAGTTAGCCACTTACTTATCTTTGGCTAGCTAGATAACCACTAGTTAGGATATCAGTTATTTGAACCTATAACTAGATAAAAAGTCTCCTCTTGTTAACTTTTTAAATAAACTATTAACTAGATGATTGTAATGATAGGTGTGATTTGCATCATATTTTAGGGTTTAATTTATTATGTATTAAGCGTTAATTCGAGTGTTTAGTGTGTGGTTAGGATAGAATTGTGTTTGTTTATGTGTTTAAGTGTTTTTACGGGTTAGCATAAGTCTTTGAGCTTAAATATTATGTTTTAAATGTACCTTGATATGTTTGTTAGTGTTACAGGGCCAACATCGAAGAACGGAGAAGTTTCAGAGATTTTTGGGCTAAGACCATGGCCTACGATCGTGACACAATAAGCCACGATTGTGATAGAAATAGGTGAGATAGACCGACACGATTGTGACAGAAGACTCTGCCCTAGCCCACGATCATGGCATTTGGGCCACGATTATGACAGAAAGGTTTGATGTTGGCCATGATCGTGGTTTGCGTCAGGCAGACACGCAAATAAGAGGAAAAGTTAAGTTTCGAGGGATTTTTTGGACCGTTTTGACCCTAAAAAACCCTAGGTCTGCCAAGGTATTTAAAGAACATAAAGAACAGAAGATGGGAGCTTTTGCATTAGCCAAATCTTGAAACCCTACATAGCTTTATCGAGAGATTGAGGAAGGAAATAAAGGAAGAGAGACACGGAGAAAAAGCCTACGGGAAGTACTTCCCGGAGCAGAAGGTTTCCCACCTTTGCTGCCTCCATCATCTATTCCACTCATATTTTTTTATTTTATTTCAATTTTATTAATGTATAGAATTGGGATAGTCACTGAGAATAGGATTGTCGAATGTTGATATTTGTCTAAACTCACCTTTGAGAATTTTGTCTTTAATATTAATGAAATTTGAATTATTACGTTTTTGTTGAATTATTTATGATTCAAATTTTGCACTTCATAATTCGGTAACAAACTGATAAAGGGAACTGAGCAAAAATCATTAAATTGTGCTAACGAGAGTTAGGTAGTTTAATAGATCAAGAATTGAATCAAACTGGTAAATTTATGTAACGAGAGATCTTACATAGGTTTCGGTAGTTTATTAGACAAGTTAAGATCTAATTTAAGTTTGGAATAAATTGTGAATCGATAGGTTACAATTTCTAATAATCTAATTAGGGTTAATAATTATAACTCGAGAGAGAGTAATCAACCCTAGGACTGTCTAAAACTAGTAATTTAATAAACTCATAATCAATTAGGTTTTCACTAAAGTCGAATAAAAATCCCATTTCTCTTAATTGGAAATTTTTAGGTTGTTTTGTGATTGGGTGTGCAATAGCTATCTTGTTTATATTTCTGAATTTAATTATTGGAATTAATTGCATGATTGAAATTTTTTCTTGTTTAGTTTTGTTCATTGAATTATTGTGAATTTAGTCAGCCTTAGATTTTAGGATTAGGTTAACCCTCCTCGTGGGATCGACACCCTAGGTATTACGCGAATGAACCGTATGCTTGCGGAATATCAAGGTTTAAAAAAATATTAGAACTTTGTCATATCAAAACCTGCGATCACACAACTCTATACTTAGCTAGCGAATAGTGCTTGGATGGTAAGTTATGCAGCCATTATTTAATGTTCATATAATGAATAGTCCCTGTATACATTGACAAACAATACCAAATTTAGTTTTCCAATCCTTCAAGTTCTTTCAAGGATTAAAAGTTTTTTCTCTATAAAAAAATTGGTGTAAAACCATTTGAAAAGAAGCCAAATGTTTGTTGAAGTCAAGGAGTTTTCTTTGAAGCTTAAGACAAATTTTTTTCATTATGAATATATTTATGCATTATGTTCTGCATGCAAATTACCATATAGTAATTAGGCTTCTAATTCATTGAAATGTTAAGTTAAGGTTACAAGAAGGAATAAAATATCATATATTAACTTATTAATATCAGCAAGGATAAAAATATTAGCAATATGTTTTATTTTCATTAAAATTAGAAGTTAGAATCTCACTTAGTCCAATGGTTAATAAAATGCCTCTTATTGGATTTAAATGGAATTCATACTCTAAAAAAATACTTGCAAGCACATGGGGCTCATGTTTAAAAGAAGTCCATTTAGTTATATGGCCCATAAAAAAGGAAGTAAACTAAAAAGGAAAGTCCCTTAATCATTTTTCCTTTTAAAGAAAGACTTAAAAATTTAAAAGCCTCATATATAATAGAAATGCCTTCATCCCTTTATCTTGTAGAGAAAAACCTACGCTTAAGGCCTTCAATTTTGGGAGAAGTCCCTTTTGGTCCCAAACTTATAAATAAAACTTGTAGGCTTAAAGGCCTCAGGTCTCTCTCTAGCTCATAAAGAAAAGCCTACAAGTTAAAAAGCCTTACTTTATATTGAATCCTTTTAACTCCCTAGCTTATAAAGAAAAATATGTATGCATACAAACATCAATTCTATGAGAAATCCTTTCTTCTCATTAGCTTATAATGAAAAACACTATAGGCTTAAAAACTTCAATTCTAAAAGAAGTCTTTTTAGCTCTTTGACTCAAAACAAAAAACATACAAGTTTAAATTTCTCAAGTTCAAGAGAGTCCTTTAAGCTCCCTAGTTCATAAAGAAAAACCTATTGGTTTAAAAGCATCAAGTCTAAGAGAAGTTCCTTTAGCTCCCTAGTTCATAAAAAAAACTATAAACTTAAAGGTTTCATGTTTAGTAGAAGTTCCTTCAACTCTTTGACTTATAAAGAAAAAATCCCTAACACCTTTGAACCTCAAGGCTAATAGAGGATTTTACATAAATGATTATTCATAATGAAGCAATAATATATTGAAAATTAGGATGCCAATTAATTCATCAAAATTTGAAAAGGCAAGAGAAGTGGACTATATTTGCCTATCAAGTTCAATTAGATTTCTTTTTACAAAATTTAACAAGTAGAGGAAGCTAGATTCCATAAGTTTGTTAAGTTTTTAAAATTTTATCTTACTAAATTTGATAAGGCAAGGAGTTAATATGCAAGAATGTTAAGTCCATAAAACTTCATCTTTTGAAAAATGTTAATGTAACAGAGCTAGATACCATAGGCCTATCAAGTTCATTAAAGTTTACATTCTAAACTTTTCCAAGAAAAGTGGTCTAGATTATGTAGGCTTTGGTTTCATTTAGAAAGACCCTATTAAGACATCAAACTTAATTAGTATATTCTAATTGAGTAATAACCCAAACTATACATCCCTACTAATATGGTTTGAATAGTTGTTTCTAATACTATTAGTTATAAAGTAAGGGCATATGTAAAAAAATACTGATGAGCATAAGTAAAATTTTCTTAAATATAAATTAACTAAGCACATTTAAACATCCATATAATAGACACCTATGCATATATTAGGAAACATAACAAGAAAGAAAAGGGCCTCCATAGAGAGAAGGGCATCACTATAAGAGGTATGGTTGTTATTATCAAGGTTGGGATACTTCTCACCTATATGACTATTGACTTCAGTATTGCTATAAACACAATATAACTCATCAAACACTTTAACTCGTTTTGGTTTAAACTTAATAGAAGCATAAATAATGTTAAGATCTATGAAGGAATTATCTTGGTACTTCTTTTTGGCCACCTTCCTGTAGCCCTTAAATAGTGCATTGTTATGGTGATGAAGTTTTCATAATTTTAATTTTTAGAACTCTTGAATTTATAGTAATTATAGACAACATCAAATTTAAAGTTACTAATTTCAAAATTTTACTTATAAACTTATAACTTAACCTTTAAGTGTGCCACCTCATCCTTTATCATTAAATTCTCTTACCTCATTAATGTGCTTGAATAGTTGTTCCTTAGTAGCTTTCTTCTCCTTTTTGGCCTCGAGGTTATTGTAGGACTTCGAGGTAGCACCCTTAAGCAAGTTAGAGATAAATTTTAATAATAATCCCAAAGTATGAGAATGTAATTGTCTGGGACTTAAGCTTATAACATTGACAATCTAAAAGATAAAAAGGTTGATGAAAAAATGAAACACATTAAAATCCTTGGGACTCAAGCTTGTGGTGTTTACAAATTACAGTAAAATTTTGCCTTTTCAAGTATAGGATAACAAATGAAATTTTCAACTTTGGAATATCATAACCATATCTTAGTAGGGATGTGGAATTTCAACCTTATCTTATTAAACTTTATTCTCCCTATCATGTTTGACTTTATCCATGCTTCAAATTTCTCATTAATGTCCCTAATCATAAAGTCCGAGGAAGAGTTGTGTAAGAAAAACACTTTCCTAAACCTAACCAATCTAGGTATATATGATACTTGAAAATGGACTGTAATGGTTAGATGTGAGGGTGACATAAACTTATTAGACCTGAAAAATATAGAGATTTTATTTCTATAATTAGGGGTAACCTATTTTATTCCACTATATTTGTTAGATCAAAAGCTACTATCTTCACTCCCTAAACTATTCTTATGATCCCTAACATCTTTTATAATTTATAAAATTTAAAAGGCAAAGCATTTATTCTTACCTTTGAAAATAATATATTCTTATTCAACACTTAAATGTTAAATCTTTTTAAGATTGTATGTCGAAAAATAAAGTTAATGATGACCTTTCTCTTAAGAACGTAACCTAATAAATGAAAGGCATAAGTATTTATCTCTTAAAATCTATTGAAAGTTGATAAAAGAAAGTCATATTATACATACTATGCCTTGTATAGATTTATAAGTATAGGTTTTTAACACGGATGTAACTCAATTTTTTCAGCATATCTAATAACTCTGACACCACTTTATTGGAAGGTAGAGTGAGTTAAAAGTATATATTCTTAACAAAGATGAGGAAGAAGAAAAGAAAAGGCCAATTGAATACAATTTTTATTTTTATATTTCTATATTGTATCTCCATCTTATAAAAATTGATTATAACTCTTTTGTAGGCCTAAATATTAACTATTAATCAAAAAATGTACATAATAAAATTCTAAATAGCAAGCATTATATCTAAGCAGCCTTTAATAAAATAAATGTACTTTATTTAGAAAACTCCAATGAACCTAAAACTTGTGCTATTTAAAACTAGATTGCCAAAAAAACGTATGTTTGCTTTCCTAAAATGTCCCTTACATTCACCACTGCTGAAGACAAAAAGTCACGTTGAAAATTTCTCAAACATCCCCCTTACTAAACTCAAATTCTTTATAACTCAAACCATCTTTCTAAGCCATTGAAATTTATCTTTCTTGAGGGGTTTTACAAAAATATTGGCTATTTGATTGAGAGTTTTGATGTCTTCTAGCTCAACCTTCTTGTTGGTAATGCAATCTCAAATAAAATGCAATCTTGTATCTATATGCTTTCTCCAATTATGAAACAAATAATTTTTTGTAAGAGTAATGGCTAATTTTTTGTCCACCATAATTATAGTTACTTTGTTTTGAAAAAAATGAAGTTCACTTAGCAGTCTCCTTAGCCATATCGTATGACATCCATTGGCAATTGCCGTAACATACTCCGATTCATATATTAAGAATGTTATTGTTTCTTTGAATACCATGAAATTGTATGTTCTCCAAAGAAAAATTTAAACTTGGTAGTACTCTTCTAGCATCAATATTAGCACCATACTCACTATCACAATATACTTTTAAGTAAGCCTTATTTAGAGAAATATAAAAATGCCATAATTAAGAATACCTTTTAAATATTGAAGAATTCTCTTTACGGTTTACATATATTCTTCACTTGGATTCTCTATAAACTAACTTACTAATCCCAAAAAAAATAATATATCAAGTTTAGTACCTTAGGCTTCCCAAAGGTTTCAAAATGTGGTTGGGTTGACTTTCCTTACCCTATCCTCCTTAAAGAGTTTTACCCTGCACTTTATTGGAGTATTCACAGGATTGCAATCTATAATCTTAAACTTTTTTATAATCTCTATTGTATACAACTCTTGAGAGATAAATATCCCATCACTCTATTGTTTTACTTCTATTCCTAAATATGATATAAGTCCCATATCACTCTTCTAAAATTCTTATGCCATCAACTTCTTAAAATCATCATATGTTTGTGAATTATTTCCTGTAAAAATGAGGTCATCCACATAAATTCAAACAAACAAAATATCATATTTCCCTTTTCTAACATAAAGTTCATATTCATGAACTTATCTTGAAAAACCATCATTATGAAGATATTTGTTGAAGTGACAATACTAAGCTCATGAAACTTGTTTAAGGTCACATAATGCCTTCTTCAACCATAAATCCTTTATATTATTCCACGTATACTTCTTCTTTAAGAGCACAGTTTAGAAAGGATGACTTCACATCTATTTGATGAATTATCCACCCATTTTGGGACCAAAATAATGACTAATAATTGTTTTGTCTCTAAGAAAGCAACTAAAGCAAATAGTTCTTCATAATCTGCGTCATGTTTTTATTTATACCCTTTTACAACTACTTCTACTTATACCTTTCAATTTCTCATTTCATATTTTTCTTTAGCTTGTAAGCCTATTTAAACCCAATTGCTTGACGTCCACTTAGTAGTGTGACAAACTCCCAAGTGTCATTTTTCTTAATGGAATGAATTTCTTCCTCCATAGCTTACACCCATTTCTTGTCTTTAACAACCTTTTCAAAACTTAAACAGATTCATCATGTATAGATAAACAAAAAAACATTCTCGCCATTTATGCTTTCGTTAGAATTATAATGATCTCCTATTCTTTGAAATATTTGATGTTATTCAGTTGAGCTTGTTGAGGAAGAATTTATTGTGGAAAAAGTTGGACTCTCGCCTTCAATCTCTTAGTCCTTGTTCTTGTTTTCACCTAAATATAGAAGAAAACTATATGTTTCTTCTTCTTGAACACTACAATCCTATTAGGCTTCTTACTAAAATTCTACATCTCTACTAATCACAACTTTTTTTATAAACTGGGTTGAAATATCAACTAGTAATATAAACATACATAATAGAATTATAAACAACAAGTATTATATCTAACTAGCCTTTAAGAAAATATCTATAACTTTGTTTATAAAACTCCAATGAACCTGAACCTTGCGTTATTTGAAACTAGACTTAACATGTTTTAAATCCATAAATGGTGAATATTAACACAAATCAATAGTTAAGAGAAAGTGAGATTTGTCTGGAAAGTAAAGGAAACATCTTTAATAATTATACTCCATAGGAAATATTCCTATGTAATATTCCTCTTGAATTTTCTAAAGGTTGAGTCTTGTCAAGTCAACCTGTCACGTATAGGCCTTAATAGTGAAATAAGATGGATGTTTGAGGTCAATGTTTCTTTGATGTTTGTCTCTTAGATTTATTAATTAACATTTAAGAAATGATTATGGATTACATTAGGCTAACCGTTATAGAGTTGTGGTAACATGATTGAATGATTATGAGATGATCTATAAATGACCTAAAGGGTATCTTGAATAAGCCATTTTTTGGAACAAATTTTTATAAGTTTTATTTTTTATCTAAGTTTTAAGAAGAAATTAATGGTAAATGATATACTTTTAATAAGTATACGAGGGTCTAATTTATTCAACATGACTCGTTATCCTTTTATAAGCCAATAGGTACCCCAAATTAAGCCCCAATGATTTGAAAAAGGTAAGTTTAATTAATATATAATATATCCCCATAAAGAGATAGAGTTCCAATTGAAAACCAACTAAGCTTTACAGTAGAAGTTAGATCCAAAGTCTACTTGCATAATTAAAGTACAACTATTCATTCATTATTTCATATTTAAATTTTGTGGTTTAATCTATATTTTTAATCTCTGTTTACTTTTTTAAATAGAGAACACAAAGATTCGAATTCAAACAAAGGAATTACTAATGTTGAAAAAAGACATAAGATTAAGTTCCCATCATGGTTTAGGACTCGAGTAAGCTATTGATGGAATATTATGAACTTATGGCAATTTGTATATCAGATTAACTTCTAATTATATTTTTTTCATAGATGATATGGTGTCATAACGTAATATGCAAGCGGCGACAACAACATTATATGGTTTAGCATATGGGACTCATATATGTGGCAAAAAATATAGAGGTTGTATTGTTAATGGAGTTAGATTTCACATACAAGCTCGAGATAGTCGACTTAGAAGCCAAAATTATAGGGTTATTATTAAGGGATGTCATAAAGATGATTTTATTAACTTATAAGATGTCATCTCAGAAATAATAGAGTTGCATTACATCTTTGTTCTCTTTAAGTACAAATGGTTTAATCTTGGAGACATAAAAGTGAAAGGCAATATTATTAGGGCTAAAAGCCCAAATTGGGGCTTAAATGAGTTTGATCATTTTGGGACTTAAACTTGTAAATTGCTCAATGAAGGGCTATAGTTTCATGAGTTTGCTCAATTAAAGACTTTTTGGTCAAATATTAGGACGTGTCTTACACACGTCATTACATGTAGGTCAATTAGTGTTTAGATGCCATGCTAATAGACCTAATTTATTATCCAGGCAGTGGAATTTAAGAAAAAAATTATTAATTTCATTAAATTTCGAGTTAAATGAAATACTCTTCAACCCTAAATCAATGATTTTTTTAAACATATGTTTTCACCCTCTTTTTTCTTCTCTCGGCTATGCCTTCACTCCAATCCCTGGATACATCATCACTTAATGCATGTGCCTTCACTCCAATCTCACTTGTGCCTTCTTGGTAGTGTGAGCTCTCTCTTTAGAGTTGGAAGTGAATGTGTGATAAGATTTTTGGATCTAAAACATACATGCGCTCTGATTGATGACTGAAGTAGGCAATAAGTCAGGCTCCCTTCTAATTTTTGTATATAAATTGATGATGTTTGAATCTTCACTTTATTCCTTTTCCCTAAGAATGTTACATTTATGTTAATTATTTTATCTTCTTTAAATGGGCTTAATTATTGGGTTGAATAGCGTGTAGACGATAATTGTTTTTCATCTGCGATTATATTATACATTTGTATATAGGACATGATCAAGTTTTCTCTTTCCCATATATTTAACATTGCATGTAGGATATGATTTACGTCACTTAATTTAGATTCGTTGGTGGTTATCCATGTTTTGTTTATCTCTACTGCTGGGTTAAAGATAAAGTTTGACATTCATGGAAGAGATGTAAATTATTAGGAGCAAACAAATTTAGTTTTGTAGACATCATTTAGCTGTCAGTGGGTACACAATCAATATTACAACATTGTGTTGTAATACTTGAGAATGAGCGTAAGTAGTAATTCATCAAGGTAATGAGGTTGATTAGAGGATTCAATTTGTTGTTTTCTAGGTTGTGATTTTGTGTTAGGTTAAAATTTTTGAAAATTTCAACTTTTACAATAGAGGGACGCGTTCTAAGCTTGATTTAAGGTCATATAAGCTGATTTCTTCAACTTACCTAGTTGAATGGGATTATGACAGAGAGGCTAAATATTGCTATTGTAACTTGAAAGCACCTAGATAGACTTCATGGACTGATGAAAATCCAGGAAGAAGGATTTATAGCTGTCGACTCTTTCTGGTAATTTTGGTACATTTTTATGTTGTTTTAGCTAAATATGTTCATATATTTCATTAACAAATTGCTGATTTTTAATGGTAGAGTGAAAATGTTTGTGGATTTCATGAATGGCATAATCAAATATTTTGTCCAAGTGCAAGACAGATTATTTTAGAGTTGAAAAATAGAGAGAAGATGTTATATTGTCAAAATAATCTATTGAAGGCTGAAGTGACAGAGTTAAGAGAGAATACAGTAGATGTTTTGCAAGCTAAAAAGGTTGTAGAAAATTTGAAGTTGAAGATGTTAAGTCAGGGGGACTTTACGATAATTAATTTTGATGATAATCAAATAATAATAATGTTAGAAATAAATGAACTAGTTTGATGAGTGTGTTAAATGTACAGCAGAAAGATACAGAAGAAGCAAAATACAGAAGAAGTAGAAAAGACAAAAGACAGCGCAAACATACAGAAGAAGTGAAAGTACAGAAGAAACAAAACACAGAAGAAACGAGACATAGAAGAAAAGCACAGAAGAAGTAGAAACACAGAAGAAGCAAAACACAGAAGAAACAAAGCACAGAACAAGTAAAAACACAGAAGAAACGAGACACAGAAGAAGTAAAAGTACAGAAGAAACAAAACACAAAAGAAGCGAGACACAGAAGAAAAGCACAGAAGAAGTAGAAACACATAAGAAGTAAAAACACAAAAGAAACAAAGCACAGAAGAAAAACATAAAAGAAGCGAGACACAGAAGAAAAGCACAGAAGAAGTAGAAACATAGAAGATGCAAAGATACAGAAGAAGTAGAAAAGACAGAAGAAAACAGAACACAGAAGAAGCGCAAACATACAAAAGAAGTAAAAGTACAGAAGAAACAAAGCACAAAAGAAAAGTACAGAAGAAGCGAAACACAGAAGCAAAGCACAGAAGAAATAAAAGAATACAGAAGAAATGCAAAGACACAGAAGAAGTAGAAATACAGAAGAAGCGAAGCACAAAAGAAGTAAAGATACAGAATAAGCAAAGTATAGAAGAAACAAAGTACAGAAGAAGCGAAACACAGAAGATACAGAAGAAAACACAGACGATACAAAGCAGAAGAAACGCTAGTACATCAAAACAGTTAGTTAGTTGGAGTTGGTTACAGAAATCAACTAAACAGCGGTTATCAAGACTCAAGAAGCAGTTATCAAGACTCAATAAGCGGTTATCAAGATTCAAAGAAGCAGTTGGAGACTTAGACTATAAATAATAGTCGTAGTTAAAGATTAAATAACTTTTCGAGAAACCTTTGATTCTACAACTTTTGAGCGTTCAAGTGTATACATAGAAAAGAGAAATTCTGTAGTGCGATATTGGAGAGCTAAATTACTATAACAATAACTCACAATATATTTCTAGTGAGAGAAAAAAAAGGCTAAGAGCCTGGAGAGTCTAAGATAGCTGAAATAATACTTGGTGTAAGAGACCTGAAAAGGCTCAAGAAGAAAGAAAGAATACTTGTAATTTGTTGAAGTATAGTGAATACTCAGACAAATTCTGAGGACTGGACGTAGCCCACCGTTTGAGGTGAACCAGTATAAAATCACAGTATCTATCCTCTATCCCTCAACTTATTCTATTTTGTTCTTAAACAAGTATATAGAAGTTATTTGCTATTTAACTCAAAACAATTTTGCGATAGTCTTTTAACAAGTTAGAGAAGTTCTTATCAGAAATATTAAACATTTTGTATTCTCGAAAAGAATACACAATTCAACCCCCTTCTTGTGTATATCATATCTTGTACGTAATTTCTATATTAACGTGTGATTTACTTCAATTGGTATCAGAGCTTGGTTTCCAAGAACCACCTTTACAAAGTGAGGAAAAAGATCCATGGCTGAATCACATGTTTTTATAGCTGAAGGTGCCTCCGTCACAAGACCTCCTATGTTCAATGGTGAAGATTATCATTATTGGAAGGACAGGATGCGGCTCTTCATAGAATCCAAACATATTGATCTTTGGGATATCATCGAGAATAGACCGTACGTACTAGTAGATGATGAAGGAAATACCATTCCTCGTAACAGATGGTTAGTTGATCATAAAGCCAGATTTTAACTAAATTCAAAGGCCAAGTTCATTTTGAGTTGTGCTTTAAGAGGAAGTGAATATGATAAAGTTCATAGATGCGAAACTGCAAAGGAGATGTGGGATACTCTATCCATCGCACATAAAGGCACAAACCAAGTGAAAGATTCCAAGATAAGTATTCTTGTACATCAGTATAAGCTATTTAAAATAAAAGAAGATGAGTCTATTGATCAGATTTTTGAATGATTTCAAACTATCGTTAATAGACTTAAAGCTCTTGGGAGAATCTATGATAATCAAGGCCATGTTGGGAAGATTCTTAGAAGTCTGCCAAGAAGATGGAGACCTAAAGTTACTACAATACAAGAAGCCAAGGACTTAGGTAAACTAAAGCTAGATGAATTGCTTAGCTCTTTGAAGATACATGAAGTAGAGCTTGATGCTGAAGATAAATCTAAAAGAGACAAATCTATAGCATCAAAGGCTAGTCATAAAAATCACAAGACTCAGAGAAACAGAAGCTCTTCATCAAAATCATTAAAGATAGAAGAAGTCAAGAATGATGATACTAGTGAATCTGATCAAGATTCAAGTGAAGATGATGACGAATTA
>JANQBM010000222.1:43071003-43081163 GCA_025594535.1 Erythroxylum domingense
CATGTGCAAAAAGTCACTATTTATTATTCATGTGCATATATGAATGCATGCATATGGAAAAAACACTTTAGACAGTCCTAACTCGAGTCAATTTACCAAGCTACCATTCCCATAAGTGAGGGGATGTTACAACAATCATAGGACAATTGACATTAATGCAAGGTAACAATAACTGGAGATTTGGGGAAATAGTTAACAGGGGAGTTCCCCTTGCATGACCTTAAATTCCAGCTTCTTTTATGAGAGTTGATGATTCTAGCAATGACGAGGAAATCATCCTAAGAGGGATATTATCGTAGACAAGGGGGGATGATTCTGAGTATAGACTAAAGGTATGCATTCCATCTTTGATTATACTGAAATTCTAGATGAGAGAATATAAAAATATTTGTTTATCTACTTAAGGGAGAAGTCGATGTTTGGTGGAATCATTTGAGGGAGAATAGAAAAAAGAGAAGGGTGAGTTCCAATGTCTACTTAGGTAAGAATGAAGAAAACTATTAAGGAGACGAATTTTTTCTCTAGATTATAAGTAGTATTTGTTATAAGCTTATCATAACTATATTCAAAAAAGTAAGACTATTCATGAGTATATTGTTGAGTTTTTGAGATTGGCAGCTCAAAATAATTTGACAAAAATTAAACCACAGCAAGTTGGTCGATATTTAAGGGGTTTGAAGCCAACAATTTGAGATAAAATTGGCCTTAAATATTCATGATGCAAGGAATTTGACTATAAGGGATGAGATGTTGATCAATGAGAGGTCATAGGATTATAAGAGAATGAAGAATAATGAGAGAGAGATAAGCAAGAAAGGAAAAGTTGTTGGCTTTATTCCTACATATATTAATGGCAAAAAGGGAAATAATAACAACAAAAATTTTGGCAAATAAACTACACTAGCTACTAAACCTACCAACCCTTATATTAAACATACTATTTTAAATAGCTTTAAATATGAGAAATCAAGTCATTGTTCCAATGAATGTTTGAAGCAGAAGTTTTCCAATACAATGGATTAGGTAGCAAAAGATTATAGGAAGAGGAGTGTAGACAAAATGGGGCAAATTATGAATATTGTAAGGGAGAAGAAGATAGTTTTGTGGGACTTATTAGGAGATTAAAAGATTGGCAATAAAGCTAATTGTTTAGCACTAGAGGCATGGTGAAAGGAAATCTTTATGAGTTAATAATTAACGAACGCAGTAAGAGAATAGCATCAGTAAATTAGTGTTCAAGAAGCTGAAGTTGTTGACTGAGCCTCACCCTGAACCCTATAGAATATTATGGATTACTCCTATTGGTGGTATCTGTGTCACATAAAGGTGTAAGGTGCCATTCACTATTACTAAATACTCATATGGGCATTATTATATATCGATAATACGGATGTATATCAAATTTTATTAGGTAGGCCATGGAAATATGATATTGATGCATATCAGTTAGGAAGGAAGAATATTTATCAATTTGTGAAGAATGGTGTGAAGTATAAGTTAGTTACCATTGGTGAAAAGATAATGGTGAAACCTAGTGGGACAAAGAAGTCATTGTTAGAATTGAAAAATAATTGGGGAAGGTTTGTGAGTGAGATGAAAGAAATGAGGCAGGTACACTTATTAATAGCAAACAGGGAAGAAGAGAGTGAAAATAGAAAATATGAGATGCTGTTAATCAATTTTAGAAGAATTTATGAAGTAATACCCTATGAAGAAGAATGAGATCTTGAGGGAGAAAGAAAAGGAGTTGATTAGGAAAGGGTATATTAGAGAGAGTATGAGCCCATGTTCAATTCTTGCTTTACTTACACCCAAGAAAGATGGTAGTTAGAGGATGAGTGTGGGTAGCCGAGTCATTAATAAAATTACTATTGGGTATAAGTTTTTTATCCTGAGGTTAAATGATATATTAGATCAATTGAGTAGGGCAGTGATTTTTTCTAAGATTGATCTCAAGAGTGGTTACCACCAAATTAAAATTAAGGTTTAAGCATGAGTGAAAAACTACATTTAAGACTAAATATGGGTTGTCTGTACGGCTAGTGATGCCTTTTGGGTTAACTCATGCTCTTATCACTTTTATAAGGTTAATGAATGAAGTGTTTAAACCTTTTTTTAGGTAAGTTTGTAGTTATATACTTTAATGATATACTTATTCATAAGAAGTTAAAAGAAGAGATTTTGGATCACTTGCACAATTTGTTTGTTATCTTAATGGAAAACAAATTGTATGCTAATTCTAAGAAGTGCTCTTTTATGTATGAAATTTTTGTTATGTATTGGTTTCATTATGGGAAAAGATGGAGTGGGAGTGGATGAAGAGAAGCTGAGAGCTATTAAGGAGTGGCCTACACTTAAGAATGTCAGAGATGTGAGGAGTTTTCATAGGTTAGTGACATTTTATAGAGGATTCATCCATAATTTTAGTAGCATTATGGCTCCTATTATTGAGTGTCTCAAAAAGGGAAAGTTCAAACAAGAAAAGAATAATGTGATAGTTTTGCAATCATTAAGGAAAATTTGTGTATTGCACATGTTCTAGGCTTACCTAATTTTTTGAACTTGTTTGAAGTATAATGTGATACCAATGAAGTTGAGATTGGAGTCGTGTTATCTCAAGAGAAAAAGACAATAGCCTTCTTTAGTGAAAAGTTTTGTGATGCTAGGCAAAAGCGGGCTACTAATGATAAAGAATTTTATGTTATTATGAGAGCCTTAAAGATGTGGGAACAATGTTAAATTGGTAAAGAGTTTATTTTGTACACAAATCATCAAGCTTTAAAGCATTTAGAAAGTCAAATACAATTGAGAAGGAAGATTAATAAATAATTATTTGACTATATTTATATACTTATAGTTAATGTGTTTTGCTTGTAATTTAATAGTTTTATAATATTTTGTGGTACTTAATTCGCTTCAAGTGTATTTGTAGGTGATAATTGCCTTCTTGAACTAAAAGAAGAAGAATTTAGATGAAATCGTGGTATGAAACAAAGATCTAAAGCAAGTGAGGACCTTCATAACCATGTACAGTGCCTGTGTAAGTCGATGTAAAAATATGGCGATTTGAAGAATATTGTTTCGAGTCGTGTGACGTTACATGCTAGTATATGTGGATATACATAGCTATGTATGTTGCCCATATAAGTCTCTATGCCTATTTAAAATCATAAATTCATGTATTTTTGGAGATATATAGTCTCTTACACAACCATGTAAGTACATGTGTATATTCCAAAAACCCTAGTTTTTACCATAAAAGGACATGAACAGAGGCAAATAAAGTAAGCAAGTTTTAGATAGTCTTTAAGTCATAAGAAATATTGAGAAGTGACAATTCTGAGCAAAGAACGAGGAAACCATGAAGATTATATTACAAGATCTGATAAATAGCAACATTCAATTTAAATTGCAAAAAGATTCATTAAAATAAAAAAGGGAGATTTAAATATGATTTCTTTGTTCTCTATTTTTTCTTTTAAATATTTGTCTTTGTTTTGTTTTCTATAGATATGAACTAATTTGAATGGTGCTTATGCGTGGTGAACCTTAAGTTATGATGACAATATGATTTGATCTTTTAATTAATGCAGTTTTATTGATTGATTTATTGAGATTCAATTATGTGTTATATTCTTATTCTAATACAACTGAAATATTAGTTCTTGATTTGATTTCGTATTATTGAGATTGAGAAATCCTTTTGTATAAATAAATCTATCATAATTGGAAAGAGTTGCATACAAATATAGAGATAGGTCGACATAAATTCTCTAGATTAGGGTCAAACCTAATTGTGAAATTCACGAATCAATAATGTAATCTTAGAGAAAGTTAGGAATTTTCACTGTCCAATAATCAATAATCCAATTGCATAATAAAGGAATAATTTTAAGAATTCTTTGGTTGGTTCATCACCTAAGTACTATTTATTTGATATCAACTTTTTGTGGCATTTTCCTTTGTTTAAGTTCATTATTGTTTCCATCTTATTTTAGTTTATATATTTTAATTTTTAATTAAATCCACATTTTGATTTGACGATTAGATAATAGAAAAAAGGTTAATACTAGTACCTACAATTCTTTACTTAACAATTCTTATGGGATCAACCCGTACCTGCTTGTGCTAGCTACAATTATATTGTGCAAGTACAGTTTAAAATTGATAAATTATTATAAGCATAAGAAAAAAGTCAATAAAGTTTTTAGCGCTATTATTGGGGATTGTAATATTAGAAAAGCCTAGCTTTTATTAATCTAACCATTATTTTCTGTATTTATTTATTGTTATTTTTACTTCCATTTTATTTTTATTATTCTTATTTATTTATTCATTTATTTATCTTTTGATCTTCTTTATTTTGAATTTATGTTTGTAGCTTACTGATAGGATTTGAGATTCATAGTCATAACTACAAACCATATTGGAAGGATGGAGATGACAGTATTCTCATGGGAGTTATAATATGCCATCACATATAGCATCAGCATAAACTTGGAATCAAAGGACTGGTGACATGTATTTAGAAGCTCAAACAATATACGCGTTATGACGTGACAATTTTGGAGGTAATCATTACAATCATGAATGTCGGGCACCAAGCTATATGTGGGAGCAACCATATTGTATATGAAACCGGCCTCAGAGTGCACTTTATGAGAATACTTATAATTCAGAATTCATCAACCTTTATATTGACGGATTGAATGATTATGCTTCAACTAAATCTTTACAACAATAGCAGCAAGAAGAACGACTTCCAAATATAATAACAGAATACCTTGCCAAAAGTGAAGTTAGCCAAATTTGAAGAGAGATTTTCTTCACATGAATACATTGAGTTGAATAATTGAGCTTATTAATGCCTCAGAGTGAAGAGGAAACAAAGTTGATTTCACGAATGAAGTTGCATTTCAAAAAGACGAGGACGTAACTACTGCTTTAGAAGAGAAAGAAAAACATATGACAAAGGAAGTAGAGGAAGAAGAAGAAGAGGAAGCCTCTAATAAGTAGAGGAAGTAGAAGAGTGGATAAAGGTGATGGAGGAAGAACAAGAGGAGGAGCCAAATAAGGAAACTACTGATGAATCATTAGTAATCACATTAAGCACGGATGGTTCCTGCTTCCTACAATAAAAACTATTTGAGTCAACTGAATATTCAGGGAGTTCTATTATTCCTTTTTTATTAACATTTTGTTATTAAAAAGGACATTAATGGAGTCAATTGGATTTATTATTTAGATACATTATGTCTTTAGTGTTATCTTACAACATGTGGCTTATTCATAGGCTACTAAACTGCTATGTAGAGAATCAAGTGGAGCAAGCCATTAATTATAGACCCAGATTAATGGTAAATATGAAGGGTATGTCAAGCTAACGATGTTAAACAAGTACTACTTAGGAGGACCCAAGAATTAGGATAAGTTTCTTTTTTATTTCATATTGTTTCCCTTTTTCGTGTTAGCATAAGACTTTATTTCATGTTATTTTTATTTCCATGTCCTTTAGTTATTTTTATTATGATTATTTTATTTTATCTTTTTATCCCTTTTTGTTTATATTTTATAAGGATGATTATATCTAATATCGAATGGACCCTTCATCAAATTTAGAACTTTGGAATTCTTATTATTTAGGGCAGTAACAATTTAAATCCTTTCTTACTTTTTATAGTTTATTAATATTTTATGTATCTATGCCCATATTATGAATATTGGGGACAATGTATAATTTTAAGTGTGGGGAAGGGATTTATTAAGCTTATTATAATCTTTGTTATTAAATTTTATTAACCGATATCACAAATTAGTTAAAATATGTCCTAAATACTTTAGATCATTATTGATTATTGAAGGATGAAAGTTAAAATAAACTTCATTTTATAAGTCATACGTTTAGTAGTCATTGAAATAGTCAAGTTGAATGAAAATTACATATTATTTACACACTATGACCTTTTGTGAGCTTTTGAGCCCAAAAGCAAATATGTCACATTTTTTAAGCTCTTTTATTCTTTCATGCATATTATCATACATAGTTGGATAATTCTAAAACTTGCTTTTATTATTCATTTTGAGACCACATTTGTTAAATTAGAAGCGTTGAAATGATAAGGCGTTTAGATTGAACCGTTTTTAGCCTATTTTCTTTATAATTACCCCCACTATATTTTGTCCCTTAAGAGTAACTAATTTTGAGACATAGTCTTTTCATTGATTATAATAGCATTATTAGCCTTTACCTAATTTTTATTGGGAGCATTTTTTATTATTTTGAACCTTAAAGGCTATTTACATTTACTTGATTGCTTGAAACTTAAATTTTGAAAAGGTTTAATATTTCTTTAATTTTTACTAGACGATGAATGCTCGAAAAAAAAATATATGTTGAGAGCATGATTTAAAAAAAGTGTTGAAATTATGGTACCAATGGACTTATGGTAAGAAGGACCTACATTGTGAAAGATTAAATTTCTTGTAATTTTGTTTTTGTGAATTTGTTTCAATTTTATCACCCTTTTTATCATTTGTATCATACCTTACCTAAACCCCATTAAAACCTTATATTAAGACCTTTTGATTTTTTTTTTCTTATAAGTGGTGAAGGTATGATTTTATTGCAAACTTATGGTTAAGAATTCTTCTATACATTGATTCGATAGTTTTTACACTTTTTACCCTAAACACTTGAGTGTATTGAGTGAGACTTTAGTGAGGGTGTAAAAGTTTCTGATTTTGATTTCAAGAAAAATATCCATGTGATTATTATTGATATCATTTTATGAAGGTTAGATCTAGGATGACTTGAATCCTATTGTTTGTTAATTTACTCAATATGATATGATGATTTACAGTGTGAATGAACAAGTTGGAGTTAATAAAGGATGGATGTTTATAAGATTGATAATTTAGATTATTATTTGTTTAAAGATAAGCAAAAGCTTGAGTGTGGGTGTGTTTGATGATAATTATTTGACTATATTTATATACTCATATTTAACATGTTTTGCTTATTATTTAATAATTTTATAGTATTTTTTAGCACTTAATTCACTTTTAAGTATATTTGTAGGTGATAATTGCTTTCTTGAACCAAAAGGAAAAGAATTCAGATAAAATCGTGGCATGAAACAAAGATTTAAAGCAAAAGAGGACCTACACGACTATGTACAATGACTGTGTAAGTCTCTATAAATATATGGAGAAGAATCATGTTTATGGTTGTGTGAAGATACATGCCCATGTATGTGGATAGACACACCTATATGTATTGCCCGTGTAAGTCTCTGTACTTGTAAATTTAGGTGCTTTTAAAGTTACACGGTCTCTTACACAATCGTGTAAGTGACCGTGTATATTCTAGAACTAGTTTTTACTATAAAAGGATATAAACAGAAGCACATAAAGTGAGGTGAGTTTTAGAGCATCTTTGAGTAGTAAGAAATATAGAGAAGTGACAACTTTGAGCACAGGACGAGGAAAAAACGAAGATTACGTCATAATATCTGATAAATAGTAACATGCAATCCAAATTACAAGAAGCTTCATTAGAAAAAAAAGTGAGATTTAGAATATGATTTCTTTGCTCTCTAGTTGTTCTTCTAAATATTTGTTTTTAGTTTTGTTTTCTATAAATAGAAACTAATTTGTTAATGCCTAGGTATGATAATGAACCCTAAGTTGTGACGACAATATGATTTGATATTTTATTTAATGTAGTTTTATTGATTAATTTATTGAGATTCAATTATGAGTTATATTCTTGTTCTAATATATCCGAAATATTAGTTCATAATTTGATTTCATATGATTGAGATTGAAATTTTCTTTTGTGTGAATAGATCTATCATAATTGGAAAGAGTTATATATAAACTTAGAGATTTAAAGATATTTGTTGTTCTTTTTATTTGATATTTTGATGTAATTATTATTTATTATATGATTAAATTGTAATATTTTAAATACTTTGTATTGTCCTCAATTTTATATTTACATAATGATTAAATTATCTTTTTTATATTAATTATGATTATTATTTATATATAAAAATTAATGTTAACAAAAAAAATAAATTGTTGTTATTTTACTCTAGCTTTATCTTGTCTAAGTAATAAAGATTGAAGCTTTGCAGCATGTAACGGTAATATAAAAGGACTATAGATAAGAGATTGATGTAAGAGACGGCAGTACGAGGAAGATGTGAGTTAGAAAAGGAGGAAACAATCAACCTGTGAAAATGATTCCTCTCTCTCTCTTTTTGTGTCTCTTAGTTTCTTCAGTAGTCAAGTTGTGAAAGATATACGAGGTTGTTGGAAAATTCCTTTGGCTTATAAATTGTTACGAAATAAATGGTCAAATTGACTAGGTCTTAGGCAAATTTGATTATGATATTTAGTACTTGATTTTAGGAATCAATTTAGAGATATTCTTGTTATAGGTAGCAAATAAATAAGATAAAGATAAGATTTCTTATTTGTTAGAAGATAAAGTTGTCATCTATTAGGATTTAAACTTTTAAATTTTGATTTGTTTGGTTAATCTTTAACTTTCTTTGCCTCTATATATTTAGGCCTTCATAAAGTATACCTATTAATAAATTACCTTTTGCATTATCTCTTTTCTATTCTACTCTATTTTAGTTAATTTCGGGTTCTAAAATGGGTTAAACTGTTGGGAAAGGGCCTCTTCTTTCTCTGTATTTCTTCCAATTATGCAGAGTTCAGACAACCAGACAAAAATAAAATGAAAAGCAGTTTCAGTTGGTCTTGTTGGGAAATTGGGTAGGGATTTGATCCTGACCGCAACGGAATAATTACGAAACTTTTTTGCAATCTTTGTTTTCCCAAAAATCAAGATCCTTTTAATTCTATAAAATGGTTAACGCAAATCATAATAAAGCGCAAACTTAATTCGTAATCATAAAGAACTCAGCGAAGTACTTTTCACTGGTAATCTATGTCCTTCAGCATTCTCAATGCTTAATTTCTAATTAGATTTAAACAGTTTTATTCCATCCAATACATCACACGTATAAAATTTAACAATTCAATACCATCATCATCCTTTCACTAAAGGTTGATTTGGTTATTCTTCAAATTTACAAGTTTCACAAGTTCCATACGATTCATAATAAAAAAGATACATATATCCTAGTATGTAACTTTATGATTCTCTTTATGTTGATTTAACTAACATGATATAAAAGGATTGTCTCAGTTATCCAACTTTTAATTCTTGCCATTAATGTTAAGCATAAGTCTCATTTGATCTAACACATATAAACTCTTTGTATAAATTTGGATCAATTACTTTTACTTAACAATCTATTTCTAACCATGCATTGCACATTACAATAATGTTGAATCTAAATTCAGCATCAAATACTCATAAGCATGAATTAGAAATATATATGATCTTTATCAATATCACATATAGGCAAGAAAAGTCATGCAATAATTTTCTTCTAATAACAACTATTATCATATTGTTGCTAAGCTTTTAATTTTAGTCCACAATAATGTTTTTAATAGGCTAAATTAAGTGAAACAATTTCATCAGGGTACTATACCTTTTAGCTCTACTCCATGCAACCCTTTGCATTTTGTGATCATGGTGTTGACATACATCTTACATGTTGTCTTTAAAGTTTATGAGACATTAGTCAATTCAAAATGTCAATATATTTTGTCATATATATGATTCTGACACATCTCTAAAACTTTGTCACCGAATTCGCAATAGGGATTATAGCATAATAATATAATGGACATATAATTTTCTTTTCTAACTTTTGAGAACACTTCTCAAACATATCCTATGTCCAAAAACTTAGGTTCACTAACTTAGTATCAATTATACTAAATAAGGTAAATTCCACTCAGAACAAAATATAAATGTAAGAAAGCAAGTAATTAATTATATGTTGTGACTACCAAATAAGATTAGGACTTTAATCATGTATTTGGTTACTCTCACTATTTTATTCGAAATAATAGCCCTCACTACTATTCAGAAAGATTACTCTAATCTCTCTATTGAGCTAGGATCCTATTCAAATATAGTTGACTTTGAGTTTGCTCAACAAACCAACTAGACTTAAATTAAGTAGATAACAACTTTATCAATCACATCTCATGTGACTCCTAGATCCGTT
>JANQBM010000222.1:43137091-43149052 GCA_025594535.1 Erythroxylum domingense
TTCAGGTACGAGACAGGAGACCTAGTTCCTTAGTCAGGACTTAAGGAATCTTTTGGATAGAGAAATGACTCAGAGGTATGTCAGCTGACACCAGAAGTGATAAAGTTTTTATTATTTTTATAGTTTTGCTAAAACCTGTATAAGGTTTTGTAAATATTTTTTTGATAGAAACAGTGTAAGCTTTATAAATGAATGAAGTGAATGTTTTTAAAAATTTTAGTGATTTTCGAGTATGTTAGATGATGCCATATGTAAGTTGGATTTGTTATTTCTCCAACATACCATTATCGTAGGTTATGTTCCTAAAAGTTTGAGTATGTAACCTATGGTAGTGAGATGTTGCATAAAATCTATAAAGATTATAATTTTTAAAACATAAAATTTATAATATAAAATTAAATTTTAATTAAATAAAATTGAAAGAATATTTTATAATTTTAAAAAATTATTTGAAGCAATATATGATATTGATATTATATCATACTAAAACAAAAATCAATACCACCTCAAGTATGGTATTTGAAACATTGATTTTGTTATTAAGAGTCTCACTAATTACTGCATTTTAACATCTACCTTGTTAAATTGATTAGATTATTGTAAAAGGAAAAGGAAATGGAAATAATCACAGTCTTACTACGTTTATTGTGGCCCTATTAATCTTAGAATTAACATAAATCTCTAAAAAGTTAGCGATGTATGAATTGGGATCTTCATATGGTAATCCATCAAAATTAACCTACTATTACAACATTTATATCACGTTTGTCTTGATCTCAAAACATTTCACATTGATTTTTGTTTTTACAATATTAGATTGTATCTCTATAAGAGACAGTTTCATATACTCCATCATAGTTTTGTGCTCTTCTTTCATTGTGTTAGGTTGTCTATTTTGTATGTTTTAGGCTTATTAATTGGTCCATCCTCCTCCTTTTTTCCAATAAAGTATTCTTTCGAAATTTGGGTTTTCTTTAAGGAAAACATAATGTTGACTCTTTTTCATTTACCAAAACCGCACCTAAAGTTAAAGTAAACTAAGTACAAATAATAACAAAATTAAAATTTGATAAAATAAACAAAAAAGAAAATGACTAGAATAATATTTATCGTGACTCCTAAACAAAAATTGCTTCCCCGACAATGGCATAAAAGATTAGTGAGTTTGTTTCTACTACTAGATGTTTTTCTATTATAAGTAAACTATTGACTAACTAAGGTAAGTGTATCTATCGTTGATGAGTAAGGTGATGGTAAGAAGAGTGTTAATGTTATGAAAAAGTTGCATGGATCTAATGAACTCTCCTATTACTAACTAGTTGAAAGAATTAATAGAATCAATTGTTCATAGAATTAGTTAATCAAATATAAAATAGAATAAAATCAAAATAAAGTGATAGCTAAGAGAATCAAAACTAAGCAATTAATCAAAGAAAAATCTATAATAATTAGTATTTAGATAAGTGCTTCCCAAAATATCATTTTTGATATCATAATTCAATAAAATTGAAAAAGTATTTACCAGTTGGAATGACATGACTTCTTAAAATATAAAATTGCACTCTCTTAAGCTATAACTACTGTTCTTAAGTTAGTTAACTAGTATTTCTACTAAGTAAGCACTATAAACAATGCATCACTTTACATGAACTCTCATAACATGTTTCACCCTAACACCAAGGAGATTATGTAGGTATGTCTCTAGCACTCAATTTAATTTTTAATATCTAAGTTATGGTTTACGTATAAGTAGTTTCTCTCGAATCATCCATAAGTAAATTATGATTAGATATAATTTTACCACTAACTAAATTGCTATTAAAATCAATCAAAGATATTTTACATATACAATTCTTATTTCATAAATAAAATTGAATCAATCGATATAAAGACAATAACTAAAATTTTCCTTATTTAAACATGTAAAATACTTAGACAAGTTATATTTGAATCAATGAAAATAATAGAAAAATAAAAGATATTGTGATATTGGAAGATCTCTAATCTTGTTTCTATAATGAAAAGCTTCAAAATTGACCTTTTGAGGATTGGTTTATCTATAGGTAGTGAACCATAACTTTTTAGGGTGAAAAAATGATAAAGCATGAAAAGTCTCAAAAAATTTTCAAAATTAGGGTTTTCATACTTTATATATATGTTTAGTTTACCTGAGACACGGTCTAAGATATGATCATATCTAGACTGTGGATCCTCGTTTTTTTGGAGAGGTACATGAGCTCTAATATATTCGTGATCTAAATTGTAAATCTTTTTGTAAATTTTCTAGATATAAACAAAGGTTAAGACACGAGTGTGTGTCAAGCCGTGTTACTCTTGGAAAATTTTGTTTATCATATGGTCTCCCTTCAAACCGTGATTTAGGCCTTATCTTTATCTCTAAGTGATCCACAGGGAACATAAGCTGATAATTGAACATTTTTTAGTCCGTGTTTAGTTAACAATTGTAACTTTTTTGATATTTTTTGCTTAAAATATTTTTTAATTCTTGATCTATCTCATCCTAAGGTCAAATATTATCAATGACCTAAAAACATAGCAAATAAGTAAAATAAGGCAATTTAATTAGCATGAAAATTAAGTAAAATATTATGGAAAAATATGTGTATATTTCATGAATATGACAATCATACTCTGTGTATATTTAATGGATATGACAATCTTACTCTCCTTTTCTCTCTTTTCAACTTCAATTGGTTCTCTTAGACCTTTTTTGATGTTAAATGTGCACTAGTAGTTGGCTTTTTTTCCTTTAAAGATTTGTGTTTATTCTTGAAGCTATAATGTAGCACTCTTTTTTTCATACTTCTATAGCCTCTCCAATAGGATATGACCAGTACTTTAGCTTTATACTTCCTAATAGAAAAAGACATTACATGTTTGTTCACCTTGACCTTCCCTCATTCATTAAATCACTATAGTTTATATAGATTTAAAGGCTTCATAGTAGGCAAGCTCAACTTCTTTACATGAGTAGTGGTGTAACTTACTCTATCAATGATCATATAACATATTTTGTTATGAATGTGAAATTTAGTATATAATATCGATAAGTTTTGTAAAGTTTCGACCGGTACCAACCAATATGGTACAAAATCCGAAACATTAATTAAATTGCTTGTCTTGGCTCTATATTTCTCTCGTTTTTTTACGTAATCAACAAGAATCTGTTAAACAAACGTACTAAATAAACTATTTCCTATGAAAAATTGAAGAAACTTAGTAAACACTGGAAAGAGGATATTTACATACTAGGCCTGAGAAACTTGTGTAGTTTATTTGACTAAGAAAAACCACATCCGGAATTGCAAATCCCCACTTTCGTCGACTTTTTTTTTTGAAAAATCAAAAGAATATATTAATAAATAAGTAGGAGAAAGTCTCCTGTTTTAGTACAAGCCAAAAATAGCATTCTACATCTTTGGTAAGGCTCAAAACGACAGCGAATCAATTTAAAAACTAAGCAAAGAACACAATGTCGTCTGGTAACCAACTCTTGAAAGACTTTGGACTTTTAGAGTAAAATGTTAACTCTCGTCCATCTACTTTTGAAGAAGCTTCCGAATTAGGGTTGTTCTTTCGTCTTACTCTGCTACCTCTCAAGTGATCTGTCGTCTGATCTTCTTTTTCCCATAGTCAGCTTCCATATTAGGAAGATTTACTGACTATATTGCCTTTTCCTGTCTTCGATGAGATTGTAGTCTGCTTCTTCGTTGAGGGATCACTGTCTTCCTTACAACCGTCCATGAGGTTGGCCTTCAATCATCTAGAAGGAGGGATCTGCAAGCCTCAGAGCGAACTGTGATATCAGGTACTGTTTTCCATCCTTCCTAATTGATCCCCTTCAGTCCTGGATGAACAAAGTAGTTGCTCTCTGATTCTCGAAATCAGAGAGTTGATAATTTCCTCCCTTGTGCGTGATTTGTTTCTGAAATCTCCTATAATTTCTCTGTCGCCAAATCTCCTTAATAGAGGAGGCGAAAGAAATAATATATATTTATGCTCAGTATAATTAGGAGAGTGGGACTTCCTCATAAGCCAATCCATGGCCTCTGTGAAGGATGTTCCTGCAGTAGACATGTAGTTTAATACCTTAATCCTCCCCCAAATAGTCTGTGAAAAGCGACATTTAAAGAGGAGGTGGTCCCTTGTTTCAGTTTCTAGCTCACAAAGCACACAATCAGAATTAGAGGCCAAGAAATGTAGTCTGTCTGTGGTACTTAGTCTATTCAGTACTGCTAGCCATAATAGGATAGAAGAACTACGCATGAGTGACTTGAGCCAGACAATGGAGAACCAATCTTGTCTTTGGTTATTATGGTTTTGCCATTTCCTAAATTTACAAATTTTGAAAGAGTTAGGAGGCTAATTGAGACAATAGAAAGTATCCTCTCCTTGTTCACTTAGTTGATAGCTAAGTAATAGAAACTAAAGAGCAGCAGGAATGTTCCATTGTCCTCTTTGTATAATATCTTTGACTTTAGCCCTGATAGGAACTCCATTCCAGATCTGTAATGCTTGAGGGTTTCTAATTAGCGCTCATTTCCTTATCTAATTGTCATACTACAGATAAGCCTTACCTTCGTTCCCCACCTTGCATGACACTAGAGTTTAATCAAAGATCTAAGCTTCAATAGTTGAGTCATGGGCCAAGAAAATGAGGGTTTTATAGGTAAAGGCCAAAGGCTATTTCCTTTAAGTATATAGTTGTGTACCCATCGAATCCAGAGGGATATTTTCTTTATAAGGATATTCCATAAATTCTTGATCAAGGCTGCTCTGTTAAATGATGCAATAAAAATCAATCTAAGACCCCCTTCCTCTCTCCTTTTACAAACTTCCTGCCACTTCACCTTAGCAAAATGACTTTCTGAGTTCAAGTTCTCCCATAAGAATTTTCTAAAAAGCTTCTTGATAACTTTGATGACTCCTTTAGCCAGGGAAATATTTGAGGACCAATAGATATGAAAGGAGTTCAGGATTGCTTTTATAAGTTGTAACCTCCATCTAAAAGATAGCACTCTATTTGTCCACAGACCCAATCCGCTCTATATTTTGTCCGTCAAAGGTTGACATTTCACAAATTGTATTCGCTTTGTAGTTATAGGAAGCCCCAGATAAGATAGAGGGGTTGTTTTCCTCTTCATACCTGTTAATTGTGAGATTCTAGTCTCCAATATATTTGCCCCTATAATTAGAACAAACTCACTTTTGAAAAAGTTAATCTCTAATCCTGATAGGTCCCTAACTTAGTCAATATAGACATGAGTAGCTCGATAGACTTACTATGTGCCTTAGTGAATAGGAGTACGTCATTCACAAATCATAAATTAATCAGTCCTACCCTCTTACATTTAGAGTGAAACTTGAAAGACTTATTATTTCCCACTTTTTGTTGGATTAACATAAATGATGAAGAGATAGGGTCATCTTATCGTAGCCTCCTGGCACATCTAAAAGAATTGGTCGAATTGTCATTTAGTAGGATGGAGTAAGTTGGAGGAACTCAAATTCTCTGTACCACCAACCCTGTTCTAACCATGTGTCACTCCATCTTAACCATTCATTTTTGTGGGGGTCGAGGAATGTATTACCTCTTTAACTTGAGATGACATTTTCTCTGCCACCAAATATGTTCTAACTATGTGCTATTCTATTTTAACCACAAAAATAGATGGTTAAGATAGAGTGGCACATGGTTAGAACAGGGTTGATGGTATAGAGGAGATCTCATCTCAAGTTGGAGAGGTAATACATTCCTTGACCCAGGCGACAAAAAGTATGTGTAAAACCTAAAAGTCTTGTCCACAATCAGCAATGTTTTAGAACTCCAAGAAACTCACGAACAAACATCACCACATTCCTCTTTCTGCAGAACAAAGAATGCAATCTGTGTCTTTTTCATTTCACTCCTCTGCTTCTAAGCATATTCTTGTTCTCTACTCTCGCCGTGAAATCATCGTAGCAGAGCTTCAAATACGGCTCACCTGCCACTTCCGAAGTACTCATCCACTACGTTTCAGCAAACACTGCCACTCTCTCCCACACTGAAACCCTTTTCGCCATCGAAAACCTCGCTCCATTCTGTTTTCAAAAACTTACCACTCTCTACTTCACCTAACTACACAGTTAATTCAAAGCAGACGCTCAAAATACCTTTCCCTTGTCTCTACCGCAATGCCACTGGAGTTTCTAAACTCAGGCCGGTCTACACCGTCCAGCCCTTCTTGGGGCTTATGACGACACCAGCAGATGGCGAAGATCAATACCATCTTTGACGTTAACTTGAAAGAGGTGGGGCAGAGCCTTTGGATTTCTTTCCGTGTAAGTTGGTGGTGCAAAAGTAGTTGATTATTGAGTCGAATCCTTTCTAACCTTATTTTGTCCAGCCCCATAAACGTCGTCGTTCTACTTACAAAATTTGACAACTGATCCTCTGTTTTCCACTTACGTTTTCCGGCTATTACGTGTTTACTGTTTACTTAAGCTAAATTTCAAGCCAAGCCGTGACTATCGTGTGAAAGAAGCAACCTTCAATCGATTTGTTCAACCATTTGTTCGTCACTATATCCCACTTCTTCTCGCATCCTTATGGTTGGCTGTGCAATACTCGTAAATTTTAACCATCACCCACTTTCTTTCTTTTTCAGCTTCTGCTATGTGCTTCTTGTGCAGTGCTTATTGTCAAAGATTGTTGCTTTTTCTTGATTAATCGCTCAAGTACGAATCTTTCCTTCTTGAGAATGCTATGTTTGGTAGATAGTAAAGTTTCTCGAGAAAATGAACGAAATGGGTTTTGAGTAATCACCAAGTGGGTATGTAGCCTTTGTATCAGAACCGTTAAATAGTGTTAGTGTCAATGTCCTTTTGCGGGATCTTAGGACGCATATTAAAAGATGGAAAAGGGGTTGCTTCGTGTTTTCTTATAGCTCTACTGTCTCAAATTTAATCTCTGTTGTAGATATTGTTAGAAGATCAGAATAAACCACTGTAATTAGGGCGTGATTAGTGTCCCGTATATTTACCAAAAATAACTCAATGGAACAGTATAATAGGTGCCATGTACAATATCAGAAATGCATCAATGGAATACAATTTTGCCCCAAATCCCCTGTTACCATCTTAAGATGGTATTAGATACGATCCTGGGGACTTAGAAAAAAATTCATCATCGTCCCAATACCCTTCTCAACTGTTTTAGCCAAGATCAAGCAATACCAAACCTGTTGTTTATCCGACCTCACCCAAAACCCTGAATCCCACGATCAACACTTCTCTTTTTTTTTTTTGAGTTCACTTTCCCTCTCTTCCTATTACGAGTAACCGACCCATAATCATACAGAAATCCCACAATCAGCCTGCAAACCAGTCAAAAACAATGTCAGAAATCGAAGATAGTTCAACCCAAACTAGCCAAACCAGACAAGCAAACCAACCAAACACTGCGGTGCCAGATGATTTGACACTGCAAATTGCGAATTTATTACGCAACAGCATAGGAGTGCAGCCAACACAGAACCAGTCAAGCCCAGAAAGCCTAAATATCGGGCTAAAATTGAACGGGGACAACTACCCATTATGGGCACGATTGATGCGGATAGCAATCGGAGGACGGGGCAAACCTTCGCACATCACCGGAGTGCCACCAACGCCTGAAATCACAGATCTAACATATACAAGGTGGGAGCAGTCAGACTTAAACGTTTTTGCATGGATCATACAGAATATTGACCTCAATTTGGTCAACAATGTGGCGGAATATCCAACCGCAAGAGCTCTTTGGAACGGGTTAGCCATTACATATGGCAGTGGAGCTGACCCGTTGCAAATTTTCGATCTACATCGCAGAGCCAACACCCAGAGACAGGGCCAAGAATCTTTGGAAGAATTTTGGAATAAGATGCAGTCGATTTGGATGAATATCGATCGGAGGCAGCTGAATCCTATGAAAGACCCGAAAGACATTGCAACATATAACAAAATTGTACAGGAGCAGCGTTTGCACCAACTGCTAACTGGGATCGACGAACGGTTCGAGGCAATCAGGCGAGATATTCTCAAGCAAGAACCGTTGCCTTCAGTCGAATCCGCCTACGCCACCATCAGGCGAGAGGCCGCCCGACTTCAGATATTGAAGCCGGCAACCATGGCGGGGGCAGATCCATCATCATCAGGCTTGGGGGCGGGCTTAATAACCAGAGGACAGCAGGAAAAATCAAGAATGGAAACCCAGCAGTCGTGGCGAAATCAGGCAACAAGAGGGGCGACTCGCTCAGAATCTGGCCAAAATAAGATCGGAAAACCATCACAGAGGGAGGATAAAAGCAAATTATACTGCACTCATTGCGGAATGCACAAGCATACGAAGGAGACATGCTTTAAGTTGGTGGGATATCCCGAATGGTGGGAGGACAATCATAAGCAATCAGCAACGACAGCAACAACCCGTACCGGCATCTAACATTTCACCCCCTTAGAGGCCCAGCGTCCTCGCTGCCCACAGGCTTAGATCCACCCCCTTTGAGGCCCAACATCCTTGCTGGCACACAGGCCTGGATCCACCCCCTTGGACGCCTAGCGTCCTTACTGACATACCTATCCGGATACTGGCTTTGATATCATTTGTAACAGCCCGAACTACCCGCTCACAAATATTGTCAGCTTTGGGCCTTAGCGCAGATAAGCCCTCATGGTTTTGCTCTTCCCATCCTTAAAAAAATGCGTCTATGAGGGAGAGGTTTCTATAGCCTTATAAGGCCTACTTCGTTCCTCTCTCTAATCGATATGCGTATCCAAGCCTGTGAGTCAGCAAAGACGTTAGGCCGCTTAGGGGGGTAGAATGTTAGATTCCTATATCGATTGGAGGAGGGAACGAAGTAGGCCTTATAAGGATATGGAAACCTCTCCCTCATAGATGCGTTTTTCTAAAGGTGGGAAGAGCAAAACCATGAGGGCTTGGCTGGGTCAAGACCCAAAGGGAACAATATCTGTGAACGGGTGGTCCAGGCTGTTATAAATGGTATCAAAGTTAGTACCCGGATTGGTATGTCAGCAAGGACACTGGCCCTCCAAGGGGGTAGATCCAGGCCTGTGTGACAGCAAAGACATTGGGCTTTTAGGAGGTGGATCCAAGCCTATGGACCAGCGAGGGCACGGGGCCTCCAAGGGAGTTGAATGTTAGATTCCCATATCGATTAGAGAGAGGAATGAAGTAGGCCTTATAAGGTTATGTAAACCTCTCCCTTATACACGTTTTTCTGAAGGTGGGAAGATCAAAACCATGAGGGCTTGGCTGGGTTAAGACCTAAAGTAGAAAATATCTATGAGCGGGTGGTCTGGACTGTTACACACTATGGTTGTCACAGAAGAGAGGAACTACTGAAGAGAAGGTGACATCGATCTCTTAAAATAACCATCATAACCTAAAAGTTCAGAGGTAGAGTCAACTAAGGCTTAGTATTCTGATTCAGTGCTTGAGTGAGAGATAATTGTTTGCTTCTTGCTTTGCCAAGAAATGAGAGATGTGTCAAGAAAGAAACAATACCTAGTGGAGGTTGCATATATACTTCTTCCTAAAAATCACCATTAAGAAAGACATTCTTGACATCCATCTGGAACAATTCCCAATGTTTGCTTACTACTATGACAATAAGACTGCGGACTGAAGTTAGACAAGCTACTGGAGAAAAGGTTTCCTTATAGTCAACTCCATATTCATGAGTAAATCCTTTTGCAACCAATCGTATTTTGTATCTTTCAATTAATCAATCAGCTCGAGTCTTGATTTTTTAGCCCCATTTGTAGCCAATAAAACAATTATCTGAAGGTAGGTTAACCAACTCCCAAGTGTTGGTGTTGGAGAGAGCTTGTAATTCTTCTACCATTGCTTACTGCCATAACGGATTAGAATTGACCTTGCGATAGGTACGAGGTTCATATAAAAAAGCAATAGTAGAATAAACATGAAATTCTTTAAGATAAGTAAAGGGTTGACTTACTCGAGAGGATCGACAAAGTAGTTGTGGAGATTCATTATATTATGGTGAATGGATAAAAGAGGAAGAGTTATTTAGTGATGGAGGATTTGCAGTTGGAGAAGATACAATAAAATTAGTCGTCGGTTGTGTTGAACTGTTAGAGCCATAAGACGAACTTGTATAAGAAATATCAAGAAACAAAGGTATGGTAGGATAAAAAAATTATGTATGGGTTCATTGACTTGAAAATTTGATCTTATGGAGAACATTTATATTCCTAAAAGGTGACATATCGAGAGATTTGAAGTATTTGAGATAGTAGATCCCAATATCTACATCCTTTATGTTCTATCCCATACCCTAGAAAATAACATAAACGTGCTTTAGGTTCAAGTTTGGTGTGCTAATGAGGTTGTAATAGAAAAAAGCATGCACATCTAAAAACTTTAAGAGACTGATAATCAGGAGCATGATTGAATAAGCGCTCAGAATGAGTGATATTACCTATCGTAGGAGATGGAATGTGATTGATAGTATATACAGTAGTAAAGGCTACTTCTTCCCGAAAGGGTTTAGGACAAAAAGATGATAGAAGAAGGGCTCGATTAGTATCAAGAATATGTTTGCATTCAACTTGACCATTTTGTTGAGATGTGTTTAGATGTGATCTTTGAATGATGGTCTCCTTTTAATTAAGAAGGTTGATAAACTTGGTATTTTTGTATTCCATTGCATTATCAGACCAAAATACTTTAATCTTATATGAGAATTGAGTGTGAATCATATTAACAAAGCGAGACTAAATGTATTGGGGAAGTTTATAGGCATCTATAGTAAAATAAGACAATACAATAGGAGGAAACCTACATATAGAGATAGAATTTGGATATTTTGACCTCAGAATTGGATTCAGGGCGTTGAAAAACAAGAACCGGTCTGGTTTACAAAGAACCCAAATTAAAAGGTACTGAACTAGATGGTAAAAGTCTTAGTCAAATTATTTCCTATCTGAACCGAACTGAACCAAACTAATGGGTTTGAACTGAACAAAGGAGAAGATAACAAATGGACAAGTAAAAAATATACACGTGTAAGACCAACGTGGCAATAATTAGGATGACATGGCTGGCACATGGCTGATGATGTTTCTGATGAGGTGGCTGATGGCTTGTTTACTGACTAGGATTTTGGTTTATATGGCAGCTGATGTGTTGATGATACGACAATGACAAATGGCTCCCTTGGAGTGAAACGTCATCGTTTAAGTCGTCTTCTTCCTTCAAAGAATCTACAACTGTTTCAGAGATCAGTGACTCTTGATGTCGCGTGGCTCGTGTGAAGGTTTCTGGTAGTGAATTTTACACCATTGTGATTGGAAAAATGTAAGGAACGATTTGGTATATAAAAACTGTTGTTGGAGTATAGTTAGGAACCCATAATATAAGAGCATAATGATTGAGAGAAAGAATGGAGAAGCTCTAGAAATTTGACTCCTTTTGTTACAAAGGAGGCTCTGATACCATATAGAAATGGATAATGAAAAAGGAATTGAAGAAGTAATCTATATTTCAGTGTATATGAAATGTGATGTACATAATCCTGTTTATACACTCTAAGTGTCTCTAATTAAAGCAACAAATCAACACAATAATATACATCATTAATGTACATGATCTATAAGAGAAAATAAAGGCTAATTATAGTGGATTAGTTGACTAAGTAAAGATTGTATGAAGATATGATAATATACATTAACAAAAAGTATTACTATTACCTGTTTGAAAGCAACCTTGAGGCTCCCTAGTACTGACCTTAGGAGTCAACTAGTTTTGTCTATATGTTACCCACTTACCCCAGCTTCACTTGTCGTGTGGCCGTTAAAGCTTCTGAACTAAATGGTTTCTTTTCTATAAGCCAAATAATCTTTGGTTCCTATGTTTCATGTGGCATGTTGATCCTGTGACCT
>JANQBM010000222.1:43263012-43276629 GCA_025594535.1 Erythroxylum domingense
GGACCCTGGCCTCGATAATCCTAAGATTTTAAAAATTATTAAGTGCCTTCTTATTCTTAATTATTAACTTTAAAGAGTCTCTTAATATCAGTTATCCTCGTTAATAATTTTTAATAAAAAGTATAAAACGACTTTATATTCAACTTAATGAATTAATATAAGAATTAAAAGAAATTTATTTAAATAAAGTAAAACAACTCCATACATAATCTCGACTTATAATAAACAAAGCTTATAAACATTTCAATTAATATTGATCATGCAACTTTACAATCATCATAAATATTTGTTAAGTAAACCAAATGGAATTAAAAGCATATTTTATAAAGACTTAGAATATTGTATTTCAAAGAAATATAGCTAAAGGTACTTTTGATTGATCGTGCATTACAAGCTGGCAAATACTTTGATGGACCACAATCTGAGTATTGATAAATTGCACCTTAAGATGCCCTTTTCTGATGAATATATACTGATGACATATGAGTACGAGTCTCGAATTGAATATATGTTTTCCAGTATCTACCCAAATATATAAATATATATTTGTTTATTAACAAGCATAGATTCTTTCTATTCAGCTTTTGTTAAAATAAAGTGGAAGGTATATGAATTATTATAGTCATGAGATTAGCAATCTCCTGTTTATATACATTTAAATTTGTTGTATGTATATCTCTCATCGTTCCCTCTTCAAGAGAATATATATAGTTTTAGTATCGATCGTTAACTTTAATTTGTTTGTATCTTTATTTCTAATTGTCTGTGTTTCATGTAACTCTTGTCTCAAGACATATCTACAAAGGTAAATCACCTTTCTCAAATTAAATTGATTATTAACTATATATATATATATATATATATATCGAATTTAAAAAGGTACCTACTTAGTCTGATATTTCATGAAATTCATACATAATAATGTGATTAATTTGATAAGATATATGCAACTTCTTCAATCTTGATAACTATATAGTATCACATTTTTAGGTGTATCTAACGATTTTCAAAATTTGATAAGTTGTTGGCTGATTCTATGGAAGTAGTAAAGCACGTTACTGATCGAATATCTACAAGAACCCACGTCACATATCTTCAGCAATCTGATCATCTCCAACAAGATTATGATAGAGACGAGGAATCTTCCCCAGAAATATAAAAGAGGGATCAACAACAAGTATGTAACTCTCTATTAGTATCTGACATTTATTCTATTCGGCTCATGCAGTCCACGATGCTTTTTATTGATTCAAGATAGAAAAATGGAGACCTACCAGCGGGCAACTGGACAAGGCCTGCTCTGCTCAGGACTATCTTTATAAACAATAAAATAGGATTTATTTTTATTCTTAAAAAAATAATAAAATAAAATTCATTCTTAATCTTATAAAGAACAAGAAAAGACTCATATTTTGTTTATTTTTATTTTTATAAGAACTCAAAAATAGGGCTTTTTTTTTTTACTTTACTCCAGACTTATAAAAAAACTAGGAACAACCTACCTACTAATAAGCTTCTTCTAATCATAGAGATTAAGAAATAAGAAGAAACGAAAATCAATTGTATATATTCAAACATATCTTATTAAGATTGGACTCAAAACGTTCAATCAAGCATGTCTTCAAGTTGTTATGGATTGAATTTCTAAACATAAGATGATCATACTGTTACACCGGCAAAGCAAAGCAGTGCTGGAAGCAAAGTTTTACAATTTTATTTTAAGAGCTGAAAGAACAATAAAGAAATTGGGAAGACTTCAGAACTTCGAACGCAGCAAAACGAAAGTCAGAACGTCGTAGCATCAATGGTAACATTGAATCTGACAACATGCACATGTCAGAAAGATAAAATGCAAGCCGGTTGATCAGCTTCAAAAATGATTAATAATTACACTACCATATTTAATTAAAACAAGTAATCTGGGTTTGCGGCCACTTTCTGTTGGTTAATAAATTGATCGCAATTTACTTATATAATATTATTAATTTATTTTATAAAATATTATGTATATTATTAATTATATTAAATTTTAAAATAGTTATTGCGCCATTAAAATAAAATTATAAAGTTATGAAGCAAGCCTTAAATTATTCATAACTATAATTTTATTACAATGGGATATTCATAGAATGATAAATTAACATATGTTATGTTTTCTTTATAAAGAAAATATTTAATCTTATAAACTGAAGTATGAAAATACTTAAATAAATATATGAGTTTTTATTAATGAAAATAAATTCACTAAATTAATCCAATAATAAAAATCTTAAATAAAATATTACTTGTACATATGTGGATGACTCGTTATAATGGTTGTATAATTAATCAATAAATTGAGATTATCAAAGTATTTTATACAAGAATTGTTATTTTTTGATGGTGCATTTATGTAATCTATTCTATTTAAAGAAATTCAATTGATAATACTTATATATGGTATGAATTGTATAGAATAGTTGAGTAAATCAACAAATGATTTTTCATCTTAAAATAATTAGAGATAATGCTCTATTATTTTTATTAATAATTTAATAATTTTTTTATTAGAGTGAATTAATATTCAAAGAGTATTATTTTTAAATATTAATTATTAATTTACAAGAATGAACATGGTTAAATTTTATATGGAATATACATTAATTATATACTTTATGTTTAAGTAGAGGATTAAGAGACGAAATGGTTAAATTATACATTATAATATTGCATTGATAGGTTAAATCAAAATAATATAATGTTTCTAATATTTGAGCAGTCATAATTTGTTGTATTTTAATCTTGATTTATGATTATAAATTGTTTATTAAGAGAATAAACATAAATTAAAAGGAGTTTTAATTTTTTATTTTTATTTTTAATTTATAGTTGTTAGCAATATATTAAGAACTTAATAGGTCACATATGTAAAACAATTAAGAAATTTTAACTTGAATTAATTTATACTTAATATAAAATTTTAGGGAAAATATGAGATATTTGAATGGGATAATGTTTTTTTCAATACTTAAACTTTGTATTGTTATCACTTAAGTATCCAAACTTTAAAAAATTACTAATTCGGTATTCAAAAAATTCCAACACCCTAAATTTAAATAAATAAGCCCAAGATAGAAGAAACAAAGAAAGAGTACAAACCCAAACCCATTTGAACTCTCTTGTTCTAATTTTATATGAAATATAAGTCTGAATCATTTAAATTTTTTGAAGAATTCAGACTTTATGTTAAGAAACATAATGTGCAAAATATTAAGACATAAATTTGATAGATGAGGTGAATACGTAGACCATGAATTTCTTGGTTACTTAAAGAGAATAAGATTATCTCATAATGGACTCTACCTAGAACTACACAATAAGATAAAGTGTCCAAGAGAAGAAATTATACTTTACTACATATAGTAAGTTCCATGATGAGTTATATAGATCTTTATATTCCCTTTTAGGGATATGCCTTTAAAGCTGTTGCTTCCCTTTTGAATAGAGTTTTATCTAAATCAGAAGACTTTTTATGAGATATGAACTAGTAATAAAACTAAATTTATTATAAGATTTTGAGATGTAATGCTTATTCAAAATATTTAATATCTGATAAAATTCAAAATAAATAAGACAAATGTAAATTTGTGGTATATAAAAAATTATTGGATATCAATTTTATCATTCTTTAGCAAAATTATTTGTTTAAAGACACGATACATCCCTAGAAAAAAAATTTATTCCTAAAGAAAGTAGAGGGAGTAAGATACAACTTAAAAAAGTTTTAAAACTATAAATTCAAATAAGAATCTTAAGTTGATAAATATGATATAAAATCAAGAGTTTAATAGACAAATAATCTGCAACAAGTTAGCATGATACAACACATCTCAGCTATATTTAATATAGGGTTAATTATTAAAAAAATCTCAAACTTTAGTTAATTTTACAATACTAGTCCAAGCTTTAAAAAGTGACACTAAAATGCTCAAACTTTCAGTTTGTTGCGAGTATAGCTTAATGTTAAATTCTCCATTATGTCACGTCAAATTAATGGTTTTGCCATATTTTTTCATTTAATTTTTATGATATAATAAATTTAGAAAAAGAAATTTTCTAATGGATTCTTCCTTCATCTATTCTTCTCTCCTCTCCTCCAACATTCTTATACGCCTAACTCAAATTGATATGCTCCCTCATTATGATAAATTAAAGCTACAAGATCTGCTACAAACCTATCAAACCCAGTTGTTATATTTTAACAAATCTTCCTTGCCTAGCTTTAATCAAGAATTTAGAGGCAAAGTCAACCTTGTTTGCTATAAACCCATTTATCAACTGTAACTTATGTTCTGCGATTAACAAAATCAAGTATTAAATAACCAGATCAAAATTTAGAAGAAAAAGGTAATCGAATCTTGCCCAACTCAGCTCATTATCAATTTCCTTCTCAGATATTAGTTACTCAATTTCCTTTTTCTTGTTGCAGAATAATAATGTTGAAAACTTGCATAGTTTTCCACTTAAAAGTTTGAATGTAAAGACCTCTGTGTTAAAGTCATTTGGTACCATAAAACCAACTCAAACATGAAGTTTATGCCAAATTTCTTGGGGAGGAATGATAAATTTCTTGAGCATTTTAATGTCACTTTTTAAAGTTTGAGCTAGTATTACAAAATTGAGTAAAGTTTAGGATTTTTTATAATTAAACCTTTAATCTACATATATAAAAGGGGAAAAATATTCATTGCTTATGAACAATGAGCTTACTATTTTTGAGGAAGTATTGTCGATATTGATTCTTTAAAATGACAAGATGCTATAACATTTGAAACATAATCCATATACATTAATCAAGTATGGTGGATGGACTTGACGAGATATGGATATAGGATATTTATAAGAAAACCAAATATAAATGATAATGTCCATATATAAAAGCAAGGATAATGTCTAAAGGTCATGGAAAAAATGAGAAGTTAATTTTGTTGAAACCATTTTATCAACAGCAATGCTTAAAGCTTTAAAAAGATTATTAGTTATAATGACATACCATGATTATGAAATTTCATAAATATATTTTAAAATAATATTTCTTAATAAAGATTTAATTGAAGATATGCATATGACATTACCTAAAGTTTTTAATTCAAATAATTTTCTAACCAAGTATGTAAGTCACATATTTTATTTATAGATTTAAATAAATGTCATAGATTTGGAACATTTGTTTTAACCAGACAATTAAAGAGTTTGATTTTATAAAAAGTACGAATACATCTTTTGTGTATAAGAAAGTTACCGAGAGTACAATTGTCTTTCTATTGCAATTCATGAACGATATTTTGTTAATTAGAAACGACATATTGATGCTCTAATAAATAATGATTTAGTCTTCCAAAAACTTCTTTATGAAGAATATGGAAGAAGCCACCTATATTACAAGAATTAAGATTTTTCAAAATAAATTAAATAGGTTGCTTGGTTTATCTTAAGCCACGTATAAGAGCAAAGCATTAAAGAGCTTTAGGATGAAGAATTTCAAAAGGAGGTTGTTACACATATCACATAATATTTCTCTCTTAAAAGATATGTGTCCATATACATAGGAAGAGATGAAAATAAAATGGATTGCATTTCATATGCTTTAGCTATTAAAGCAATCATATGTGCAATGTTATATATGAGATAAGGCATTTCTTATATTGTAAGCAGCAGCAACAATAATAATAATAACAATCCCAGTGCACAAGGCTTCCCATTTTGCAAGGGTTGGGGGAGGGACATCAATCATAGGTAGCTTTCCTTTTGTATTTTACAAAGAGACTGTTTTTTGTAACTTGAACATGTGACTTTTTGGTCACAAAAGAGTAACTTTACCAGTTACTCGAAGGTTCGACCTCTAAAACGCACAACTTGCCCCAATGCATAAAACTCTCCGCTTTGTGAGAGTTGGGGGGAGGTTTATGTACGCAACCTTCTCTTTGCATTTATTACAAAGAGGTTGTTTCTGTGACTCGAACTTATGACCTTCTGGTCACAAAGGAGTAACTTTACCTGTTGTAAACATAATAACCAAATATCAAGTTAATCATGGTGATAGTCATTAGATAATTGTGGAGAGCACCTAAAAGTATTTAGAAAAGTTAAAGATGTTTTCTTTGTCTATGGAGAAGCTAAACTATGCATTTGAAATTATTTAACTACTAGTTTTGAATTCAATTAGGAGGATAACATATCACAATTATGATAAATATTTACTTAAAATGGATGTAAGAAGTGATAAGAAAAGTTTCAAGCAGTTAACCATTATTGAGTTTACAACAAAAGCCTAATGTATTTCAGTGTTTAACCATTATTTAGTTTACAACAAAAGCCTAATGTATTTAAGTGTTTAAGGCAAAAAAAGGAAACTATTTGAACAACAAATTTCATCATCAAACTTGGGGCGATTCCTCATTATTAAGAAAATTGTATTGAGTTGCTATAATAATGACTTCATTGCACAAACAAGGAATTAAGATCTTATTACAAGTTCAAATATGTACTTAGAAAATTTCACTCGATTAAAGAGACAATGTAATGTATATACATTATATTGGAGCAAATAAAAACTAAAGAGAATCTTACAAATCTTTTTATTAAGTTTTTTTAAAAATAAAGAATGTCATTACTATGCCAAGCCAAAAATAATATATGAAACAAGGGATAAGCCACAAGAGTATGGCTACTGTACAAGTCTAAAGGCTATAAAGAGAATTTAACTTATCTTGTTAAAGGTAAAACACATAAGTTAACACATATAGGTACAATTCACATGTTCCATCAATCTTTTATATCCTGAGAAAACCTTAAGTACATTCCCCTTGCTAAAATTATCTACCTTATTCAAACAATTTTCTTTTAACATAGAACTTCAGGAGAGCAATGTTCATTCTTAAGGGCCTATTTGTTTCTATTTAATTTTTTTTACTATTTTCAAATTTAGTAAAAAAAACTTGTTTATTTGAGTTTTTAGTTTATGTTCTTAGTTTTAATTTCTTCTAATTTTCAAAATTTATGAAAACCACAAAAATGAGTTTTGTTTTCTGTTTCTATTTTACTATCAACTAAATATATATTATTTAATTATAAAATATAATAATTATTAATAAACATTATGAATAATTTAATATTATATATTTAATTAATTAAAATTAATTATTAATTAAATTTATGAATAATTTATTTTTATTTAGTTTTGTAATATTATTAAACTTAAATTATCTTAAAATATATAAATTCAAATAAAATTTTATTTAATAATTAAAATATATTTAAAATAAGTATTAATCTATAAATAAAATTTGATTTTTAAATTATTTATTTTAATAAAATGAAATAAATTTTATTAATAGTTTATTAATAAATAATAGGGGTTAATTATTAAAAAAACCCAAACTTTCCTAAAATTTTCAATTATGGTTTGAACTTTAAAAAGTAACGATAAAATGCCCCAACTTTTAATTTTTTTCAATTCTAGCTCGACGTTAGTCTCACCGTTATCTTTGCTGACGTGACACTATCACATGTCAATGGAATCTCATTAATCAGATTAGTGAAACGATGTCGTTTCTAAATGATACTAAAACGATGTCGTTTTAAAAAGATGAAATTACTCTCACTTAGTTGTCGTTCTCAACCTAAAATCCCTAACTTTTCTCTTTTTGGTTTAAGGTTCAAACCCTTTATCTGCCTTCCGGGTGCAATGGGAAGAGCCTTAGGGTTCCATCTCCCTGGTCTTCTTTGTATGATGACCTATCATTTTCTTTTAATTCCAAGCTTTCAAATCCCTAGCTTCTGTACTTTCTCTTATATAGACTACCCTCATCTCTCTCTAATACTCCTCTTTGTATTATGGAATATGTAGTAACAACAAAAATCAAAATCTAGCTAGGTAGCTAGGTATTAAAGGGAAAGTAACCAAGTTAAAAGATCTATGACGTACCCTAGTGTCTAACAATATGGTAGTAAGTGAGGTTGGTGTTCTTAGACTATGGCTTCTGCCAAGGTTGTTGCGCTTCTATTTTTGTCTCTCATGTGCTTTATGATTTTGAAACTAGTAAAATACATTCTTTCTTTCAATCTTGTCGTATTTGCCTAGTTGGGCAGTGATTTGTTCAATCTATTGCATGTTTGGCATTCTCATTCCTCCTCTGTACAACATCTCCAGTGTTCTTCTCTGTTCTTACGTAGGATTCCAACGTAGGTTGAGAACGATGCTTAAAATGACATCGTTTTAGTATCATCAAGAAATAACATCATTTCACTAATTAGATTGACTTTTTCTAATCACACTAATGTGTATGATTAGTAAGGGTCCATTGACACGTGGCAATGCCACATTAGCAAAGATAACGATGAAACTAACGTCGGGATAAAATTGAAAAAAATTAAAAGTTGAGGCATTTTGTTGCTACTTTTTTAAGTTCAGACTATAATTGAAAATTTTAGAAAAATTCAGGCTTTTTTTGATAATTAACCCTAAATATTATATAAGAGATTAAAATAAATAAATTTAAAATATATTTATCTTGAAATTTTATCTAATATATAATTATCATCACTAATAAAAATAAAACTACACTAACATTAACTAGCAAAAAAGTTTTTTTATTTGAAAGAAAAATATAAAACAAAAACAAAAAATAGAAAACAAAAACAAAAAATTATATCAGAAAAACAGAAAATTAAACGACCCCTAAGGAGTTGATGGTTCCTTTCACACCAAATGAACTACATAGTGCATCCAAAAGTAACATTAAATAACAAGTGATCATGCTTAGTGAAATATATTAGCTAAAGAACCAGTGCATTATCATCTTCCATTTAGAACACTAGCTTGATAAGTTGCATTTAGCTAGTATATCATTACATAAAAGATTGGATCCTCTTTTCAAGTTATTGTCTCAAAATAGACATTTTTGGCATATGGATGGATATGATCATAAATAGATAGATGATTAGTTTTTGTGATAGTAAGAGATTATTAGCTTATATCTCTACAACACAGTAAAAGATTATTAGTTTATATCTCTACAACTAATTGGTTATATGCAATTTATGTATAATTTTATTAATTTATTCAATAAAGAAAAATTTTATTTTTATGTATTTTTTAGTTATATGAATGCTTAATGCCAGACATAAAATCTTCAAAATAATTACTATATAATTAAAATTATATTATGATCATAATTATGAGATTTAAAGTGTATTTATGTATCATTATCAAATCATTCCTAATTATAACTCTATCAAGATAAGATATTGATATAGTGGTAAAGTTAATACATAGTATATTCCTTTATAATGAAGAAAGTAGTTGATCTTATAAATTAATGCATTGAGATATTTAAATAAATGTGTGGGTGTTTATTAAAAAATAAGTTTGCTGAACCAAATTGGTAATGAGAATCTTGAAAAGAACTTTATTTATACGTTTATAGATGGCTTATTATGAAGATTGTATAATTATCTTTAAACTTAAGATTAAGTATTACATGTTAAATATATATATATATATTGATATTATGATATGTTCTATTTAAAGTAGCTTAATAAATAGTAGTTATATATAGTATGAACAATATAAAAATATTTGAGTAAGTCAACAAAAGATTCTTAATCTTAAATATTTAGAGAAAATGATCTATTTTCTTAATTAGTAATGATTTGAGAATACTCTAATTTGAGTAAATTGGATTTTCAAAAAGATTTTTAAAATATCAATATAAATTAATTATTAATTTGTAAGAGTGAATATGATTTAATTTTGTATAAAGTAAACATTACTTCTAAACTCAGTGTCCAATTAGAACAATTTATGACTAAATACTTAAATTATAATAATGCATAAATAAGTTAAGTCATACCACTTTAATATTTTTAATATTTGGTCGTGATATATTGTTAAATATTTATAATTAGAATTAACATAATACAAATCTAATGAGATACTTATGTAGAATAGTTAAAAAAAGATATTAATTTGAATAAATTGAACTTAATTAAGAACTTTAAGAAATTTTGAAGATCAAATATAAGATATTTAAATTTATAAATAATAAATTTCAATTATGTAATTAAATTTAGACTGAATTATAATTTAATTTTAAGTACACTAGTTAAATTCTAAATTTTCTCATACAATACAAGTTAACACTCTTTGTCAAATCTTGCTAATCTATTATGCTTATTGGTCCCTAAATGAATTGGTTGGAATTATTTTCAAATTAGAACTAACCCAAATTGATCTTCTAAGAATTTCATCATAAATTGAATATATTTACTTTTCTAATCAAGTTCATCAAATTTTCATTTCAATCAACAACTCCACTTTAAAATAGTTACAATTGTCTTTTTGACAATTGCATAATTATATGGATACTGGACAATTAAACAACCTTATAATTGACTCTTTATCAAAGTAGAAATTTGCAGAGAATTTGAATAAATTTTTTTATTCTTGATTGTTATTTTAAGTTTTTATAAAGCACTTTGATCAAAAATATAAAATTATTTAGTTACATTTAGGTTAAAAGAGACTTTAGAGTTTGCCAAATTATTTAACATAAAATAATAGTTAATAAATTTTGATTACAATATCTTGTCAGTGTTATGTGCCCATTAACCATTGTTATAGATCTCATATCATACCGACTGAAAAATAATATTAAATTTATTAGTACTGCACTGACCAATACAAGTTGGTATTTGAAATATTGGCCAAATAAAATTAGTTTCGCATAAATTAGAAAACTTAAGGACTAAAATGCAAAAAAAAACTATAAAAAATCAAAATCCTAATTGCCTGTTCCACTTCCCTCCATTTAATTTCCATTACCTCCCTCCCTTGCCTCTCCACTTCCACTCTTCTCTAATCGTCACCATGTCACTTTCACTCTCATCTCGTCGTCTCAGTGTAGTCTCTATCACCATATTGTCTCTTTGCATTGTTGTTATCGTTGCTAGTAACTGAGATCTCTTGCAATTTATCGCCATCATTGTCATTGATCTCTCGCAAGTTACAACCCATCACCTTGTCATCCTATCGCCTTGTTGTAATTTTGTAGTTGCTATTGTTGCTGCTAATCTCTTATACCCATTGTAGCCTCGAGTCTTGACACTTATTGTAGTATGTCGTAGGCCCAGGTCTCCTGATGCCAATCGTAACCTGTAATAATCCTAATTGTCGCATCGCACCACACGCACCCTATGACCCATCACAGATTGTACTCTAGGATCCACTTCATATGTTCCACCATCACAGCACATCACCCTCCACCATCGCCTTGTGTTATGTTGTAAAATTCCAATGTTGTGAGCTTGTGCCTTTGAAAAAGATAAAGCCAATGTTGCATTATGCAAGAAAAAAGTCATTGGAACCATGTGTGATAATTGATAAATTGATAATGTGATTGCTTAGGTTATGATCTTATAGACGGCTTGTGAATTGTGATTGTGGAAGTTTTTACTTCTGTCATTCATAAAAATTAACAGTGTTGTTTAGAAATTGCAATTGGTTGTATTTTTATGATGATTAGAAATTGGAATTTTGAATTAGATTATAAATTTGAAGTTGTTCATTTGTTGTTTGAAATTTGGAATTGGATTAAGAATTTGAGGTTATTCTTGTTTGAAATTTGAGATACATTATAATTTGAATAAAAGGTTAATATTTATTATAAATTGGGTTATATATTATAAATTGAATTTTGTAATCATCAAAGTGAATTAGTTAATTTATGGTTGAATTAAATAATTAGTAATTATACACATTGAGTTATAATTATGAGTTTATTTCTACGACTATTTTCTAATCAACTAATAAATATTCATATAAGATAAGTTATAATTACAAGTTTATGGTTAAATCACATAATTATATAAAATAGGTTATAGTTGTGAGTTTATATTTAAATTATGTAATCATACAAAATGAGTTATATTTGTAACTTTATGTTTGAATAATATATATAAGGGTAAGGGCGAAAGGGTAAACCTAGTCAGGAGAGGGTCATCAATTGCACGTAGCATTCCCTTTGTATTTTACAAAGAGATTTTTTCTGTGACTCGAACCCATAATCTTCAGGTCATAAAGGAGTAATCTTGTCAGTTGCTCTAAGGCTGATTACACGAATTGAAGTTAAATTATATAATAACATAAAATGAGTCATAATCGCAACTTGTGAGTTTATGATTGAATTATAATCATACAAAATATGCTATAGTTGTGAGTTTATTTTTGAATTATATAATTACGCAAAATAGTTTATACCTGTGACATAATGTTTTAATTATGTAATAACACAAAATGAGTTATAGTTATAGAATTGTAGCTAAGCCCAGCCTTGGGTAAGGGTAGGAAGAGCAGCTGCCTAGAGCCCACTTTCATAAAGAATAAAATAGGCAATAAAAAGGTCTTTATTTTGTCTCATTTTGTTCTTTATAAAGGTTAAGAACGTACTTTTGACCCTCATAAAGAGCAACAAAAGGGCCTCTATTTTGCCTCTTTTTGTTCTTTATGAGGGACAACTCTTGATCCTCATAAAGAACAAAAGGGGGCAAAATAAGAGCCATTTTTTTTAAACTTTATCTAGGGCCAATAAATTGTCAGGAATGACCCTAAGTATAGTAATCAATGTATATATTTGATGTTTGGGTTTAGAAAGAAACACAAGTTATTGAGAAACAGTTATTGATCTATGTTTTCATGTTTTTTTCACACAACTTATTTGGATATAAAGTTATTAATTTAATTTTGACATATGTTTTCATTTATTTTACAGATAAATAAAATAAAATTCAAATACTCTTAATAATTCAGCCACTTCAAGAAGATTCAATGATTTAACTTGGACTCATGCTCAATTGGTTCCTGGAATGAAGAACCATACCATTTATTTGTATTATAATAAGCATTTAAAAGGGGGAGGAATCACTACATTAAAAAAGAATTTAACTGAGGTCAAAGGTGATGTGAAGCCTTGTAGAAAAGTGAGTCATGATGTGAAATAAAACATGAATACTTTGCTTGAAAAGTATCAGTATGAGAAAGATAGAAGGAAAAGCCTGAACTATAAAATTGGTAGTAGAAGTTCTTTGGTTGGTGGTCAGGATGATAGTGTAGATGTTAAAGGTGGTAATATTTGTACCCAACAAGAAAAGAATGTTGCACCTGATGTTAGGAAAAGAAAAAGATAAGTGTCTAATTTTTTTACATCACAAACAACTCTTTAAACTCAACCTTCAATCTGTAGTGTCTTACAATCTAGAGAAGCTTCTTATAATATGAACATGCCAATGACTAGATGATGGTATGATTTAGGTTTATCATTTGATACTGCCCACTTTTATTATTATCAACATATGGTAGACGTTATTCCCTCTTATAATTTAGGATCCAAAGTTCCTTCAATTGATGACTATAAAGGTAAATTTCTGAGCAACTCTGTTTATGAAATAAAAATTTATTTGGATAAAAAAAATGACTTGGACTATTTATGGGTGTTCAATCATGCACTACAAGAAAACAGTAAATTACAGACGGAAATTACCGACGGAAAAAGCCAATATACCGTCGGTAAATGTATTTAC